>CM052883.1:73049276-73086886 GCA_028534135.1 Potos flavus
TCCAATTCATCCCTCCCTTCCCTCTCACAATGTCCTCCATGTTTTTCCTTATGCTCCACACGTAAGTGAGACCGTATGAGAATTGACTCTCTCTGCTTGACATTTCACTCAGCATAATCTCTTCCAGTCCCGTTCATGTTGATACAAAAGTTGGGTACTCATCCTTTCTGATGGAGGCATAATATTCCATATCTTCTTTATCCATTCATCTGTTGAAGGGCACCTTGGCTCTATCCACAGTTTGGCGATTGCGGCCATTGCTGCTATGAACATTGGGGTACATTCCCCCCGCCGCTTTTCTTACCCAGACCCATAGACTTCTTCCTTAGCACAACTATCACCAGCAAAGCCAGGTGGCCCTTTGTTACATGAGCCATGTCACTTCACCCTGGGCCTTGGATTTCCCAGCTGGAAAGTGAGGAGGGTCTTCCAGTGGCCCTGAGCCTGTTGATGCTGACATTTGGAGACACCGAGGCTGGCATCCATAATACAGATGCTTCATGGATAAGATTGTCTCCACAGTGTGTGGGAAGCCAGCAGTAAGTGGCAAGATCTTTGGTGGACAGAATGCGCCTGACCAACGGTGGCCGTGGCAGGCCAGTCTGCTCTATCGTGGCAAGCACATCTGCGGAGCTGCCCTCATAGATGCCTACTGGGTGATCTCAGCTGCCCACTGCTTCCAAAAGTATGTGTTCCCAATGGGCCCAGCTGCCAGGATGAGACTGGGGAGGGAGCACAAGATGGGCAGAATAAAAGGGGTTGAAGAGTGTCCCAGCCCTTTATCCCTAGGGAAAGGCCCTGCCTTTGACCCACCAGTCCCCTCTACTGTTTACCCAGCTATCCCTACTCATCACCTGAGTCCAGTCTCCTGAATGCTGAGTTCGCATCTCCCAGAACAAAGGCGTTTTACCTCATCTCTCCCTCTGGGGATATCCTCGTCTGTTTACCTCCTCACCCTTTAGTAATACTTACCAAGATGGCATGGTTATCTCAGCTACATGTACCTTACTTTTAAATAGCTAAATGAAAATTAACTCTAATTGTGATTATCGGCAAATACTGGAAAACAGACTTTAGTTCCAAAGGAATTGCCTCCCGCCCACTCTTTGTCTTCCTTAAACTTTAGGATTCTAAATCCTGTTTTTACTCAAGGTAGACTCTGATTTCTGAATCTTGCCCAGCTCTAGACAGACCAACAACATCTCAGTGGGTTTCAGTTTCCTCTTATGCAGATGGTAGTGGATGTGTACTGTCCCTGGCTAAACATACGGCACAAGCTTTAGGCTTTAAGTCAGAACAATAGTTTCAGAACCCCCACTTCCCAGGCCTGGGAGAGCATCAGTCAGGCCTTGGACAAAATGGTTAATTATTCTGTACTCTTCCAGTCAGACCATTCAAAGGTCACCACCATCACAACTGCCAGAGACTTCCCTGGATCCTAACCACCCACCATTCTAACACATTTCTCTCTAGAAGCATCCACTGCCTATTTAACCAGCACCCAGAAATTCCTGTCACACTTTAGAACTATGTACCTAAGAGATCCTGTGGTCATCATTGTCCCTATAGGCCAGAGTGAGGCATGAAGGAAATGGTCTCTGTCCTGGGAGATAGGATGCAGACAGTCAAGAGAGTGGGCTGCTCCTCATGTGTATCCTGAACTTACTCTGTGCCCAGAAGGAGTGGGGAGAGCATCGCACTCCAAGTCAGAGGATGTCAGAGCCACTGGCATCAACTAGATTTGAGACCGCACTTGGGTTCTATTCATTGATTCAGCACCCATGGGTGCCAGGCCCCATGTGAGGCCCACTGTGGAGGATGTGGAGATGCAAACCTTGAAGTTTCTCATACTATCAAGAAAGTGAAACATAAACCCAACTACTGTGATGCAGGATGGAGAGGCCGGAATATGCAAGAGAATGGATTCTGAGCCAGTGTCAGGAGAAATGCCTGCGTCCCATCAGAATAGGGTCTTGGAGCTAGCAAGGCCTTGTGGGAAAAGAGTATAGACATGTGGAATCTGGGCAAAGTAACAGCATAAGCAGGCGATTTGTGTTGGAAAGTTGCTCATGTTCCAGAAACAAGAAGAAGTGCAGTTACATGAGTTCCCCTATTTGCTCCACACACACTCACTGAATGCCTGTCTCCAGATGGGGACAGCCTTGGAGAAGTATGTGTGTGTGAAGACTGGGAAGAGGGAATGGATCATTCTGGGCTGGGAAATGGGGTCTTTGAGAACTACTTCAAGACATGGGATGTTCCAAGTGTTTTGGTCAGAGCTGGGAACGAGCCAAGTCTTCTCTCCTCTAAAATGAAGAAGTATAGTTTGATGTGCTCTGCTGTTTCTTCCCAGCACTGAGATTCTCTGCTCCTTTGATTTGGGGGCATACTGGGCAAGCCATCAGACACTTTTGAAGGACAGATGTAATGAGGCTACAGATGGGCATCCAACCTAACTGACAAGATTATTAGGAAGGGAGGAGAGACCTACCTCTGGAATAATGGTGGTGTCTGGTAGTTTACAAGGGTTGGGGGAGTTGAGGGTAGACAGTCAAGTGAGGGTGCGAGGGTGCTGGCCCAGCACACAGAGGAGACAGGTGATAATGCAGCTTCTCACAACAGGTCCCAACAACCATCTGACTACCGGATCCTGCTCGGATACCATCAGCTTCAACATCCCACAGAGCACAGCCGGCAGATGACAGTGTATCGACTCATTGTTCACAATGAATTTAACAAGCGCTACTTCATGGGCAGTGACATTGCACTGTTGCAACTGCATCTGTCTGTGAACTTTACATCCCACATTCTCCCCGCCTGCCTTCCAGGGCCAACCACAAAGCTACCCCTTCACAGCAGCTGCTGGATAACAGGCTGGGGGATGATCACTGAGAGTGGTGAGTAGGGGTAGGACAGGAAGGGAGGGCAAGGGCCAAGGAGGAGGGAGGCATAATGCCCATTGTAGGGCCCTTCCAGCCCCGATATCATGTCCGTCTCAAGTTTCAAGTTTTCTTCTGCCTATGGATCAGAAAGTCTGAGCATCTCTAACTTTCGAAATCAGGAACTTGGGCTCTTTGACTCCAAGCCATTCAGGATTCCACTCAGACTCCAAGGTCCTTCTTGGGACCATGTCAGGCCCCTCCAAGGCTTCACCAAACAACTCTTAGGCTTCCCCTGCCATGGAAGGTACATGGGGAAGCAGTAAGGAAATCAAAGCAGGCCTGCTTTCTGGCCTGGGAGGCGAAGTTGGGGTGTTTATGACTTAAGGACATTTTCCTCCGTGACTCTCACATCCCCTTGTCCATTAACTCAAGTAAAACTGGCCCATTTTGCCAGCTTGCTGGACTTTTATATTTTATATGCATTTATATATATTTTTATATAGTCATATATTTATATGGTGGGCTTTTTACACAATGGTGAATACTTTTGACTTAGGAAAATATAATGTGGAATGAAGAAACTGGAATGTAAATTTGGTATGATTTGTAGGGTTGTAAATCTGCCAGGATCTGGGCGAGTGTCTCAGTGGGGATATTTGGGGCAAGACTTGCTTTGCTGTGTTCCTGGCCACTAAATGTCAGTCACAGTCTCTAGACATGTGAACAGCCAACTCTCCAGCATTTCCAGAGACACCCTCCTGGGATGGACTATCATCGCTCAAGAAGAACCACTGGTAGAGCAAGGAGGATTCTGCCAGATAGGTCAGACGGTAGGAGTTGGGGCATGAGGTTTGTCACAGGCTAGAACAGGAGAGAAGGAGCAGACAGAGCCTGCAGCTCTCTTTCTTCCTCCACACCCTCCCCTGACTATAGCTGCTGGGCCTGGGCTGCCCCTGAAGATATGTGAGGGCTGCACATGGCAAGAGTGCACCAGGAGGGAGCTGTCACTGTGACACTGTGCTGCCCCATGCAAACACCAGTCAGATCTGTGAGCAATGTGTGGAAACAGCGTCCACATGGGAAGCATCCACAGACCAGCTGCTCCTTGAGGTTGGGCCATGTCTTATTGGTCATACACCTCAACCCACCTGGCATCTAGTGGACACATCAGTGCAACCAAGCCCGGACTCCCAGCTTCCACACTCTGTGCTTCTACTTCTAGCTCTGCATAGCTGACACATTAATTGATTTCAAAACATAAGGAGACCCTTCAGTGGTTTCCCAGTGTGCTTAGAAGGAAATCCGAAATCCACATCCTGGTGAGGAGGCCCTGCTTGCTCTAGACACTGCTATGATCCTGCCTCATCTTTTACAACCCCCACTCCCACCCCACTGCAGCCACATACACCTCCCTCCTCGCCCTTCCCACTGCCGGCCCCTCATTTGCTCTCTTGTCTGTCCTGAACATCCTGTCCCCTCATCTTTGCAAGTCCTCTGAGATACTTCCCCGATCCTGTCAGCTAGAATTGGCAGCACGTCCATTAGCAGGCAGGTTGTAGAGGGAGCTGGCCTCTCTTCCAGGCTCCACCCCACATCTGTCCTCTCTCCCACCCCAACTCTGCTGCAGATTTCCTGGCTTCACCATTACATCTGCAAGAAGGAGAAGTTGGCATTATTGACAGTGAGGTCTGTGAAATGTATTTCCTATCGCCAGACTCCAGCAGCAGCGCTTATTCTATACACGAGGATATGTTTTGTGCCGGGGACCTCATGACAGGAAAGTCCATCTGCCGAGTAAGTGAGATTGGGTCTGTTTATTCAGTGGAAACTCAGACAGCCTCTCTTCTCCTGTAGTGTCTGTCCCCATCTGTCTTCTCTGAACCTGGCCCCAGCCCCTGACTTCTTCCTCCTAAGCCCACTCCAGCCTGAAGTGTCAGGGTTGAAGGTCAGAAGCCTCCAAAGTGTACTAGTTACTACTATACATGTCTTCTTTAAAAAAAAAAAACTTCGCTGAAGTATAGAGCATATATGTGTTGTTTGATGTATTTTTAGAAATTGACACACTTATGTAAACCATCACCTGAAGAGTCCTCCTCATACTGCCTTCCTATCACTAACTCCTTGAGAGTAGCTTTGGCTTCTGAAGCACTGTGGATTAGTGTTGAGACTTAAATACAAGGAATTATATAGGATGCATTTTCATCTGGTCTCTTCCAGGCAGTATTATGTTTGCACGATTTATCCATCTTAGGTGTAGTTTACATTGTTCATTTACTGCTATATGGTAACCGACTGTGTGAATATACTATCATTTTATCTATCCATTCTAGTCTTGGTGACATTTGGATAACTTCCGCTTGAGACCATTACAGATAGATTTGCTATGAACATCCTAGTGCATATGTTTTAGTGCACAAGGGTTCATATTTAGGTTGGGTGTAACCCTGGGAGTAGAATTACTGTGCCATAAGGTAAGCAAGCTTCATCTCTCATAGACACTGGAAGGCAGCTTTCTAACCTGCTTGGTACCAATTTGCACTCCCACTCCCACCAGCAGTGGCTGAGAGCTGTTCTTGCTCCATGTTGTCTCCAGTACTTCATGTAGTCTCCAGTACTTCATGTTGCCCGCCATTTTCAATTTAACAATTACATGTGATTTTTATTTTATTTCTCTGATGAATGATGGAGATGAGCACCTCTTCATCTATATACTGGCTCTTTTAAAGAGTGCCTATTCAAGTTTTTTGCCATTATTTCTATGGGGTTGTGTGCCTTTCCTACTGAATTGTAGGATATGAGTATGTTATGGGATATATGTGTTAAGAATGTCTTCTACTGTGGAATCCTTCTTTTATGTTGGGGAAACTGAGGCACAGAGGGGGAAGTGGATAGCCCAAGGCGAGGTAGCATGACCATAGTTAAACCTAGAAAACTATTGCCTTCCTCTGGAGCTGTGGCCCCCACAGACTTCTTCTTATAGCACTCCCCTCCCTCTCTGGCTCCTTCTTGCTAGCTCTTTTTCTTTCTCCTTTGCCATCTCCCACCAGCTGAGAAACATAGTGTTGTGATTCCCATCTTCAAACACCCTACATGCATCTTCTCTCCTCCCCAAACCCTTGCCCTGGGCCCTGATTCTCATCCTGTCTTCCCAGCAGGGCTTACCCAAGAGGTGTCTGTACAGGCCCTCTCCTGCTTGCTCCCTTCACTTTCTTGCCTCAGCCCGTTCCATCAGACTTTCGTGCTTACCCTTTCTCCACAGTGCTCCCCTCAAGATAGCCAGATACCTTGGTCTCACTTCTGATCTCCTCCCAGCTGGTGCTCAGCCATGCACATGTAGCATCTCCCATCACACTTGAAGGGCAGGCCCTCCCCTGTCTCCTGCTCTCTTTGACCTCTTTCTGAACTCTGCACCACTGAGGACCCACCACTCAGCCCTATTCTGCTTTTCTTGCCTTGCTCCATTTTTACCTTAGATGGAGGGAAATCATCAGATATGCCAAATCCCCTGCCCCACCATTTCTTTCCTGTCTTTGTCACACTCTTTCTGCGCATAGTAGTGTCCTGACTGGGCTCCCTGTGCTGATTTCTGCCCTGCCACTGGTGTGCTTCACCCAGCCCCAGAACATCCTACTATCCTTCTAGAATCTGGACTAGGTCACAGTACTTCCTTCTGAGTGTCCGACTGTGTTGCCTCACCCCTACCTTCCTAGCTTATAAGAACTGTGACCTGGCTTCTTGGCCTCACCTTTCCAAGCAGGCTGGTTATCTATTCCTGCATCTTCCAGGTCAAGCCTTGCTCATTCCTCCCATCTTGGCTCAGGGGCTCTCTGATGGCCCAGGTAGGGAAGCCCTTCTTGCCACTCATCACCCCCTGGGCACCTCTGTTCCACATCTTCTATCTGCAGATGCAAGATCTACTGTCAGTGTTCTTTGTCCATGTCACTTGAGTGTCTTGTGCACATAGAGGGGACTCAGTCATGCTTATTCAAAAGAATATTCAACAGAATGGGTGCAGTGTTTCCTTGGTCCCTACTTTTTAGACCATGAGATGGAAGCATTACACACATGGTGGCAGGTGCCTTTCTGCCTTGGAGTTGGAGCTCCAAGTCCCCAGCATTCTTCTGGGACCCCTTGGGCTCCCTGCCATTCTGACCACCTTACCACTCTGGACTCTGACATCACTTCTTTTCCTCTGACACATCTAACAGTTTGCATTTTCTAGAGAAGCTCAACAAAGAATTAGAGGGAAAACTAGAAACCTTAAGAAGTCCAAAAACAAAGGCTGAGGGGGGATATAGTACTGGGCTGAGGAGTCAGCCAGAGGCCTGCAGGTTCCGTAGGACTTCAGTTGGTACCTTCTCTCACAGAGAGCTGAGAGAAAAAAGGGCTAGTATCCAAAACCAGGAGCCCCTCTGTACATTCTCATAAGTCTGTGACTGCCAGCCTAGGTCCCCTCCAACCTTTCTGAAGTGAGCTCCAGAGCCTACCCTTGAGATTTTGATTGAAGAGGTCTGCAGTGGGACCCTGTGTCTGGACTTTCCAAATCCTTCAGGTGATTCTGATAAGAACAACTCATAGCCCACTTGACACGAGGTTTCCTAAATTCCACTCTGGTGGAGGATAAGGGCATTGTCTTCTTACTGCCTAAACAATATGTGTCCCCCTTTATCTTTATCTTTGTTCTCACAACTCATACTGCCTCTTTCCTCAGGGAGATTCTGGGGGCCCCCTGGTCTGCAAGCTGAACAGTAGTACTTGGTTTCTGATGGGGCTGTCTAGCTGGAGCCTGGCCTGCCACTACCCCATAAGCCCCAGCGTCTTCACCAGGCTCACCTACTTCTCCAACTGGATCAGTGAGAAGCGAAGCACTTCACCGAATCCCAATCCTTCTTTTGCTCCTCCTCAGGAAAAACCTCCTATTTTGAGTGACTTCACTTCTCTGGGCACGATCCACAAGCCCAGCACCTGCATAACCCTTGTGTCTTCACAGACCTTCCTCCTGCTGCTGATTTCCCCAAGGACACTGTGACAGATCCCATGGTCCCCCTCCTGGCCCTTCTCCCACAAACTTGTCTGCATTAGTGCCTGTAGGTTCTGCATTTTTCTTAACTGTGTCCATCTCTGAGCTCTCTTGTCCATCCTTGGATTGCTACAGGCCTGACAAAATAAAAATAATTAAATAAGCTTCCCACTCCTGTTTTGGACCTGTCAGAGCTAACTTCTACCCCCACGCTACTGTCCTTCAAGCTTCTCAGCACAAGAAGATCTACCGGGGCGCCTGGGTGTCTCAGGGGGTTAAAGCCTCTGCCTTCGGCTAAGGTCATGATCTCAGGGTCCTGGGATCGAGCCCCGCATCAGGCTCTCTGCTCAGCAGGGAGCCTGTTTCCCCCTCTCTCTCTGCCTGCCTCTCTGCCTACTTGTGATCTCTCTCCTCTCCATCAAATAAATAAAATCTTAAAAAACAAAAAGAAGATCTACCTCCTCCCTGGACTGGGAGTGAGGAAGGACAGGGACATTCAGGGGCATTTGGTGGCCATCCAGAGATGAGCCACTAGCCTTGGGGAGTCTTCCCAAAGAGCTTTCATGGCTTAGGGGCCAGAGACTCACCTCATGGAGGAAGTAGCATGCCGTAGGTTCCGCAGAGAACTAATGAGGATGGGTCCCCCTAGAGGTGGATGATGTGCCATGAGCTCGGCATGAAGAAGGATATTCCAGGCCCACAGGTCACATAGGCTCTGTTGGAAAGGCTCTATTTGATGTAGACTGTGAAGGGCCCTGGCCACCAGGCTAAGGTCTAAAGTCTCAGGTCAGCTGACCTCCAAAGCTCTACTCTAACCCTGAGAAGTGAGCTCTCAGTCTATTCGCCTTGTATTCACAGCTCTGTCTTTATCCAATCTCTCAAGGCCCCGCCTACCATCCCCTGGGGACTTGACCTAGCTTGAAGTTTAGCTGACCCTGCACTTCTTGGGCCACCACTGAGCCCAAACCATATCCTGAGCTGCTCCCTATAAACATGTCTGGGTCAGAGAATCTTAACTAGTTAGCAGAATGCTCATAAGGGTCTCACAACCAGAAGTCTCCAACCTGAATACCTGATGATCAGGGAGAACACCCCAACAATTGCAGGTCCTCTGTATCCCCAGTGCCATTAGGTGTTCTGTGCAAATTCCTTCCACTCTTGTCCCTCAAACAGCCTAGACTCTCACCAGCAGGTGAGAACAGGTCAAGTAATATGCACATGGTCACCAGAATCTTGCTGGTTTTAAGCCCTCTGCTACTTATGCAGATGTTTCCTTCCCAGCTCAGCAGCATCCAGAAGTGAGAGAAAAAAATTCCTCCCTTTTAGTAAACTCAGTTATGGGGCCCCATGGCTGGGTTGCTGGGCCCTGAGGTGAGAGTCAGCACTTAGTTCAGATTTGGAGCACTAGCCACCTGCTGCCCCTGGAACAGCCACTTTCCTCAACTCATGGTGACTGTATTGGATTTCTCTCAAATAGAGACTTCTGTTTTGTCCATCGATAACTATGTTTCTGTGTGAAGCATGGAATGGTGTGACTACTTGCTTCTCCATGAAGAGTCTTGGGATCCTTAACTCACAGATGCAAATTCATTTCTAGTCCACTCTGAATATCTGCCAAATCACAGTTCCACCCTAGCTTATTTCCCTGCCAGCTTCAATGCTCAATATTATTATCCAGGTTTGATCTCTTTTTACAGATCTGGACCTGAGGCCTAGCATGGTCAAGTAACTTGTCTGAGGTCAAGTAGTTAGTAAATAGTAGAACAGAAATTCCAACCCAGATCTCTTCAAGGAGCTCAGAGGTCTTCCCTCTAATGCAGGCCATTCTCAGGCACATCAAGGCCCTGTGTGACTTCCTTTCTCGGGCTACCTGTGAGAAGTATGATGAGAGTTGTCTGTCCCAAACGTGGCCCTGGTCAGTGGCAAGGAAAGATGCCAAGTAACAAGAGTGATGTTAGGGTGCAGAGCAGGTCAGCAGGGCTGGTGAGTCTGCAACTAGGGGAAAGGCTGAGAGTGTAAGTGCGGTGGGTTTCACCAGACCTGCCATCAGGAGCTCCCAATGGGCTACTGGCTCACATCCCTAAAGAAACTGTGGGTGAGAAGAAGGGGTGAGAAGAAAATGTAGAATCAATGAGGAAACTTGGAGAAACTAAAGGTGATTCTGAAGTGGCCTGTAGCTGGGGGGAAAGGGTGGGGCAACATGAGGATGGGCTTGAAGAAGCCTTTTTACCTGTTCTGGTAAAAGACCAGACCCATCCCATACCCTGTGACAAATGCTGTCTAATATTTCTCAGGTGTCAGTATATTGCAGGGTGGCCATATCAACTAGTGTGTAGGTCCAGACAGTCACCTTGAGTAAGTGCCCTCCGTGCCCCCACTTCCACCCTCCCTTGCAGGGGGAGTACTACTTGGGGAGACTTGGTCTTTCTTCCATAATTTCTTCTAAGGACTTTAAACTTAAATCCCTGGCTGTAGGAGTTGCCTGGCAGGTGGCAGTACGGAGGAGAGGGTAAGAGTGACTTTGTGTTGCCTGGGGCCCTCTGCTCTGAGGTCACCTTACTTCTGTCCTTCTCAGTGCAGAGTACCAAACAGTGACAGAGTAACTGCTAACCTATGGGGAATTTGAGCACACATGCAAAAATTACTATACACCTGTGAAATACGAAGGCCACATAAGACATACAACAGAATGAACATTACGTATTATTTGAAATAGAATTATTGGAAGAGACAGACTCCAGAAAAATAATAAACAAAATAAATCTCTCCTTCTGGATATGGGAAAATATCATTAGCGATAAGACCCAAGAAACCACAGGAAAGAACCAAGTCAAAATATTGCATACGAAAAAGAATGGTTGAATTAGAGGGCACAATAGATTGAGTAATAACAGGATAAACACAGACCAAAGAGACATGCTATTGCTACTTTCTGTGGACATTACGGAAGTATGGACTTCGGAGCTGGAATACATGGTAGGACCATTTGTGGATTTCTTTATTAAAAAAACTAATTATCAAGGTGTTATTGGGGTATATGGAGAAGAGGAAGCTGGTGCAGGAGCCTGGCATAAGCAGTAGCAACAGAGCTTTTGTTAACCCCCACTGCCCTTTTCACCCCCTTCCCCACTGTCCCCACCACCCCCACCACTGCCAGCCCTAAGGGACAGGGGATGGAGAATGAGGAGCAGGGATCAGCAGCTGAGGGACACAACTAACTGAGGAAACCTCACAAATAGGGTTTTCATGGAAATAAACAGTTACCACTCTAATCCCTTCCTCAGAGGCCAGAGAGCATAGGAGCCTGTCAGACCTTTCTACTTCCCAGGAGGTAACTGCTATAGACAGGAGGTAACTGCTATAGGGGGTCTAGATTGCTAAATCCCACTCTAATGCTTAAAAAAATAAATGTTTTCACTAATTCATTAAAAAATCTTCATGGGGGGGCACCTGGGGGGCTCAGTGGTTAAAGCCTCTGCCTTTAGCTAGGGTCATGATCTCAGGATCCTGGGATAAAGCCCCGCATCGGGCTCTCTGTTCAGTGGGGAGCCTGCTTCCCCCTCTCTCTCTGCCTGCCTCTGACTACTTGTCATCTCTCTCTGTCAAATAAATAAATACAATCTTAAAAAAATCTTCATGGGACACCTGGCTGGCTCCGTCAGTGGGGTATACAACACTTTTTTTTTTACATTTTTTAATTTAAATTAAATTAACGAATATATAACTTATTATTGGCTTTAGAGGTAGAGAACTGTGATTCATCTGTCTTATATACTACCCAGTGCTCTTTACATCACATGCCCTCCCTAATGTCCATCACCAGTTACATCATCCCTTCACACTCCTTCCCTCCAGCAACCCATGATTTTTTTTTCTGTGATTAAGAGATTATTATGGTTTGTCTCTCTCTCTCTCTCTGGTTTCGTCTTATTTATTTTTTCCTCTCTTCCCCATAATCCTCTGTTTTGTTTCTTAAATTCCACATATCAGTGAGATCATATGATAGTTGTCATTCTCTGATTTACTTATTTCGTTTAGCATAATATGTTCTAGTTCCATCCACATCATTGCAAATGGCAAGATTTCAATTTTTTGAAGGCTGCGTAATATTCCATTGTGTGTGTGTGTGTGTGTGTGTGTGTGTGTGTGTGTGTGTATCTACCACAGCATCTTTACCCATTCATCTGTCAATGGACATCTGGGCTCTTTTCATGGTTTGGCTATTGTGGACATTGCTGTTATAAACAGTGGGGTTCAGGTGCCCCTTCAGATCACTCATTTGTATCTTTGCAGTAAATATCCAGTAGTGCAGTTGCTGAGTATAGGGTAACTCTATTTTCAACTTTTTGAGGAAACTCCATGTTGTTTTCCAGAGTGGGTGTACCAGCTTGCATTCCCGCCAACAGTTTAAGAGGGTTCCCCTTTTCCTCATCCTTGCCAGTATCTGTTGTTTCCCAGCTTGTTAATTTTAGTCATTCTGAGAGGTGTGAGATGATATTTCTCATGCGGTTTTGATTTATACTTCACTGATGCTGAGTGGTGTGGGGCATGTTTTCATGTCTTTTTGCCATTTGTATGTCTTCTTTGGAGAAATGTCTGTTCATGTCTTCTGCCATTTCTTGAGTGGATTATTTTTTTGGGGGGTGTTCATTTTGATAAGTTCTTTACAGATTTTGGATATTAGCCCTTTATCTGATGAGACATTTGTAAATATCTTCTCCCATTCTGTTGGTTGTCTCTTGGTTTTGTCAACTGAAAACTTTGGTGAGAAAAAGATTTTTATCTTGATGAAGTCCCAACAGTTCATTTTTGCCTTTGTTTTCTTTGCCTTTGGAGACATGTCTAGCAAGAAGTTGCTGGGGCCAAGGTCAAAGAGGTTGCTGCTTATGTTCACCTCCTGGATTTTGATGGGTTCCTGTCTCACATTTAGGTCTTCTATCCATTTTGAGCCTATTATTGTGTAGGGTGTGAGGAAATGGTCCAGTTTCATTCCTCTGCATGTGGCTGTCCAATTTTCCCAGTACCATTTGTTGAAGAGACAGTCTTTTTTCCATTGGATATTCTTTCCTGCTTTGTTGAAGATTAGTTGACCATAGAATTGAGGGTCCATTTCTGAGTTTTCTATTCTGTTCCATTGGTCTATGTGTCTGTTCTTTGCTAGTACCATACTGTCTTGATGACTACAGCTTCGTAATAGAGCTTGATGTCTGGAATTGTGATTCCTCCAGCTTTGGTTTTCTTTTTCAACATTCCTTTGGCTATTCAGGGTCTTTTCTGGTTCCATACAAATTTTAGGATTATTTGTTCCGGCTCTGTGAAAAAGTTGACTGTGTTTTGCTAGGGATTGCATTCAATGTGTTGATTGCTCTAGGTGGCATAGACATTTTAGCAGTATTTGTTAATCCAATCCATAATCATGGAATATTTTTCCATTTCTTTGTGTCTTCCTCAATTTCTTTAAGAAGTGTTCTATAGTTTTCTGAGTACAGATCTTTGTCTCTCTTGTTAAGCTTATTCTTAGATATGGTTATTGTGCAATTGTAAATGCAATTGACACCTTCATTTCTCTTTTTTTCTGTCACATTGTTAGTACATAAGAATGCAACTAATGTCTGTGCATTGATTTTATATCCTGCCACTTTGCTGAATTCCTGTTGAGTTAGCAATTTGGGGGTGGAGTCTTTTTGGTTTTCCACATAGAGTATCACGTCACCTGCAAAGAATGAGTGTTTTATTTCCTCTTTGCTGATTCGAGTGCTTTGTATTTCATTTTGATGTCTGATTGCTGAAGCAACAACACCGCAATACCCAACAGCAGTGATAATGGACATCCCTGCTGTTTTCCTGACCTTAGTGGAAAAGCTCTCAGTTTTCCCCCAATGAGAATGACATTTGCTCTAGGCTTCATATGTGGCTTTTATGATATTGAGGTATGTTCCCTCTATCCCTACACTGTGAAGAGTTTTAATCAAGAAGAATGCTCTACTTTATCAAATGTTTTTTCTGCATTTATTGAGAGGATCGGCCTATGTTTTTCAGCATACTTCTTATTGGTATAATAAAGAGTAATCTGTAAATATTCTACACATAGTATAAACATACTTATCAGGTTCTGAGGATAAGTTTTCAAAATTCATCAGTTGTTTCCAGAATAATTGAGCTGCAATAGAAGATACTGCTCTGAATGCACTGGAAACCATTTAAAAACAACTTTGCTATCAAAAATCATGATTGCCTATAAATATTTATGTCACAAAACATTAGTAATTTTTTTTCAGGAATGATAGTCCAAATCAAACTTTTACTGACCTGACTTGATGTTTTCCCCAAGAAGACATACAAGTGATCCACAGGTATTAATTCCACAAACCTTATAAATTATCAATATCTTGATCAATTAGATATTAATTCAGGCTGTATTATCTATTCCAGAGCCCTTCTCTCACTCCCATTTTATTTTTATTTGTTCACCTGAATAATTCGTAATATTCTCCTTGTTTTCTATCCTCTGATTTATAGTTGTTGTAATGGTCCAAACATGGCTAATTAATTATCAGAGAGCTAATAGAGCTGGCAGATCCAGCTTAGAAATGCCTGACTTCCAATCACTGTGCAATGGAACGTAAAATGGGCCTCTCAGTCCCTTTATTTATTGCAAATCGAGATTGATTTCAGATTTCAGACTGGGTTTCAGATTGAGGCTGGATGCTTGCATCGTGGCCCTGTCTTGAAAGCATAAGCAGTACTATAGTGGTATGAGTTACGTTATTAACCTAGCTTCATGGTTTTTTTTTCACAAATAATTTTATTTTATTTTTTCAGTGTTACAAGAGTCATTGTTCATGTACCACAACCAGTGCTTCATACGATACGTGCCCTCCTCAATATCCACCACCAGGCTCGCCTAACCCCTCACCCCCCACCCCTTTACCCCCAAAACCTTCAGTTTGTTGCTCAGAGTCCACAGTCTCTTCCGCTCCGAATTTCCCCAATTCATCCTTCCTTTCTTTTTCACAATGTCCTCCATGTTTTTCGTTATGCTCCATATATAAGTGAGACCACATGAGAATTGACTCTCTCTGCTTGACTTATTTACTCAGCATAATCTCTTCCAGGCCCGTCCATGTTGATACTAAAATTGGGTATTCATCCTTTCTGATGGAGGCATAATATTCCATTGTACATATGGACCATATCTTCTTGATCCATTCACCTGTTGGAGGGCATCTTGGCACTTTCCACAGGTTGGCAATTGTGGCCATTGCCGCTATGAACATTGGGGTACATGTGGCCCTTCTTTGTACTGCATGTGCATCTTTGGGGTAAATACCCAGTAGTACAATGGCAGGGTCATACGGTAGCTCTATTTTTAACTTCTTGAGGAATCTCCACACTGTTCTCCAAAGTGGCTGTACCAACTTGCATTCGCACCAAGAGTGGAAGAGGATTCCCTTTCTCCACATCCTCTCCAACTTTTGTTGCTTACTGTCTTGTTGATTTTGGCCATTGTAACTCGTGTGAGGTGGTCTCTCAGGGTGCTTTTGATTTGAATATCCTTGATGGCTAATGATGATGAGCTTTTTTTTATGTGTCTGTTAGCCATTTTTATGTTTCTTTGGAGAAGTGTCTATTCATATCTTCTCCCCCTTTTTTGAACTGATTATCTGTTTTTTGAGACTTGAGTTTGAGGAGTTCTTTATAGATCTTAGATATCAGCCCTTTGTCTGTAGTGTCATTTGCGAATATCTTCTCCCATTCCGTGGAATGCCTGTTTTGTTGACTGTTTCCTTTGCTGTGCAGAAGCTTTTTATCTTGATAAAGTCCCAAAAGTTCATATCACTTCTATTTCCTTTGCCTTTGGAGACACGTCCTGAAAGAATTTGCTGTGGCTGATGTCAAAGAGGTTACTGCCTATGTTCTCCTCTAGGATCTTGATAGATTCCTGCCTCACATTGAGCTCTTTTATCCATTTCAAGTTGATCTTTGTGTATGGTGTAAGAGAATGGTCAAGTTTCATTCTTCTACATATAGCTGTCCAATTTTCCCAGCACCATTTATTGAAGAGACTGTCTTTTTTCCACCAGATATTTTTTACTGCTTTGTCTGAGATTATTTGACCATAGAGTTGTGGGTACATATCTGGGCTCTCTACTCTGTTCCAAGGGCCCAGGGTCTGTTTTTGTGCCAGTACCATGTGGTCTAGGTGATTACCGCTTTGTAGTAAACCTTGAAATCAGGCAATGTGATGCCCCCAGCTTTGTGTTTCTTTTTCAACATTTCCTTAGCAATTCGGGGTCTTTTCTGGTTCCTTAAATTTCAGGATTGTTTGTTCCAGCCCTTTGAAAAATGCCGATGGAATTTTGATCGGGATGGCATGGAAAGTACAGATTGCTCTGAGCAGTAGAGATATTTTAACAATGTTTCTTCTCCCGATCCATGAGCATGGAATGCTTTTCCACCTCATTGTGTCTTCTTCAATTTCTTTCACGAGTGTTCTGTAATTCCTCGAGTATAGATCCCTTACTTCTTTGGTTAGGTTTATTCCCAGGTATCTTATGGTTCTTGGTGGTATTGTAAACGGTTTTTGATCACTGCTTCAATCTCGTTACTAGATATTGGTCTATACAGATTGTCAATTTCTTCCTGATTCAGTCTTGGAAGTTTAAAGGTTTCCAGGAATGCATCCACTTCTTCTAGGTTGTTTAACTCATTGGCATATTGCCGTCGATAATAATTTCTGATGATAGTTTCCATTTCCTTTGTGTTAGTCGTGATCTCTCCCCTTTCATTCATAATTTTGTTAATTTGGTCTTCTCTTTTTTCTTTTGGATTAGTTTGGCCAGTGGCTTATCGATCTTATTGATTCTTTCAAAAAACCAACTTCTATTTCGTTGATGCATTCTACTGTTTCTCTAGTTTCTAACTCGTTCATCTCTTCTCTAATCTTGATTATTTCCCTTCTTGTGCATGGGGTTGGCTTAATTTGTTGTTGATTTTCCAGTTTTTTAAGGTGTAAAGAGTGCTGGTGTATTCGGGATTTTTCAGTTTTTTTGAGTGAGGCTTGGATGGCTATGTATTTCCCCCTTAGGACCGCTTTTGCCGTGTCCCATAGGCTTTGGACCAATGTGTCTTCATTCTCATTGGTTTCCATGAATTGTTTAAGTTCATCTTTGATTTCCTGGTTGATCCAAATGTTCTTGAGCAGGTTGTCTTTAGCCTCCAAGTGTTTGAATTCCTTCCGAACTTTTTCTTGTGGTTGAGTTCCAGTTCAAAGCATTGTGGTCTGAGAATATGCAGGGAATCTTCTCAGTCTTTTGGTATGGGTTGATTCCCAATTTGTGACCCAGTATGTGGTCTATTCTGGAGAAAGTTCCATGTGCACTCAAAAAGACTGTGTATTCTGTTGTTTTAGGGTGGAATGTTCTGTATATATCTATGAGGTCGGTTTGGTCCAATGTGTTATTCAAATCTCTTGTTTCTTATTGATTTTCTGTTTGGATGATTTGTCTGTTACTCAGAGTGGCATGTTAAGATCTCCTACAATTAATGTATTCGTATCAATATGACTCTTTATTTTGATTAACAGTTGGCTTAAGTAGTTGGCTGCTCCTCTATTGGGGGCATAAATGTTTACAGTTGTTAGATCTTCTTGGAGGATAGACCCTTTAACAATGATGTAGTATCCCTGTATACCTTCTGTATCTCTGCCTACAGTCTTTAGCTTAAAATCTAATTTGTCTGATATGAGAATTGCTACCCCAGCTTGCTTTTGAGGCCCGATGGCATGAAAGATCGTTCTCCATCCCTTCACTTTCAGGCTGGATGTATCTTTAGGTTCCAAATATGTCTCTGGTAGTCAGCATATGAACAGGTCCTGCCTTTTTATCTAGTCTGCAACCCCATGTCATTTTATGGGCGAGTTTAGGCCATTCTCATTGAGAGTGATTATTGAAAGATAAGTTTTTATGGACATAATGTTGCCTGTGAAGTCCTTCTTTCTATAGATTTTAATTTCCTGTTCTATGCCACGCATGGGTTCTTTCTACTTTTACAGAACCCCCTTTAATAGTTCTTGTAGTGCCGGCTTGGTGGTCACATACTCTTCTAATCCTTGCCGGTCTTGGAAGATCTTTATCTCTCCATCCATTTTAAGTGTCAGCCTTGCTGGATAGTATTTTTGGCTGCATGTTCTTCTCATTTGGCGCCCTGAATATGGCTTGCCTGTCTTTTCTGGCTTGCCAGGTTTCTATGGACAGGTCTGATGTTACTCTGATGGGTCTGATGGGTCTTCCTCTGTGATCTCTCCCCCCTAGCTGCCCTCAGAACCTCTTGTCTAAAATTATAATTTGCAAATTTTACAATTATGTGTCTATCTGATTTTCTCTTCTCGTTGATCCTGGGGGTGTCCTTTCTGCCCCTAGGACACTAACACTTGTTCCATTCCCCAGGTTGGGGAAATTTTCATTCAGAATTTGGTCAGGTATATCTTCTAGTCTTCTGTCTTTCTCTACCCCTTCAGGGATTCCAATAATTCTGAATTTGGAACGTTTCATGGCATCATTTATTTCCCTAAGTCTGTGCTCATGGTTCCTAAGCTGTTTGTTCCAGCCCTCCTCCTGACCTTTCTTCTCAACCATCTTGTCCTCTAGATCACTAATTCTGTCCTCTGTATCTGTAACTCTAGCTGTTAGACTATTTAGATTGGATCTCACTGATAGCATTTTTAACATCTGCCATGCTGTTTCTCAATTCTGTCCTTAGAGATTCTATGTTGTCATTAATGTTTTTCTCCATCCTAAACATTGCCTGGATAATTGTTACCCTGAATTCCCTTTCTGACATACTGTTTATGTCTATGTGCAATAGTTCTGAGGGAGAGGGCGCAGTCTCTGGGTTTTTCCTCTGTTGGGTGTTCCTCCTCCTAGTCATTTGATGAAAAGTGGATGAGAGGATGTATAGCTGAATATATCACCCATGAGCCAGGCACAGTGCACCCTGGAAGGTTGTGGAGCAATTGGAATCCACCACCAAAAAGAAAGAATAAAGATAAGAAAAGAGAGAGAGAGAAAGAGAAAAAAAAAAAAGAGATCCCAGCCAGAATGGGCCCAAAAATAAGATTTATAAGGTACATAAACAAACACGAACAAACATAAAGTTTGACAAAAGTATATGACAAGAAACAAAAGAACTTAGTCAGAATGAGCCTCAAGAATTAAATTTATATAATACCAGAACCAACGCAAACACATAGAAACACTGACAGAAGGATAAGAAGGGAGGGTGGTTATAACTCCTCAATATGTTGTATTAAGTCTCTAGCTGTAATATTAATTTTTTTAAAAGAATTTTTTAAAAACCAAGAAACATGAGAACGAGTGAAAAACCAAAAAAGAAAGAAAGAAAAATACTTATATCTATGAAATATACAGGTCTTAGGGTGTTATTGGAAGCTTAATATATTTATTTCCCCTGATGTTGTTTTAATTTTTATAGGGACCATGTGGTTATTGTCCTCTTGTTTTTTGGCCTGTCTTCTGGGGGAGGGGCCTGTCGTGTTGTTTTCCAGTCAATCTTGCTTGGGTTGAGTCGCCCTGCCCCCCAATCAGGGGGCTGGGCTCTGTGGAAACCGGTTTTTCAGGCTTCTGCTCTCTGGAGGTTTTCACTCTTTTCCAGCTTTTTCACCTTTTCAGAGTCCAAGCAAGGCGTCTTCCTGTACCCAGACCTCCCCGTCAGAGAAGCCTCAGTTTGTTCTCCTCTGTGTTCCAGAATACAGTCTCCCCTCTGCAAGCTTTGCTCACACTGCAGCCTGCCACAGGCGGTGCGCACCCCAGCCACCATCCCAGTGGCCCCGCGAGGCCCTCACTAGCCTCTGCACCCTCTAGGAAACTTGCTTCTGGTGGCTGCTGTTGCAGGGTCTGCACTCCAGGCTCCAGGTCCATGCTGGGTGTGCTCAGATTCCATGATTGGGCTGCCCGGGATCTCTCTGGTGCCTGCCTGCTGGGAGCGCCCAGACCCTGGGGCAGGGAGCTGATGTCCTGCGGTCCTAGAGACCGCCAGCTAGGGCTCCCACCCGGTCTCTTGGGCTTGCCGGAGTGCACCCAGTTATGGAGTGCTGCACATAGAGAGAAGTTGCAGGCTCATGAACTACACCAGGCTCTCTAAGGTGCTTGCAGGAGTGAGCCCCGCCTACGAAATGGTGCAAGGAGTGGAAAGCTGCAGGTTCATGGACCACGGACTGGAGCCCCGGCCAGTGTCTCTCTGATGTGGGTGGTGTCTTTCCTGGGAACGTGGGCTTAGGCCCATGCCCATGACCACTCACTTCCACTGTTTGCTCGTTAAGATCTTTTGCTCTTTTTAAGTGTTTTGAACCAGACTCTACGTTAATGCTGGTCCCCCACCACAGGGCACTTTCCTTTGGGGTATTATTTCCTTGGGTCGCTTCTGGTGGCTCCCTCCCCCTTCTGTTTATCCTCAGATATCTTCGTGCATTCCCACTCTGCTTTACCTCTCCGCTGCTGCCTTCTGCTTCTGTAGAGATCCTGAAGTGAAAAATCTTACTTCTCAGGCTGATTTCATGGGTGCTCAGCATGTTTTGGTAGATATCTAGCTCACTTTAGGGGACCGGTTGTAACAGGGTCTCCTACTTCTTCGCCATATTGCCCTCTTTGCTTCAGGTTGTTTTTTGTCATGTTCCTTTTTTATGTCTTATGCCCCGTGTATGATTAATCATTATCCCTGGTTTTTCCACTCTCTACTACTTGTTTGCACATTGATTATAAAAACGTGATGGCAATCAAAGGCTAACATCTGTCTCGAAATTATCTGATTCACCCCATCATACCAGACCCTGGTTGGCACCTCATTGTTTGGAAGAATACATACCTTTGGGTTGTTTCAAGGTTCTCCCCACCCAAGGCCTCAAGAAACTCATTTGCCTCCTCTTGTGTATTCACCTCCTTCCCCAGTCACTATATATATATATATATATATGATGTTCCTAGGTTCAACAGAGCAAGGCAGCCTTGGAAACAAAGAGCAAGGGGCATTGCGGGCATGGGCAATCTTGAGTCTGTAACAAGATTTGGTGGCTGGCCTAGTTCACATAAGCTGTGCTTCCTGACAGGCTAGGAGATGACTAGACTCCAAGAAAGGAGGGCTAGCTGAGAGACTGAGGCTGTAACCCCTTTTGGCAGATTCTTCCTCTGCCTTGCCTTTCGAATGGGTCCTGCTGTGTAGAATCTTCCCCTTCTAAGGAGATGGTGATAATCCCAGTAAGTGCCAACTGCCCTGAAAAGTGGGTCACAACAGAACTGATTAGTAGAGGAAGCTGCCGAAAAGGAGGTGGGTGGACTGGCTGTCAGACTCAAGTCTTGACTCCCTTCCCTGTCTTGCCTTCCTTTTCACTGAAGTGTGTTTTAGGCTGCAGCTCTTTGACCCAGAGCACAGCCCACGTGGTGCTGTGTCTACTTCCCAAGGACGTAGAGAGTAGTGGGGGAGATAAAGAGTGAACAAATGCATGACATGTAGTGCTCCACATCCAGGGTGCATCTCTGTGGGGGGATGAAGGAGGGCTCAAGGAAGAGTTGTCATCTGGGAGGGGTTCTGTGCTCAGTTCACTCTGAAATCATCAGAGAAAATTTAGAGTTGAATAGGCCCCAGCCCAAATGTTTACTTATGGTGTCTAAGTCACAGACCTGGAAATAAGGCTTAGGGAAGTGCGATAGTCTCTTTCATGAAAATATTTATTAAACAATGCAAATATTCATCTAATGCTTCAGTTGACAGGAGATGAAAGAAATCTATTATCTACAACACAGAAACTGAGAGGCTGCACAATTCCCAGCTTTCCCACAGAAGAGCAGGCTTACTCAAGCTGCTCTGGGGAGGCCAAGTTTCTGCCAGTGTGGAACTGTGGGGTAGGTCCCCTAGGGTATAGTCAGCTGTCTCCCCCTTCCCTGAGGAGCCTTTGTAAGAGCGAGTACAGAAGAAGGACGAGAACATTCAGCATGCGGTGTGCACTCTGTCCATTAGAGCGCGCGGCAAGAAACTCTTCCAGGTCTGAAAAAAAAATCCAGAGGGTGTGAGACACATTGTCACAGGCTGGTTTTAAGAACCTGACTAGAACTCTCTGCACCTGCTCTGATATAAGCCCTATCCTACTGAGCCTCCTCACTAGCCTTTGCTGCTGGGGCTCTCCTGCAGAGCTAGACGGTTGGGAAGTCAGACTCCAGGCAACAGTGGGCTCACCTGGCAGAGGAAGGAAGCCCCCCTGCGGCAGGCCCAGTTCCAGGAAGATGTGCCTTCCTGGAGCTTTCATATTCCTTTCCTTGCAACCAGAAACAATGGGATTTCTGTGGAACTTAGAGAGCTGAAAGAGAATTTGTGTTTTTAGGGCCTAACAAACAACCCTTCGGCCCTTCCCATTTAGCCTGTGAGCTGATGAAAGGTAATCTTTCATCGAATTCCACACCAGGTCACTTAGCAATCAGGGGCAAACAGATCTGATTTGAAATACAATAAAATAAAACAGCTTTCATTCCTGTATTGCAAAGAAGGTCCACCTCTTCCCCCAATGAGTCCTAATACCATTTCCTTGACTAGGGAATGCTTATTAAACAGGAGAAAACACCCTGTCCAAAAGCAATGCTTACTCTTCCCAAAGAGAAAGTTACAAAAATGAACAGCTTCCCAGCAAACCAGGGGCTGGTGCCACACACCAAGGTGCTCACCCTCCCTGCTGCTATAAAGTGGTTCCTCTTAGCCCAAAGGAGTGAGTCTGGCTTTCTGTATGAGTGGGACCCCACCCCAAAGGTGTTGGGTGGGAGTCCCTGGGGTAGTGGGGCCAGGAGGTGTCTTCGCCAAAGTCCCTGCTGAGTGATTATGATTTGAAGCTGACCAGCCCTATGGGTGGGCAGGGATGCCAACTGCACTAAAGCATTTTCACAGGCTGATCTGGGGCTACATGTGGGGGTTGACTGGGCATGTAAGCATGTAGATGAGGAAGGGCCTAACTACTGGGAACTTCTCCCCAGGACTGCTTGGCAGAGGCCCACCTGGTGTTTTTCCCCCTTCTCCCCCACCACTCTACCTCAGACAGGCCTGCCTGGTCCTGCCATCTACAGTCCTTCCAGGAGATGCCCTCTGAATATGAGAACCTATGGTAAGCACGACGCAGTGGAACTTAACTGATAATGATGACAAGCAACAGCAACAGGTACCCACTCTGCACCTGTTCACAGGTGGGCTACAGTGGGACCATCCAGGAGGCTAGTTTCAGGATAGGACTGAGGTCTGGCCCACTCTGGGCCTGGGTACCACTTCCCTATACCACCCCACCCTGGGAGAGGGTTGTTCTAGTGCATCAAAACTTCACAAAACAGGAAACTTAACATCTGGACCCAGAGAAGGCTCCAGAAAAGCTGATGCTAAGACAGGTGCTCACTGCATAAGAAGCTATTCAGGTGAGAAAGGGGTCAGCTCTTACTGAGTTTCAGTGTTGAATCTCCCCTGGTGGAATGAAACAGGCTGCCCATCGGAAAAAATGAAGGCCCTGTTGGCAGTCATTTCTTGTATATAAACTCAAAGGCTGTTGTTTTAGTCAGCTTTGGGAATTCGGTTAGACCAAGTCAGCCCTGCCAGCAGGGGTCTGCAGATTGGGGCTGTGAGTACCATATGGTGTCCCACTCAGGAGCTCCAAGGTCACCCACTGAGCTTAGGGAGAAAATATTAGAACTTCCACTATACAATCAGGAAAATTTAAAACTAAGCCTTACAACACTTACTGTACTGATTAGAATCTACTAAATCAATTGTTCTAAGGCCATTAACTCACCTCATACTGAAAAGGAAACTCTGCTACCAGTGGATGACTTCCTATAACCTAGGATTTTTATTATTTTTATTATATCCTTATCAAAAGGCCTTTTTTAGACTTCGTCAGACACTTCAAAGATTTTTATCATGTGTATTAGTCCTGTGCATATGTGAAAAAGAAGATATAAGTAAAATCAAGTTTGCGTGGCAACTGTCTCACCACCACTGAATGGGCCCAGATGTTAGGTTTCCTGTTTTGTAAGGTTATGGTACATTGTAACAACCCTCTCCCAGGTTGCGGTGGTATAAGGAAGTGGTACCCAGGCCTAGAGTGGGCCAGACCTCAGTCTTATCCTGAAAAATACTCAAGTGTTTTTACTGGAGTGGAGTGGAAATTAAAAGGGAAAAATATTTGAAGACCACCTGGAATGAGGTTAATGTCATATTTCAATGTGAGGTCCAGAACCAGCATTCATAAAACTTTCCCATTTGTAGATAGCTCTGGGAGCCAGATGGCTTCCTCTCCTGCAATGACACCAAGAGAATCTTAGCCTTTGGAATGTCACCTATCATGGGATAATGTCCCTGGAGGGGAGGAAGAAGGGTCTCTCTCTCTCTCCTACACAGCCTATTGGAGCGGGCATGGGCCAAAACCCTGGAAGGCCATCTCTCCCACAATCCTAAAGGCTGGTTCTGCCCCTGTGATGTATGTTTGCTTCTTTGTGTTGGTTGGTGCCAGAAATATATTTTTTAAACCTGAGTTGGAAGCATGAGGTGAGGCTTGACCTGACCCTAATCTGACAGTCACGTTCCTTATTTACCCCTCGAAGCACTTGAGTTTGCCTCTTCACTATGTCAGTATTTAGACTCTAAATTTTAAAACACTAAACTGGTCCTTTAGGCTAAAGAAATACTTAATTCTTCGGGGCTACCTGTGGGAAGAACCACCCTCTTGGTATAATGAGTTTTTGGCCTGGCTCAACACTCAGCTTCCTGCGAGCTGGAAGTTTGTCTTTTTTTTTAAACCATAGTTAACATACTGCCCCTCAAATAGTAGGTATTGTTCACAAACCAAAAAATACATTTCAGTAAACTTGCATATAAAAGCTACATTTTGGGGGCACCTGGGTGGCTCAGTGCGTTAAAGCCTCTGCCTTCGGCTCAGGTCATAATCTCAGAGTCCTGGGATCGAGCCCCGCATCGGGCTCTCTGCTCAGCAGGAAGCCTGCTTCTCCTCTCTCTCTGCCTCCCTCTCTGCCTACTTGTGATCTCTCTCACTCTGTCAAATAAATAAATAAAATCTTTAAAAAAATAAATAAAAATTTAAAAAATAAATGCTACCTTATGAAATAATATTTAAACTGCATTATATTTACTGGAATACTGTCGATGGGGATGATAATAAAATAATAATTTATTTTGTGCATAATATATAACGGGTGAAGTCCTTTTCATCTTAATAAATCAATGGGGTAATCAGCTCTAATTTTGCAGTTGCAGAGACCGAAACACAAACAAGTTATTCAAATTTTCATAAAGGTCTTAAACATTATAACAAGTATTTTGGGGGATTGAACAAGTATTTTAGAAGGATTTTCCCATGTTTTTCTATTATGCTACACTGTCTCTTTATTTTTTATTTTTTTCCCCAATTACTTTTATTTTATTTTTTCAGTGTTCCCAGATTCATTGTTTACACTGTTTCTTTAAATGCAAAATTAACAAATGTAAATGAAGAAAATAGAAGAGATAATGACAGTTGCCTGCCTCAAGCATATTGTTTTTAGAATACTAGAAATAGTTTCTCTGGATTGCAATATAAAAATAGATAACAGCTTATATGGTGTTTCCTCTTTGGAGTTGTATTTCAAACTAACGGGTCAAAGGCCATCCACTCAATATTTATTGAGAATATTATCCACAAAACATTGTTTTAGATCATGGAACAGAAAAATGACAAGAGAGTTCACACCAACGAACAAGATGTTTTGGCATAAACTTTATCCTTCAACATCTATGTTAGGGTAGAGAGCAGGTTAACCTCCTTCTACAAGAAAAAACTGAGAAAAATTAATGTTCTTCTGAATGAGAATGGAAAAACATGTCCTTCAAAAGACATTCTATTTGGCATTAAGGAAGCCTATCATTCTTTGACCACAGAACATCCGAGCAAGAAGGGCCCTTGGAGGTCCTTTGGCCTTCAGGTCCGTGGAGGTGACAGAGGGTCATGATTTTGTAGTGTGCTGTTATCTACTGGTGTCTCACCCATCCACATGTATCCTTGATTCACATCTTTTTCATTATATTATAAACATAATTTTCCATTCTATCTTCCATATGTTCTTCAAAATCCTCACAACATCCCATTAAAGGATTTAAAACAGTTACCTACCTGTTAGATTTGGAATATGACCATATTTTCAATATTATAAATAATGCTATCAAAAAATATCTTTAGTTTGTATTGATAATTATTCTTATAGGAAGAGTACAGAAATGGCACAGTAGTTAAGATTCACATCCTGAACCCTTATGCACAGTTGGTGGGAATGTAAGTTGGTGCAGCCACTATGGAAATGGGTATGAGGGTTCTTCAAAAAATTAACATTAGAGCTCCATAAGATCTAGCAATTCCCCCTCTGGGCATTTATCCAAAGGAAACAAACATACAAACTCAAAGATACATATGCACCTCCATGTTGAATGCATATTATATAAAATAGCCAAAATATGGAAATAACCCAAGTGAACATTGATGGATGAATGGACAAAGAACATATATGATATATATATGATATATGATAAAATATATATATATATTGATATATATGATATAAATATGATATAAATGAGATGAATATGATATAAATGTGGATAAAGAAAATATATGTTAAAAAACACAAACTCACAATGGAACATTTGTCAGCCATAAAAAAGAAGGAAATGTTGCCATTTCTGACAACATGGATGGACCTTGAGAATTTTATGCTAAATTAAATAAATTGAACAAAGAAAGACAGCATAAGTTCTCACTTATATGTGGAATCTTAAAAATAAAAACAACAGAGCTCATAGAAACAAGAAGTTTTGTGACTGCCAAAGGTGAGGGTTGGTAGGTGGGCAAAGTGGAAGAAGATCAAAGATCAAAATGTACAAATTTACAGTTTTAAAATAAATAACTCATGGGGATGTAATGTACAGTATGGTTACTATAATAAACCTATATTTGAAAGTTGTTAAGGGGTGCCTGGACGGCTCAGTCAAGTTAAGCAGCTGCCTTCAGCTCAAGTCATGATCCCAGGGCCCTGGGATGGAGCCCTGTGTGGGGCTCACTGCTCAGGAGGGAGCCTGCTTCACCTTCTCCCCCCAACTGTGCTCTATCTCTTGCTATTTCTCTCTCTGTGTCAAATAAATAAATAAAATATTTTAAAGAAAAGCATAAAAAGAAAGTTGTTAACTTAAAAGTTCCCATCACAAGAAAAGAACACCATAACTATGTGAGGTAATGGATGTTAACTAGACTTAGTCTAACTAAACTTAGTGGGGTGATCATGTCACAATGTACAGAAATATTGAATCATTATGTTGTATGCCTGAAACTATTAAAATGTTATATACAATTATATTGCAACTAAAAAAAGTGACAAATTTCTGGAATGTCATGTCCATAAATGGTAGCAATTTTATTCATAGATTAATAGTCTTACGATTCATATAATAATATATAATATGCTATGGTATGTTTATTTGCAATATTTTAAAATAATTAAATGCTATAAAATACATTATTTCTAAATTGACATTAGACTTCTGTGATTATCTCTTAAGAAAAAAGTATCAGATCCTGTTTATTGGTTATAGCTCTAAGCCTCTAAGCCTCAGTTTCCTCAAATATAAAAAGTATAATTATACCTATTAAGAGAGTTACATGGGATAAGTGGTTAAAGTGCCTGAAATATACTGAGAGCCATCATTATTCTCATCATCATCCCTCAAGTCATCATCACCTCTGTCAGCAAACCACTACAATCATCATCCCTGAGGAAGGATCATGGGTCAAACAGTACAAAAGTGTTTCTGTCCTTTCGGCACCTGACAAATTACTGTGAAATATGACTCTTCTGTTTAACTGTGATGAGCACAAGTCACACGTAGAAGCCATTGGCCCTGTCCTTGCAGAATGCAAGGGAATGCAGAGAGCATTCCCAGCCTTAGATGTTTCCAAGGATAGAATACAGTAAGCAGATAGTTTGGAATCTAGTCCCTGCCCTGTTGCTTTTGAACCCAAGCTGGCCTTGCATAAGAGACTGGAAATCACCAGAGATGGCAGCACCAATGGCATGTAGGAAATGACTTCACCTGTAGGATTACATAGGTCCCACTTGCATTTCTGATACCTGTTCCTTAATTTGTGTCCTCTTTATCTGGGGCACAAAAGGAACAGCCAGTGGACCAGGGACATAAGCCTAGCAAATGAAAGGAGATAGAGGACTTTGGAAACCTGGTGGGCATGAGAGAGGCAGGACAACCTGTAACATTTTGCAATACTGTACTATAGTCTCTCTTTACCTACTGGCACTGCCCACACCATGCACAGCTGGATGAGAAGTGAGGGGCAGGAAGTGCAGTTGATGAGCTACACCTTCATTAAGCATCTCTTGACAGCTCATCCTACCCAAGGCTGCAGAAGAGGGAGGGAGGAGAAGGAAGGTGGCTTGGAAGCTGAGAGTTTATTAAGTGTGCTCCTCCACTACTGGCCCCACCAAGAAGGCAGGGGCAGGAGGTTGGTTTGGAGGGCTCCACCACTGCCCCTGCACTGCAGTCCTGACAGTGGACAAAGGGTTAGGAAGTGGTGTTGAAGGGATGTGATAGCAGTAAGCGTACCCTTCAACTGTGGGATTTGGCCAAGCTGAAGAAGGTGGATGGAGCAACAGAAAAGGGGCTTTAGGAGCTTTGACTGCTCACTGCATAGCCAAGGCCCCCAGGGATGATGAAGAGGCTGAAGAGGTGTGCCTTCTTTCACTCTGCTTCTCACTGAAGTCCACAGGGTGCATGCTGAAGAGGGGAGATGTTGCAGAATGTGGGACTGAAATGCTGTGCCTTCTTTACCTGTGCCCCTTGGCCCTGCCCAAGGGCAACAGCAGAGTGTTACATCTGTTTTCTGACCCAGGAAATTCACACTCCCCACTGAGTTTTTTACAAGTGAAACACTTGCTTGGTCACTGCTCAGAATTCTCACAAATGAGTGTTCACCCCATGTGTTCTCTACACCCTCCTGTCTTTTAATATGCATGGCAGGCCTGAGTTGTGCTTACAAGGTAACTTTCTTCTATGGGAGCACTGCCTGCTTGGCTCTAACGGGCAGTGCCTGGTCATCCATGCCTGTTCCTGTCCTGCGCCAGTGCCCTCTTCATTTCACAGCTGAGAAGGTGTTGGCATGGTGTAGGGAAATCACTGGAGATTTAGTCGGTAAACTCCCTGCCAGGTTTGGCTCCCCTTAGTAGCTTGTGTGCTCCCCAAAGTCCGCTCACTGAAAGGACACTTAAGGACACTTTGGAAAACACATGTAAACACAACAATCAGGGCATAGTAAACTTAGGAATCCTTTTAAGTAATCATAATACGCTATGTGATTCAGAATGAATGTGACTTTCCTAAGTGACCAATCAACCCTGTTTCTCATTTGTGTCTCGTGGCACAGCTAGGTCTCAATGATTGGTAGGTACAAAGGAGCAATGCCTGCCAGCGTGGATTGTGTGCACAGGACGCGGATCCACTTACCACAGCTGCCAGGTGTCTGCTGGGGGAGACAGTGCAGAGCTGCGAAGATACACCTGCAAAGGCGGCAGCGGTGGAAGGTCCAGGCTCCAAGCAGGAGTGTGTCGCATTTACTGAACAAAGAGGCAGCTTCAGCCTGGCGGGGGGGGGGGGGGTGTACTACCCACGCCCTTCCAAGCCCCGCCCTGCCTGTCCTCCCCACCCTAGGTGTCTGCTCCCCAAATGCCCCAACCTGCGGGGGCCTCCGCACCGGCTCCCATCCAAGCCCCAACTCTCCTCCCCCACGCCTACCCCGCCACCTCCTCACGCCTTCTCCCTTCTGCAAGGTCAAGCCTGGCTTTTCCTTGTACCCCCTCCCACGCCCCCACCCCAATGGCAGCCGGCTCCTGCTCGACCTACCTATGCCTCTGGTCATGCTCGCAGTAACGGCCAGTGAAGTGGATGGGGCATACGAAGAAGCTGCCCAGCACGCAAGTGCCGCCATTACTGCAGCAGCACAACCCAGGGGGCGCACCTGTGGGCAGGAGGCCTGGGTATTAGTCTGTGCCCGCCTCCTGGCCCTTTGCGTCAGACTACCCTGAGAGGGCCTCGTGAGATTGCTGAGAGAGGCAATAAAATTTAACTCGCTGCCAAATTTGTCTGCTCAGGTAAAGCCTACTTGTTATTTTAAGGATTAAAAACAAACTACCAGGAAACTGGAGGGTCAGGAAACTGCTCAAGGACCCAAAGAGAAACCCTGGCGCCTGCAAGTAGGATTTTCTCTCTTCCTTCCTTTCATATGTTAAAGTCAGGCTTTGGCTTCCCCAGACAGTGATTAAAACAGGCCCTTAGGGCGGGGACCACCCTAACCCTCCCAACCCCTTGTCCTGACCAAAGGAATATGGCCTGTCCTCCCCGCCCAGCACCCGCCTTCCCCGCCCCCTTACCTCACCAGTAACAAGGAGTCTGGAGCCTGAGAGTCTGCAGTAAACCCAGCAAGAGTCCGCTTTTAACTTGGGTTGGGATCATTGTTTTGAATCTATTTAAATCACGTTCCTCTGGACCTGAGCAAATGCAGCATTGTACCAATCAAAGTGTAAAACTTGTTTTAACAAGAAAAGAGCATCACACTAGGACATATTTTTCACCACGGGAAGATGATAAAATATGCGCTGCTGGGTTTTTCATTTTATCCCTAATCTATTCTCAGGTTGTTCTCAGATCGTAAACTGGGAGGCCAGTGATAGAGATGACCACAAAGGTATTTGGGGGACCACATGACCACATGACCTTGGAAAGTCCTGAAGTAGGGACTTGAATCCTGGGGCTGCCAGCCGTCCATGATTCCATTCTTCTCCTCAAAATTATTCAAGTTCCAGTTGAGTGTTTTCTGCTGGAACTTCTGGGCTGTAGCGTTGTTGATTCCTTCTGGGTTACCTTTATGTTTCTCACTTTGATAACCTTTTAAAAACATTGAAAAAAAGAGACTGATGATTAAGAAATAAATTACAATAAAAAAATAAATAAAATGTTTCTTACCATTGTCTCCCAAGTGGATGATGTTTAATGCCAAACTGATAAAAAACAGAAGGCCAGAATATTTAAAGAAAATTTTTGAAGTTTAAATATTAAAAGTAGAAATGTACATATGCTTAAAATGTAAAACAATCATATATAAATACAAGTATATACAAATTTAACGTATAATAAATATTATGCCATCATTCTGTAACTTGTAGATATAACTTAATTAATGTTGTCATAACTTAGAAAGATTTTGAGACAAAGGAAGTGATTATGTCCCTTAATGAGAAGGAACAATTGTGCGTGCAATGCAGTTTATTCTGGAGGCTTTTAAATGCTCGTCTTGGCTCTCAGATCTGGATGATGTGTGTCCTTACCTAACAGGGTGTCTCCGGGTCATTTCACACTGGCACGTCTGGTGTGAGAGTCTCCTTCTCTCATCTGTACATTGAAGATCAGTTCCAAGGAAGAAGAGATCAGTTTTCAAGGAAGTCGAGTCTTACCGGGTTTTGTATTTGTAGGTATCTTTACTCCAGGTCCTGGAATAACTGCATTAAGACATAAGATGTATAAGGAAAAAAGACACAGATCTTTCCTACCCTTCTCCGTGCTGTGAGAAACAACATATCTGTGTTCTGCTGTGGAAGCCCATTAGGCAGTGAGCTGCTGTGACAGGCAGGGCCCTTCCTGAGCCTCCAGAACTGTCCCCTCACTGAGACCAGGTGGGCGTGAGGTGGGGGCTGGAGACTTGGGCTGATCTCTCCTCAGTAGTGTTAACAGTGCTCACAGCAGCAGGAGCAGTCAACCCTGATGTTAATATTGGTGGCTAAGGCAACAAGCCTTTCCCTAATGAAAAAAAACAAAAAAATTAAAATCTCACCATGAAAAGAAGTTTTCACAAGACAATGGAAATTTTATATTGTGTACTCTTGTATGGTGATGAAGGCCCAGCTAGAGAAGGGAGCCATTGTGTGGGACCTCGGCAGCAGTCATGGGTCCCAAAAGTCTTGACTGGGGAGCACGAATATACAAAGAGACATTTCACCACCTGCTTTCTGAGAATATAAGGATCCTTCCACAGACTGAGCCTTCTTTCTGTGCCCAGCGTGGCGGTGACTATGTCATATACGTTACCCATTTAATACAGCATGCTTCTGGGGCAGCGTTTTTATTATTCCCCATGTAAAAGGAGAAGCAACAGACCCTTAGTTTAAGTTCCTGTGGCAGTTAGATCTTCAAACAATATGTAATGTACAGATTGCATGAGAAGAAGCCTACAGTGTGCTCAGCTTGTGAAGACCACAGAGTGTAGAGTTGACTGCCCCTGTCATTGTCTGATGTTAAGCTCTGGATGGAAGAAGGGAACATTCCCCAAAATAAGGACAGGGGGTGCATTTTATCAGCACCGAAGAGGATACTTTGCAACTCCGTGGCAAATCCTTCTGTGATTTTAATATAAAAATGGTTTTCTAGAAATAGCAGGTTTCCTCCAAGGATGAAATAGTCTTTGATACTGATTTAATTTTTAAAACCTTAAAATGTGAGTTTTATTAAAGAAGCTGTAAAATAAAGCAATAAAGCAAAGGGAATTGGTGAGCTTGCCCACCATGGGCCTCCCAAGGACTGGTTCTGTGAACTGCCAGGACCACATCGGGACCAGCAGACCTGACTGGGCAAACTATGTGCAGGAAGACCCCTCATACCTTTAGGGAAACATCTATAATTGCAGTCATGACAAATATGCCTTTAGACTTACTGATTATTACTTGTTAACTGCAAAGTTTATACATAAAAGTGTATGACTCTAAATCAATGGAATCCTTTTTGAGCAAAGTGAGTTGTACACTAAAATATAATCTTGTATATTCTAAAGGTCTACGTGTCTTTGAATAAGAAATTTTAAAACTTCAGTTTACATGATATTATTGAATGAATCTAAACCTTTCTGATGACATTGACATCTAAGAGTAGTATCTAAAATCGAATTTTCCCTCCATAGAGTCTTTCATTATAGTTTGTATCAGGGACACTTTTAAATGTACAAAAGAGCCAGGACAATGATTCACTGTACTGGGGTTCATAGAGTAAGCATTTATCTTTGCCAATTTTATTTATTCTGCACCCGCCCCCCCATTTCTTTCTGGATTCTTTGAAACCAAATCTCAGAAATCAAGAGAATTTCTATGTCAAATAAGTTTCTGAAGACATACATTTTATAAGGAAACTAGGAAAAGGAAAGGAAATATCTTGCCAGCAAGACAGTATTGAGAGTCCAGAAAAAGGGATGAAATGTCTCATTTCTGGCTCTTTGCTTAAGACAGCTCCAGAGAGGGAGAGGGCTGATGTCCTAGCTGGGAGAAAGCTGCTGTTATCTATTTTTCAGCTTTCTGCGCTTGCTCTCATTTACCTACAGGTATTGTAAAAAGAAGTTTTGCATTTCACAGCAGAGGAGCACAGGTTTGCTTGATGAAGAAGACCCACCTGGAAGGGGCTGTGTGAGAATGGCTGGAAGCCTGGTGAAGGACAGCGGATCCCCAGCTCTAGGGAAAGTTCTTTCTTGTTGTCAGTTGTAAACAGGTAAGACTGGAGCTGACCCATCTGCCGGACCTCCAGTAGAACTTCTGACTCTCTTTGAGCATTAGCTCAAGTGTGTGGGAACTGGGGCACCTTATCCCAGGACTGAAGACCACCCCACCTCTGTGTCCAAGTGGAACCCCACAGCCCACTGGGAATAAACCTCTTGTTGCATAGCACTGCTTCTGAAAGAATGTCTGTGGCCAGCAAAGTCAACAATGCAAGCTCAGAGCCATGTTAAAATCATCACTGATGAAAGCAGGCTACACAACTGTCAAGAAGGGCCATCTATTAAGAAAGGAGACTTGGTTAATATACAGAAAAATATCCTAACCAACAAAGACAGCAAAGACACAGACATACTGAGAGGATGAGTGGCTGAGGGGAGACTTGCCTGCATCTCTTGTTGGTTTTAAATTATAGAGCGATTGGGCACACACACACTATAGTCACTATTTTGAGTACAACATGCATCATATTTTGAAGTGAAGTCTCTTTCTTTTTTTCCCAAATACTTTTATTTTATTTTTTCAGTGTTACAGGATTCATTGTTCATGTACCACACCCAGGGCTCCATGCAATACATGCCCTCCTCAATATCCACCACCAGGCTCGGCCAACCCCCCACCCCTTCCCCCCAAAACCTTCAGTTTGTTGCTCAGAGTCCACCGTCTTTCATGGTTCATCTCCCCCTCCGATTTTCCCCAATTCACCCTTCCTTTACTTCTCACAACGTCCTCCATGTTTTTCCTTATGCTCCACGGGTAAGTGAGACCATATGAGAATTGACTCTCTCTGCTTGACTTATTTCACTCAGCATAATCTCTTCCAGTCCAGTCCACGTTGAAACAAAAGTTGGGTATTCATCCTTTCTGATGCAGGCGTAATATTGCCTTGTCGATATGGACCCTATCTTTTTGATCAATTCATCTGTTGAAGGGCATCTTGGCTCTTTCCAAAGTTTGGTGATTGGGGCCATTGCCACTAAGAGCATTGGGGTACATGTGCCCTTCTTTGTACTGCATCTGCATCTTTGGGGTAAATACCCAGTAGTGCAATTGCAGGGTCATAAGGTAGTTCTGTTTTTAATTTCTTAAGGAATTTCCACACTGCTTTCCAAAGTAGCTGCACCAACTTGCATTCCCACCAACAGTGGAATAGGGTTCCCCTTTCTCTACCTCCTCTCCAACATTTGTTGCTTACTGTCTTGTCGATTTTGGCCATGCTAACTGGTGTGAGGTGGTATCTCAGTGTGGTTTTGATTGGGATCTCCCTGATGGCTAATGATGATGAACATTTTTTCTGTGTCTGTTAGCCATGTGTATGTCTTCTTTGGAGAAGTGTCTGTTCAGGGCTTCTGCCCATCTTTTGATGTGATTATCTGTTTTTTGAGTGTTGAGTTTGAGTAGTTCTTCATAGATCTTAGATATCAGACCTTTGTAGGGTCATTTGAGAATATCTTCTCTCATTCTGTGGGTTGCCTGTTTGTTTTGTTGACTATTTCCTTTACTGTGCAGAAGTTTTTTATCTTGATGAAGTCCCAAAAGTTCATTTTCGCTTTTGTTTCCTTTGCCTTTGGAGACATGTCCTGAAAGAAGTTGCTGTGGCTGGGTCGAAGAGGTTACAGCCTATGTTCTCCTCTAGGATTTTGATAGATTTCTGCCTCACATTGAGGTTTTTTATCCATTTTGAGTTTATCTTTGTGTATGGTGTAAGAGAATGGTCTAGTTTCATTCTTCTACATATAGCTGTCCAATTTTCTCAGCACCATTTGTTGAAGAGACTTTTTCCACTGGATATTTTTTCTTGCTTTGTCAAAGATTTTTTGACTATAGAGTTGCTGGTCCATATCTGGGCTCTCTACTCTGTTCCACTGGTCTATGTGTCTGTTTTTGTGCCAATACCATGCTCTCTTGGTGATCACAGCTTTGTAGTTAAGCTTGAAGTCAAGCAATGTGATGCCCCGAGCTTTGTTTTTCTTTTTCAACATTTCCTTAGCAATTCGGGCTCTTTTCTGGTTCCATACAAATTTTAAGATTGGTGGTTTCAACCCCTTGAAAAATGCCAGTGGAATTTTGATTGAGATGGCATGGAAATTATAGATTGCTCTGGGCAGTATAGACATATTAACAATGTTTATTCTTCCGATCCATGAGCACGGAATGCTTTTCCACCTTTCTGTGTCTTCTTCAATTTCTTTCATGAGTGTTCTGTAGTTCCTCAAGTAATGTTCCTTTACCTCTTTGGTTAGGTTTATTCCCAGGTATCTTATGGTTCTTGGTGTTATTGTAGATGGAATTGATTCTCTAATTTCCCTTTCCATATTTTCATTGTTAGTGTACAGGAAAGCAACTGATTTCTTTGCTTTGTTATTGCATCCTGCCACATTACTGAATTACCGCATGAGTTCTAGTAGTTTTGGGGGTGGAATCTTTTGGGTTTTCCATATGAAGTATCACGTCAACGTGAAGAGAGTTTGACTTCTTCTTTGGCAACTGGAATACCTTTTCTTTCTTTTTGTTGTTTGATTGCTGTTGCTGGGATTTCTAGTACTATGTGGAACAAAAGTGGCAAGAGTGGGCATCCTTATCGTGTTCCTGATCTCCAAGGGAATGTTCTAAGCTTTTCCCCATTGCGAATGATATTTGCTATGGGCTTTTCATAGATAGAGTTTATGAAATTGAGGAATGTTCCTTCTATCCCTATACTTTGAAGACTTTTAATCAGGACGGATGCTATATTTTTCAAATGCTTTTTCTGCATCATTCGAGAGGACCATGTGGTTCTTCTCTCTTCTTGTATTGATTTGTTCTATCACATTGATTGATTTGCGAATGTTGAACCACCCTTGCATCCCAGGGATAAATCCCACCTGGTCATGGTGAATAATCTTTTTAATGTGCATTGGATCCTATTAGCTAAGATCTTGTTGAGAATCTTGGCATCCATATTCATCAGGGATACTGGTCTGAAATTCTTCTTTTCGATGGGGTCTTTGCCTGGTTGGGGGAGCAGGGAATGCTGGCTTCATAGAAAGAGTCTGGAAGTTTTCCTTCTGTTTCTATTTTTTGAAACAGCTTTAGGAGAATAGGTATTATATCTTTGAATGTTTGGTAGAATTCCCCATGGAATCCATCAGGTCCTGGGCTCTTGTTATCTGGAAGGTTTTTGATCACTGTTTCAATCTCATTACTAGATATTGTTCTCTTCAGGTTGTCAATTTCTTCCTGTTTCAGTCTTGGAAGTTTATAGGTTTCCAGGAATGCATCTATTTCTTCTAGGTCATTTAACTTTTTGGCCTATAACTGTTGATAATTTCTGATGATTGTTTCTATTTCCTTTGGATTAGTCATGATCTCTCCCATTTCCTTCATAATTTTATTAATTTGGGCCCTCTCTCTTTTCTCTTGGATTAGGTTGGCCAGTGTTTTAATGATCTTATTGATTCTTTAAAAAAAAAACCCAACTTCTATTTCATTGATGCTTTCTACTGTATCTCTAGTCTCTAACTCATTGATCTCTGCTCTAATCTTAATTATTTCCCTTCGTATGCATGGACTTGGCTTAATTTTTTATTGATTTTCCAGTTCTTTAAGGTGTAAAGAGAGCTGGTGTATTCGGGATTTTTCAATTTTTTTGAGTGAGGCTTGGATGGCTCTGTATTTCCCATTTAGGACCACCTTTGCCGTATCCCATAGGTTTTGGAGTGATGTGTTTTCATTCTCATTGGTTTCCATAAATTGTTTAAGTTCTTCTTTGATTTCTTGGTTGATCCAAACATTCTTGAGCAGATTGGTCTTTAGCCTCCAAGTTTTTGAGATCCTTCCAAACTTTTTCTTGTGGTTGAGTTCCAGTTTCAAAGCATTGTGGTCTGAGAATATGCAGGGAACCATCTCAATGTTTTGGTATCGGTTGAGTCCTGATTTGTGCCCCAGTATGTGGTCTATTCTGGAGAAAGTTCTATGTGCACTTGAAAAGAATGAGAATTCTGTTGTTTTAGGGTGGAATGATCTCTATATATCTATGAGGTACATTTGGTC
>CM052883.1:73087386-73109008 GCA_028534135.1 Potos flavus
TGTTGAAGGGCATCTTGGCTCTTTCCACAATTTGGCAACTGTGGCCTGCTGCTATGAACATTGGGGTACATGTGGCCCTTCTTTGTACTGCATCTGCATCTTTGGGGTTAATACCCAGTAGTGCAATTGCAGGGTCATAGGGTAGCTCTATTTTTAATTTCTTGAGGCATCTCCACACCGTTTTCCAAAGTGGCTGCACCAACTTGCATTCCCACCAACAGTGGAAGAGAGTTCCCCTTTCTCCACATCCTCTCCAACATTTGTTGTTTACTGTCTTGTTGATTTTGGCCATCCTAACTGGTATGAGGTGGTATCTCAGTGTGGTTTTGATTTGAATCTCCCTGATGGCTAATGATGAACATTTTTTCATGTGTCTGTTAGCCATTTGTATGTCTTCTTTGGAGAAGTATCTGTTCATGTCTTGTGCCCGTTTTTTGACATGATTATCTGTTTTATGAGAGTTGAGTTTGAGAAGTTCTTTATAGATCTTTGATACCAGATCTTTGTCTGTAGTGTCATTTGCAAATATCTTTTCCCATTCCGTGGGTTGCCTGTTTGTTTTGTTGACTGTTTCCTTTGCTGCGCAGAAGCTTTTTATCTTGATGAAGTCCCAAAAGTTCATTTTCACTTTTGTTTCCTTTGTCTTCGGAGACATGTCCTGAAAGAATTTTCTGTGGCTGATGTCGAAGAGGTTACGGCCTATGTTCTCTTCTAGGATTTTGATAGATTCCTTCCTCACGTTGAAGTCGTTTATCCATTTTGTGTTTATCTTTGTGTATGGTGTAAGAGAATGGTCAAGTTTCATTCTTCTACATCTATCTGTCCAATTTTCCCAGCACTATTTATTGATTTAGTTTTTTGATACAAAGAAAGACTGAAGTAGGTGTATGCCCCCTAAGTAGTCCAAGACATTGTACTGATTGAAAAGAACTAAAGAGAAACAAACTCTTGCAAAGATGTAACATGGGTGTTTAATGGGCAGACCTGGAGACAGGAAATTAGAAACACTCTGAACTTCATTAGCTCCAATAGTGTGTGTGTGTTTGTGTGTGTATGTGTGTATTCCATAGTATTTTCTATTGATAAGACCATGTAATCTACAAATACAGACAAGTTTACTTTTTCATTCTAAATTTGATGTATTTTATTATTTTTCTTCCTTACCCAACTCCTCTGGCTAAACCTCCAGTATAATGTTGAATAGAAGTGATGAGGGGTGACACTATTGCTTTGTTTCCATTCTTAGCTCTAGGTTTTTCTGGCCCTTTTTTAGATTGAAGAAATTTCTTTCCATTTCTAGTTTGCTGAATTTTCTTGTTGTTGTTAAATCTCAAAAAGCTATTAGATATTGTCAAATGTTTTCATGTGTCTGTTGAGATAATCGTATGGGTTATGTCTTTTATTTTATTAATATCATTTTTACATTAATTTTCTGATGTTATACTAATCTGCATTTCTTGGATAAATTGCACTTTTTAAATTATTGAATATAGTTAATATAGTTACATCCAATGTTATATCAGTTTAAGGTATATAATAAGGTAATCAACAGGTCTACACATTTTGCTATGTTCACCATCTGACACCACAGAATACTATTACAATACCTACTGTGCTCTGTCACTGCCCAGATGTGATGCATGGATGCTGAAATTATTTTTCTTCCCACTCTACTGGACAGAAGTCACACAGCCCCATCTTGCGCACAGCTAGGAGGACTAGTTTCCCCATGTGCTGAGGAAGGAGAGGTAATCAGATATGGGTTAGCACGGAAGCTTTACCACACTAAAGGTTGGCCATGGCCTGGTCCCCTTTGCAGTCAGTGACTCAGCTCAGACTATCCATGGTATTTGGCATTACTTCTGCATTAGTTTTCTCCTGGACATATTTTAGGCTATGTAAGATTTTTTTCTCCTCTTATTTCCTTATCAGTATGATCCTTTCTGCTTAGTATCTTCCAGGAATCTTAAAATAATTTGGTTTGCTAATGATTCCCTTATTTTTTGAGCAATGTTATTGATCCAAGTAAAGTCATCTGAGGGTCTTTTCTCTATTTTCTCATTTCACTCTTAATTTTCAAGTGATTTGGACAGAAAGGGGAAGGAGTTTGTTATGCTCCATAATTGCGTTTTTATTTTAAGGATTGTTTGGTGCCTTTGTTCTACCAAATTCTGGTAGTGCATGGACCATGTCCATTTAGCTCAATAGTTAAACAGGGCCTGGCACAGTGCATGGCACATAGCAGGTATATGATGTTTATCAGCTGAATGACAACTACTTGCGTCAGGAGACTTCTGGAAAGATTCTCGAAAGACTGAGCTGCTACATTACAGCTCTGTGTGCATTTGATTCCTCAGTGCTTCATTGCTAAAATTATGCTAAAATAATTGCTAAAATTATGAACTCTTTCTACATAAATAGAGAGCTATGTACTAATAAATATACGGTTCTGTGGACAAAAAACTTGGGTGGTCAACCTACAAAGGGTTGGGGTTAAGGAGTGATTGCATGGCATATTGGATAAGGCCCAGGCCCAGTTTTGCCTCACTGGTCATGTGGCCTTGAAGAGCTCAACTGATTTCTTTGTGTTCCATTTTCCCATTTCATTTGTGTAACGGGGGCACTAATACCTCTGTCTATCCTCACATGGGTGTTCTGAGGATCAAAAACTGCATGTATTTGAGCAAGTTCCTGTACAAGCTGAAAATATCCAACGCATTGCAGGGGACCTAGGTCTCTGCAAATATTAATCCCTCAATCATGCTGCTTAGTTTGGGGGGGGTGGGGTGGGGATATTTTGTCACCAGCTCAATTTGCCGTCTGTCTAAACTGCTGCCTGAATCAGAAAAGTAAAAGAGGTGTTTCTACAAAACTAGAACGAACTAGCTGGATTAGTTGTCGGTTCAGTTTCATTTAAGCTCAGTTGAATGAAGCTTTTAATGAAATCAATTCTTAAAGTCTTAATGTCCCCTACGGGCACTTAAAGAGTATTATTATTCCAAGCAGAACCATTTGGAATGGAGAATAGAACTGATGACATTTTAGAATTGTGAGGAATAACTAGCACTGGGAAACGCTGAAAGAATATCAGAGGAAACCCAGGCAGAGTATCCTGGCTGGGCTGGGAAGGGAGAGAGAATTCTGATGTTCTGAAAAGATTGACATCTCCAAGCCTGGGTAGTGGGTGTGACAGTGAAGGAGGCCAGGACTATCAGTCTCTAGGTCATAATAGTCTCCCTGTCTTATGTAGTAAGCCAGATCACATGGGTTTTCTTAAAGGGCTTATTGGCCATTATGCCATTCAGCTGGGCCTGAGCAGGGCTGGTTTTGTGGTGGTCGGAGGAGGATGAGTCCAGATGCCATTTCCTTCACATTCATTGCCCAGCTTCCTACCTCCTCTGCAGGCCCAGTGTGCATACAATACACCCCCCTCACCCTGCTGAGCTTCTGGAGGGTTCCCAAATGCATCTGCCACTTCATTGCCTGCTCAGCAATGAGGAGCCCCCACTCTCACTGCGTGATCCACCGAGAACCTTCTCTTCCTGTAAGGCCCTGCTCAGCCATCCTGTTGCCTGCAAATGCTCCCAAGCCCCCTAGGCAGAGGGCCACTGTGCCCTCTATGTCGTTCCAAAGTTGAGGAGATTGTATCTCAAAGAAAGAAAATAACTTTTCAATGTCTCAAAGTTCATTCTCGCTGAGCCGGCATTTATACTGTGCAAACTTTAATAGATTCTAAAATCTGTAATCTTGGCTATACACATTGCCCTCTTCCTTTGAGGGTCCCACTTTTGGCTTTGTTCCAGTTGTGCCCTCCCTATGGGTCTAAGGGCCTGCACTTGGTTAAAAACAACACATTAGGCCCCAAATAGAGTTGTTTGCATTAAGCTCTGTGTCACCAAGTTGTGACTTCACTTAATTACAGTTTCAGCTCTCCCAGGAATGGAACCTTAAAGCCAATCAAAAATCACCTGATTATTTAGATAATCTGCCCGATAGACCCCTGCCCTCCCTTAAAGAAAACTAACAGTGATAACCAGCCCACTTTTTTTGCCAGTATAACTTCCTTGTTCCTTCTCCTTTCTGTCTATAAAGGTTTTTTTTACTTTGTATAGTTCCTTAGAGCTCCTTTCTATCTGCTAGATTGGATGCTGCCTAATACAAATTGATTTTTGCTCAAACTCTTAAAAATTTTGATATGCCTCAGTTTATCATTTAGTGGTTAAAAGTTAATATGACCATTTGGTACTTGTGTATCCTTCCTTCTAGAAATAGTCTCAATATTTTTGTGCCCTCTTCCTAGAGGGCAAAACAACTTTTGACCCTCTTCCTAGATTGGATGAGACTCCTCCCTGAGACTGTCCTCCTGAGAGTGGCTTGTGACACCTGAGTGTGCATCCCAGTGCCTGAGAGGTGGAAAAAAGATGGTTTATCAGAGAATTTGGATAAAGCCTAGACATAAAGACTGAAGTGGTGCACTCACACAGGCCAGGCCACCTAGTGCCAGTGGAGCTGGTGTGGAAGGAGAAAGGTGGCCAGCAGAGACCTGAGACTGGCAGGGAGCGAGGACTGGTTCTTTCCCTGCTGCAATGTTCTGGCTCAGAACTCCAAGGAGTCCAATAATTCTAAACTCGGATCTCATCTTCCAGGTTGCCTTGAAGGAATACTCTTCAAGGGAGAAAGGTAGAACATACGTTACTTAGCAACAAATCATTAACTTGACCTAGGATTTCTAAGTATTTGGACATACAGTTCATGGGCCTCCATTTGTATTCTTGTCCCAAACTCTACAAATGTTAGGGAGCCTATTTATATCACAAACCACTGCTCCTCAGAGAATAATGGTTCTATTTCATGCACTTTAAAAGGTTTCTCATATATTACATTCTTGGTCCCTGGGAACAACTGCCTGGTTTCCTATGTACCCTAGCACCCAAGTCTGTTCTTGCTATGTGTAGATGTTCCATACCTTGTTTTTAATACATGGAATAAGGTTTTTGAGGTCCACGAGGCAGGGATTTTTGTTCTCTATCTTATGAGAATAATAAATAAAGAATGGAGCTCTTAAATGTTCACCTATGACCATGGGAGGAAAAATTACTTTGGATAGAAAAGATGAAAGAGACTGTGTTCCCAGAAGGCCCTTGACTTAGGCAAGCATGACCTTAGGCAGACTTGGCTTGAAAGGGATGAGGCTGCACATCCTTGGTTAACACAGATGTCCCATAGAACTTACTGCTTTTGTATATTTATGTACATACTTCCTTGAGCCCTGATTTCCAGGCTTCCCTTTTGCCTCCAGCCCCTATATTCAGGAAAAAGCTATCACCATTTCTCCCTGCCTAAACCAGAATAGAGAGCAGAGCCCCACCCACTCTTACTGGACAGACTGTGAGTCTGGCAAGAGCTCACTTAAGTGGTTATAGGGAAGACTTCTGTTGCCCAGTGTTCTAGTCCACCCTCTTTCTCGTATTATTCACCCCCTCTGGATTGCCCAAATGACCTCAAATTACCCTTCCTCTCCATCTCCTCTGTCCACTCTTATACACCTGGCCCAACTGCTCAAGTCCTTCCGTGTAATCACCTCCACCTTCCGTTAAAGGAGCTCTGGCTATAGATGAAAGATCTGTCCTTCGTCTAACAAATGTATACTCACGGGACATCAAGCACTCAAAGGCACACTTGGGTGGCACTTGAAGGGAAGCAAAATATGCTACCCCAAAATATGCCTTTTTGGCATAAAGATTACCTTGAGTTCATTACTTTTTTAAATTTTATTTTATTTTTTCAGTGTTCCAAGAGTCATTGTTCATGCACCACACCCAGTGGTCCACTATTTTTTTAAACATAGGACGAGCTCTGACAACTGAGTGGAAGTTACCATTTTGTAATAGGAACTTAACACTTATAAGGAAAATCTCCACTTGTAAGAGTGTTTCCCTTTCTGTACCAGGAATGTTTCCAGGTGAACTGGGGAGACCCTGAGCCCTGGGGCCTTGACCCAACCAGACCTGAAGGAGTTGCTGGAGGTTCTTGGTCTTGTCATGAGAAGGAATTCAGGGACAGACATGCAGCACAATGGATGAGTAACAGAAGTGGGAAAGCTTATTAAAGTGAAAAATATACTCTCAAGGTATGAGAGCAGTGAGTTTAGAAGAAAGCTCTGTGGTGTGGGTTTCTATCCTTTATTGACAGTGGTTAACTTGGGGGTAGATATTTATTACTCAGAGAGGGAAACAGTGTTTCCCACTTTTTCTTTCTAAGTTGGTCAGGGGTTTCCTATCATGGCACCCACCATCTTGTGGCTATCTGGTTTGATCCAGCTTCTTCTGAAGTGCTGCCAAACCAGGCCTCTGACCTTTCTGATAGCTGGTCATGACTTCCTTGTTGCTGAACTCCGGGTATCCTGTTAGAGCCTAACTAATGGTCTCCTCTAACAGGATGACTAAATCTCTAGAAACTCTGATCAATGGAGAAGGCAAAGTCTCAAATCTGTATAACAACTATATCTTCATTTTTGTGCTTTTCCTGGTATCCTTTCATAACTGGCTTTCCTCACACTTCCCCAACTTCTTTCTTTTGCCTATAGCAGAGGTGGTATTTAGGAGATAGCTTAGGCCATTTTAGACAGTTCACAGTTTCCCTGTGTCTCTCCCATGGATACAGGAGACATACATGCTAAACTTCTGTTTGTTTTTCTCCTGTTAATCTTTTATTACAGGATGGTGGGGTCTCAGCTAAGAACGTAGAAGGGTGGAGGTGTAGTCAAAAACTGATCTCCATGCTTTGGAGCCAAAACATAATATGAAGACAGAGTTTGGGATAAAAAGATCAATAGCTTTATTGCCTTGCATAGCAAAGGAGGCTGCAGCAGGCTAAGGCCTTCAGAAACTGCAAGCTTGCCTGAAGAAAGGGATTGGGGGTTTATGGGGAAATAACAGAAATGAGCTTGTTTTAACAGGAATTATATATGTGCTACCAGTCTCATTAGTCATGTTTTCAGAGTGGTACCAGTTTCCTGAAACAAAAGGCCAAGAAAGGAGGAGGGGAAGTTTCTGGAAGAGAGGAAAAAGTTTTGTTTTACTTTAAAATCCAACTTCTCTGAAGCATTAGTGTAGCAATTTTGATTTTTGTTCAACTTTATGCTTGTAAGTGGTTTCAGAGGGAAATTTATTTTTCTTTTTCTACACACTTCTTGGCAGTTTTCCACATCTAATATTTGTCACATTAATTTTGTGTTTATCACATGTATCACCACATACCTTTACTCTGTTTCATGTCTTTACTTTACTTTCACCTTTACTCATGTTTTCAGTGCTGAGAACTTTACATCGATTACTGAATTTCATTTCCACAACCCCTATAACGTAGGTCCTACCATTACCCCCATATTGTAGGAGGAAAAAGAGTCTCAGAAAGGTTAAAGAATATCATCTGAAGTTACATGATTAATAAAAGGTGGGGCCAGGATTCAAGCGAATCCACACTTATAATTACTACCATACTGTGATATTGTGATGTGTAAGAAATATCTATTTGGTCATTCAGACAATGAAATATGTATTTCCCATATGTATCTGGTTTTCTTTCACAGTTCCTTGTTCACAGCTCCCCAAACCATTAGAATTTCCTGAAAGACAAGAGCGATGGGAGCATCTTTTCTTATAGTATTTGGTCTCTTGTCCTCAGTTTCTGAAAAGCTTCAGAGACATGAAATTGAAATTGGTATCTTGTTATTCATAACAAGTCCCTTTCCACCACAACTGGGCTTATCTTAATGAAGTGACTTTTGGAAAACCCCTAAGGGATGGGAGCTGGTTGCCAGGGAAACCAACCTTGAATAGATGGTTGAAATTTTCATTCCCACTCTCTGATACTGGGGAGAGAAAAGGGGCTGGAGATTGAATCATCAATGCCCAATAATTTAATTAGTCATATTTATGTAGCAGAGTCTCCATAAAAAACCAAATGATAGGGTTTGGGGGCGTTTTCGGTTAGTGGACACGTGGAGATTAGGAAACATGGATCATGACTTGAGCTGAAATCAAGAGTTGATTGCATAACTGAGTCACCCAGGTGCCTCAATGATCATAAAATTTTTATCCTTCATTTTGTTAATGTGATATATAACATTGATTTGTGGATGTTGAACCATCCTTGCAGCCCTGGAATAAATCCCACTTGATCATACTGTATCATCCTTTTAATATATTATTGAATTTGGTTTGCTAATACTTAGTGGAAATTTTTACATCTATGTTCAAGATGGAGAGTGGACTCTAATATTCTTTTCTTGTGGTGTACTTTTCCGATTCAGAATTGAAGTAATGAGAACCTTGTAAAATGAGTTTGGAAGTGTTTCCCTCCTCTTCTGTTTTTTGGAAGAGTTTGAGAAGTATTCGTATTATTATTAAACATTCTTGGAATGTTTGGTAGGACTCACAGGTAAAGCCATCTTGTCCTGGACTTTTGTTTCTTGGGTGGTTTTTGATTACTGACTCAGTCTCCATACTAGTAGTTGGTCTATTCATATTTTTAATTTCTTCACACTTTGGTCTTGGTGTGTTGTATGTTTGTAAGAATTGTTGTCCAATTTGTTGGTGTATGATTTTTCATAGTAGTCTCATGATCCTTTGTATTTTTGTGGTGTTGTGAAGTCACCTCTTTCATTTCTGATTTTATTAATTGAGTCCTCTCTCTTTCTTTCTTGGTGAGTCTAGCTAAGGGTTTGCCTAGGAAGCTGTCACATGAAATTAACAATAATAGGAAAGAACCAGGTCTGGTTAAACTGTCTCTTGCTGGGGGAAAATTTAGGGGGCATCCGGAGGACTTGGGCTGGGCAAATGGATGAGATCACAAGATTGGGACTGGGAGTCAAAAAGCAAAAGAGTGATCTTGAGCCTAAGAGCTCAATACCTGCTTAGTTACTGACAACCTATTGCATTTCCAGCTGTTTAGTAGTGGTCAGAGTGAAGAGTCATGTGCTTATGAACCCATGATCTGCCTACCCTACCTGATGAGCATCATTAAGTGGAAGGAACCTCAGCACTGGAGATGACAGACTCCTCCTCTCAGGCTAGAGATATGTTGTTGAATCTTGGAATACTGCATCAAAAACTAATGATGTAGTTTATGGTGACTAACATAATTTAAAAAAAATGCAAGGCTTTGATTTGCAAGAGCTGGGATATTTTAGTTCCAAAATTCTAAGAATCAAAACATTAAGTCTATCCCAACAGCATTCAGTAAATGCTTTCTGAGACAGTGTCCTTGATCAAAAAGGTGCAAATATTCCAGCTTGAGAGAAGTTTCTGGAGAGAAAAGACAGAGAGTGGAGGGGTTTCTGAAAAGGGCACTCTGTCCCCATCAGAGTTGAGCCTCTGAGTCAGAGAAGTGAAATTATAGAATTTCAGCAATTATTGGGATCTGTGAGTAGAGAAGCCCAGCATGGTGGCAATGTCTACAAAGAAGCCCCACAATCAGGGAAACACCATCTGAGTGTTAGAAAGAACTGTCTAAAATTCCTGCAGTGCAAAGTCTCTGTGTATCCCAGAGCCTGGGACACATAGGGTATTTTGGCAGTGATGCATGTCCTTTTAGTAAGATTGATAATTCCCCTCAATGTAAAAGTGGTAGCCAGTTTTGATTGTTTTATCTGCTTTTTGCAAATCTATAAGAAGGAGAAAGCATTTCCTAGCAAGGTCTGGAGGAAAGGAGAAAGATTGACTATAAATGCAGAGACTCTTTTATTTAGCACAGGGCTCAAAGGAGGAATGAGGGTCCATTATCAAATAGAGATGATACAAGGGGATCCAGAAAATATCAGTGATGGGTATATGCTTGGTTCAGTAACCAGCACCGAATGTGAGAAAGTTGTTAAGGCACAGTGTGTTTTAGCCTACTGTCCTCCTCAAATAGGCTTCACTGCTTCCAGAAGCATTAACTGTGATAGGTGGGCCCCCTGGGACCCTCATCTTTCCTGCTGTTCTCTGAGGTTTCCTTCGATGGAGACACCAAGAAGCCCAGACAGAGAACACTGGGGCATTGATATTTCCTCTTCTTTTTCTCTCGGGAGACAGAGAATGGTCTTGATTGAGGAACCGTAAGGGAGAGGAGGAAGATCCATTTCACTGGCCAGCAACCCCACATGCTGCTATCAAAGATTCTTCCAAATGGTTTGGGCACATGGCTAGACACTGATTCATCGAGATGATAAACATCAGACTAACTCTCCAATTCCCATCTCCATGGCAGATTCCACAGGAAATTTGCAGCACAGCATGTGGGGCTTTAGTTACATGCCTGTCACAGCTATTAACGGAAATGGTGCAGCTAAATTTTCAGGCACCACTTTGAAACTCGCCTCCCTGGTGTTATGATAACATTATTTCCCATTAATTCTTAAAGAGTACAACAAAATGTCAAAAGAGGTAGGAGACTCCAGGAAGAGAGATCTTTGCCTCTTCAACACCAAAATAAATAAATAAATAAATAAATAAATAAATAAATAAATAAATAAATGTGTTCACTTCGCATTACCATAAACTGTTATATCTGACTTAATAAATCTAATTTGATTATGTATAGTCACACAAGATAAAAAAAAAAGTGCAGGCCATTATGCTAGATAGTACTGCTCATGGTAGTAAACTTTCTCTTCTTATCCCCTTCTTTTACTTTCAAACTGGGAGTAGGGTGACGTCCCTCTTTTGGAAGGCAGCTTTCTGTTTTAATGCTGCTCCTTGGGGACAATAATAACACAGAAAGTTTGGTTTAAAAACACCTTGAGGGCTCCTTCCTTCCCAATGAGTCATGGAAGGAAAGTGTTCCAAATGGAGTAGAGGATTGTGTGCCATCAAAGGGCAGAGTTTCAAAAATGGCACAGCTGTGAGTTCGGGCAAACCCTTAAAAATGTCTTCTCTTCAAGAAAAAGCTAATGGCATCATTTCTTTGGCTTCAGAGTAGAAATTATTCCTCAAGAAGCTGACACGGTGAATATCAGCTTCCTGATGTATGGCATTCTTTAGCAATAACTGTGCTATTCTCTCAGGCTCGAGGAAATAAGGAACTTTTCATATGGCCAGACTGTAGCTTGATGGGATCTCCTCTTCCTGGGAACCTCATATGACTTCTTCCTGTAGCAATATCTCTTGAAATGAAACGCTCTGTACATTTTCTCTGCTGCGGTATCAGAGCTGCCAAAAACAGCATATGCACTGAAGAAGCCAATCTGTTGCAAAGCTATTTGCACCTTGTAGTGCTGTCTGACAACCTATAGGTCATGATCAATGAACTCTCAGTCCTCAGCATCAAGCTCAAGCTCCTGAGAGGTAGAGGACTTCCCCCATGCTGCCTTCCCACAGTCAGTACCCCGTCTCTGGGAACCTGGTATGGAAGTACAAAGGTGAATGAATCAGAGTCTTCAGGACACTGAAATCTAAAATTCACTGTCTGATGGAGAGTGTGCTGTAGTAGTATGCATAAACAAGTAGGGAGAGAAGGAGCAGATTGTGCTGGGAACGGCTGAAGCAGAGTTGAAGTTATTTCTTGGGTTTAGCACATTCTACCAAAGGAATTGGAACGTGCTGTATTTCTCCTAAAATTCTATTTTTCTCTCCTAAAATTCTGGTGATGAAACATTTATGTTTAGGAATCCCTTCTTAGGGTCCTTGTATTATTAAAGTTCAAGAAATGATTGAAGGGAAAATGTATTTTAGACAAGACAACATTATGGCATCGTATGTCTATTCAGGGAGTTTCACTTGGGCTTAGAATTGCTACATTTGGAAAAGGTTCATTTGAATTCAGGAGAAACACTGAGCATCTTGTGCCCAGCTGCTTTCCCATGAGCTGCGTCTATATTCCCATCTTTGGGAGAAGTAGCAAGATTAAACTGTGAGACAGGACAATATCCATCTTTCACTTCTCCTTAAGGGGTAGATATTTCTCCTGAACCTCTACTCCTTTGGAGTTGACAAGATCCAGGTCACCCTCAGAAGCTAGGGATCAGTCGTTGTTGCCCCATGTCATCAGGGAATCTGACTCCCGTACACCTATGTCATTAGTACTCCATGCCCTAGCTCTAATCAAAATTATTTGAGATGCTTCTGGGATAATGCGTTTAAAATGAAAGTTGTATATTTCAGTGGCATGAGATGAGATGAGATGAGATGAAGAAACTATTACCAATCCACCCATTTGTTTTGACATAAAACACACCGTGAGCCTCAGACAGTGTGGTGCTGCTGGCAGAACTGCCAAGGGAGAAGAGGAGAGGCCAAAATCCTGGGAAATTCTATATATTCCTGGTTTCTCATGTTTGCTGATATCTTTTATGTGGTTCCATCTTTAAATCTAGAATGTTTTGTGGGTGTGACCAAACTGCACATAGATGTATTCAAGTAAACATTTTACTTTAGGATAGTTTTAGAATTATAGAAAAGTGGCAAAAAAATTTCCATATACCCTGCACCCAGCTTCTCTTATTAACATCACCCATTAGTGGTACTTTAGTCACAATTAGTGAACCAATACAGATATGTTATTATCAGCTAAAGTACTTATTTCATTCAGGTTTCCCTAGTTTTAATGTAATGTCCTTTTTTTCTGTTTCAGAATCTTATTTAGGATGTAACATTTTGTTCTCATACCTTCTTGGCAACTCTGAAAATCTTTTCCTTATTTTTGATGATCTTAACGCTTTTGAGAAGTACTGGTCAAATATTTTACAGAATGTCCTTCAAATGGGATTTTCTAAATTCTTTTCAGATTAAACTGAGTGATGCACTTTGGGAGGAAAATCACAGATGTAAATTGTAATTCTCATAACATCTTATCAAAAGTAAATACTATAGCAACACGAATTTAGTGACAAGGCAATCTTTCACAGGATTTTCCACTGTAAAGTTCCTTGTATTCACTCTTTTGCATACTGCCACTCTTTAAAAGGAAGTCAGTATCTAGAGCCCACACTTAAGGGGTTAGGATTGATATCCATATCTTTGAGCAGGAGTAGCTACATAAATTATTTGGAATTATTCTGAATGGGAAATTAGTCAATTGTCACATGTTTCTTTCTTTATTCAATCATTTCCTTATATCTGCAAGGATTCTTGGATTTTTGTTTTATACTTTGAGCTAAAATCCAGTATGAGTTTATTTATATTCTTGCTCAAACTGTTTCAGCTTTGACCATTGTGAGCTTTTCCAACTGACTCATGCGTACATTTGACATACTCCATTTTGTTTGTTTGTTTGTTTAACTTTCTTACTTTCTGCCACTTCAAGATGACCTAGGCTCACTGCCCCACTCTCAGAATCAGCTATTTCTCCAAAGATTCCTGGTAGAAACCAAGTTCTAGTCACAGAATGTATTGGTTGCTACTGGTATGTAGTTGCTTCTAGGCCTTCTCAGTTGACAAAGCAAGGAAATATATGTATGTATGCTGACCCACTTATATACGTAACTGCAAATATTTCTAAAAGTATCCATTTGTTTCTACACTAAGCTAAATGAGAGATCACATTCATGTCTCCATTAACATATGGTTCATTCTGGCTTTCCTCCTTGCTGTAACCTCTCCCACCAGTAGTAACAAACTGAGTTCCCACCATCAGCCATCCATTTATATGATAGTATAATTCCAGTAGGTATGCATGTAAATTTCAGAACTATTAACCTATAACCCTGTTAACCTATACCCTTATGTGAAAATGTTATCAACAGGAGCATAGGGCTTATGCATAGTGTCTTTTGCATTTAACCTCACAATTTCTACTCGTTTCCAAAATTACTTAGGTCAGAATCTTTTTTCCTCACCCCCTTTAGTGAGGTTATTTTATACACTTATAATAGCTTTTTTTGGTCATGGTCTACATTCCATACTGGGATTCCTTGACCTCCTGAGTGATATTTTTTAAAAAATTGTGTACATTAAGTTTCACTCTTGTTCTGCAAGTTCTAGTTCAAGAACTTCAGAGTTCTAAGGTTCTTTAAACACACACACACACACACACACACACACACGTATATATGTATATTCTAAGGTTTTTGAATATATATATATATATATATATATATATATATATATATATATATATATTAGCAATTTGACATACAAAATAGTTTCACTGTCATAAAAAATCCCCTGTGCTTTGGGGCATCTGGGTGGCTCAGTCAGTTAAGCAGTTGACTTTGGCTTAGGTCATGATATCAGGGTCTTGGGATGGAGTCACCTGTTGGGCTCCGTGTTCAATGGGAAATCCGCTAGTCCCTCTCCCTCTGCCCCTCCCCCTTGCTCATGCTCTCTCTCTCTTTCTCAAATAAATAAATAAAATATTTTAAAAAAATCCCCCATGCTTCACATTGTCAACCCTCTCTTCTCCCCAAACCATGGCACTACTTATCTGTTTACTGCTTCTATAGTTTTGTCTTTTTCAGAATGTCATATAAGTAGAATCATAAACTAACTAGCCTTTTTTTTCCACTGAACAACATGCATTTAACATGTATTCATGTCTTTGTATTGATAAGGAAAATCTGTGTTCTAAGTTGAGTGACCAATCCAGCAAGGGAATCCCAGTCCCATCCCCAGGGCCATTCCAGGCTTTCCTCTAGCCCTATCAGCTGCAGCCACAAGAGTGGCACAGAAAGAGATGGAAGTAAAAATGTATAAAATACCCCCTTTGTTTGTGGTCCGGCTCAGATCTTGAAAAATTACTCTCTTCTGGGTCTACTGGTATGAAATAAACCTCCAATCCTCCAAGGTCTCTGAGTGCCGCTTGTTTTTTTTTGGTCAGGATCCATTCTGTGTTCCATAACAGTAGAGCTTTGGATAGCTCATTACTTTTTGTTGCTGTCTGGTATTCATTTATGGATGGAACCACATGTACAGATGTATTGCATCTTGATTACCCACTCATCTGTTGAACAGTCATATTTCAAGTTACTGGAATTATTAATGATTCTACTGAAAATATTTATATACAAGTTTTTGTGTGGACATGTTTTTAAATCATTTGTGTGAATACTCTATAGTGCGGTTGTTGGATTTTATGGTAAGACATTGTTCAGCTTTGCAAAAAAGTGTCAAACTTTTTCCATTAAAGCTTGGAAGTTTTGGAGGCACCTGGGTGGCTCTGTTGGTTAAGCATCCAACTCTTGATTTCTGCTCTGGTCGTGGTCTCTGGGTGTTGGGATCTATCCCTCTGTCAGGCTTTGTGCTCAGTGTGTACTCTGCTTGAGTTTCTTTCTTTCTGACCCTCTCCCTGCTCATGTATGCATGCTCTAGCTCTAAAATAAATAAATCTTTAAAAAAAGAAAAGCTTGCAAATTTTGTATTCCCACATCAGTGATGAGTTAGAGTTTCTGTTACTCTGCATCCTCACCAGCAACTGACATTGCCAATTTAAACAATAATAACAATTTTTAAAATCAGTGAACAATACTAAACATGTTTTTCGCAAGTGCACCTAAAATATTCTCCATGATAAAAAAAAGAAAAAATATTCTCCAGGATAAGCCAAATGCTAGGTCACAAAAAGGTAAATTTGAATATATTGAAATAATATAAATACTAAATATCACTGTCCTAAAAAAAAATCCCCAAACAAAATTTCCAATCAAATAGAATGAAACGATGTCAGTCACAGAAGGAATCTGAAAATTCAGAAATTTCTAGAAATTAAGTAACTCTTTTTAAAATAAAAATTGTAAAACCAAACAAATGAACAAACTAAAAAAGAGGCACCCCCCCCCCAGTTCTTAAATACAGAAAATAAACTACTGGTTATCAGAGGGGAGAGAGGTATGGGTGAAACCCAGAGTATGTTTATCCTAAGGAGCACTGAAAAAGATATAAAATTGTTCAATCATTATATTGTATATCTGAAACTAATATAACACTGTATGTTTATTATACTTGAATAAAAAATTTTAAAAATAAAAAATGTTTAATATAAAATGAGTCATGAAATAAAAAATAAAAATCATATATATTTAAAGTGTACAACGTGTTTGGATATACATACACGTGGTGAAATGATTACTCAAGCTAATTAACACACCCACCACCTCACATAGTTGCCATTCTTCTTCTTTTTCTTGTCACTAGGGCACCTGAAATCTATACTATTTTGCAAATTTCTAGTATACATTATAGTTTTAGCTATAGTCATCATGCTGTGCATTATCTAGACTAATTCATCCTGTGTAAATGTAATTTTGTACTCTTTGACCAACATCTCCCCATTTCCCCCACCTCTCTTCCCTTGGTAACCACTATTCTGTACTCTACTTCTAAAGCAACATATATTTTTTTTAAAGATTTTATTTATTCATTTGAGAGAGAGACAGAGAGAGAGAGAGAGAGAGAGTGTAAGCAGGGGCCGAGCAAGAAGGAGAAGCAGACTCCCTGCTGTGATCCTGAGATCAAAACCTGAGCTGAAGGCGGACGCTTAACCACCCAAGTATCCCCAAAACAACACACTATCATTTTATTATTTTTATTTATTTTTAAAACAATGCACTTTTATTTTATTTTATTTTTTAAAGATTTTATTTATTTATTTGACACAGAGAGAGACATCACAAGTAAGCAGAGAGGCAGGGAGAGAGAGGGGGGGAAGCAGACTCCCTGCTCATCAGAAAGCCCTACGCGGGGCTCGACCACAGGACCCTGAGATCATGACCTGAGCCGAAGGCAGAGGCTTTAATCCACTGAGCCACCCAGGCGCCCAACAACACACTTTTAAACAAAAAATAAAACAAAGATGAAATCACAAGGGTAATTAGAAAATACCCAGAAACAAATGAAAATGAAAACAATAAACTTGTGGGATACAGTGTAAGGAATATTGAGAGGGAAATTTACAGCTGTGAAGACATACTCTTAAAAGAGAGGAATGATCTTGGATATCAGCCCTTTGTCTGTAGGATGATTTGCTAATGTCTTCTCCCACTCTGTGGGTTGCCTTTTTGTTTTGTTGACTGTTTCCTTTGCTATGCAGAAGCTTTCTATCTTGATGAAGTCCCAAAAGATCATTTTCACTTTTGTTTCCTTTGCCTTTGGAGACATGTCTTGAAAGAAGTTGCTGTGGCCAATGTCAAAGAGGTTACCGCCTATGTTCTCCTCTAGGATTTTGATAGATTCCTGCCTCACGTTGAGGTCTTTTATCCATTTTGAGTTTATCTTTGTGTATGGTGTAAGAGAATGGTCAAGTTTCATTCTTCCACATCTAGCTGTCCAATTTTCCCAGCACCATTTATTGAAGAGATTGTCTTTTTTCCACTGGATATTTTTTTCCCTGCTTTGTTGAAGATTATTTGACCATAGAGTTGCATGTCCATATCTGGATTCTCTACTCTGTTCCACTGGTCTATGTGTCTATTTCTGTGCCAGTACCATGCTGTCCTGGTGATCACAGCTTCGTAGTAAAGCTTGAAATCAGGCAACGCGATGCCCCCATATTTGTTTTCCTTTTCCACATTTCCTTAGCAATTCAGGGGTCTTTTCTGGTTCCATACAAAAACAGATAATCGTGTCAAAAAATGGGCAGAAGACATGAACAGACACTTCTCCAAAGAAGACGTACAAATGGCTAACAGACACATGAAAAAACGTTCATCATCATTAGCCATCAGGGAGATTCAAATCAAAACCACATTGAGATACCACCTTACATCAGTTAGAATGGCCAAAATCAACACGATAGCAAGCAACAAATGTTGGAGAGGATATGGAGAAAGGGGAACCCTCCTACACTGTTGGTGGGAATGAAAGTTGGTGCAGCCACTTTGAAAAACAGTGTGGAGATTCCTCAAGAAATTAAAAATAGAGCTACCCTATGACCCTGCCATTGCACTTCTGGGTATTTAGCCCAAAGTTACAGATGTGGTGAAAAGAAGGGCCACATGTACCCTAATGTTTATAGCAGCAATGTCCACAGTAGCCAAACTGTGGAAAGAGCCAAGATGCCCTTCAACAGATGGATGGATAAAGAAGATGTGGTCCATATATGCAATGGAATATTACACTTCCATCAGAAAGGACGAATACCCAAAATTTGTATCAACATTGACAGGACTGGAGGAGATTTTGCTGAGTGAAATAAGTCAAGCAGAGAGAGTCAATTATCATACGGTTTCACTTACTTGTGGAGCATAAGGAATAATATGGAGGACATTAGGAGAAGGAAAGGAAAAGTGAATTGGGGTAAATCGGGAGGGGTAGATGAAGCATAAGAGACTGTGGACTCTGAGAAACAAACTGAAGGTTTTGGAGGGGAAGAGGGTGGGGGGTTAGGTGAGCCTGGTGGTGGATATTAAGGAGGGCATGTATTGCATGAAACACTGGGTGTGTGCATGAGCAATGAATCTTGGAACACTGAAAAAATTAAAAAAATTTAAAAAACCAAAGAAGGCAAAAAAATAAAAAAAGAGGAATGATTATAAACACCTTCATCTAGAGTACACTTATTGAGATGGGCACTGAGTAATGCTCACTTGAGCCACTATATTTTATACCTGAAACCAATGAATAAAACATTGTATATTAATTATATTTTAATAAAAGCATGAAAATAAACTAAATAAAATAAAGAAATATCTTATATCAGTGGCCTAACTTTACCTCTTAGGGAACTAGAAAAAGAAGGACAAACTAGAACTCAAAATAAATAGAAGGAAGGAAATAATAGTGATTAGAGCAGAAATAAATAAAATAGAAATAGGAAAATAATAGAGAAAATCAATAAAATTAAAAATTGGTGATTAAAGAAACACAAGGTTGACAAACATTTAGCTATATGACTAAGGTAAAAAGAGAGCACTCAAATTGCATAAAATCATAAATGAAAATGGGGATATTGCTACTAACATTTCAAAATCAAAAATGATTTTAAAGGAGTATTGTGAACACGAAAAATATCGGCTATCATATATGAAATGCACAAATTCATGGAGTCATACAAACTACCCACACTGAATCACAAAGAAGTAGAAGATATGACTAAAACAATAAATAGTAAGGAGATTGATCCAGTAATAAAAAAATAAACAAACATTTCCCAACAACAATAAAAAGCCCTGAACAAGATGGCTTTGCTGGTAAATTCTACCAAATTAAAACTGCAGTGAGATACTGCTTCACACCCATTATCAAGGCTTTAATTAACTAATTAATTAGAGAATGTGGAGAAATTTGAACACTGGTGCATTTAATGTAAAATGATGCAGCCATTGTGGAAAGTAGTTTGGCTCTTCCTCAAAAAGTTAAACATAGAATTAACTTATGATCCAGTGATTTCATTGCTAGGTGTATACCTAAGATAACTGAAAGCAAGGTTTCAACCAGATACCAACATACCAATGCTCACAGTAGCATTATTCACAATGGGCAATAGCCAAAATGTGGAAACAACCCAAATATCTTTCAATAGTAAAATGGATAAACTAAATATAGTATACATGCAAGTGGACTATTTTCAGCCTTAAAAAGGAATGCACGAGGAGGAGGGGCAAGATGGCGGAGAAGTAGGAGATGCTGTTACAACTGGTCCCCTAAAGTGAGCTGGATATCTACCAGAAAATGCTGAACACCGTGAGACCAGCCTGAGAAGTAAGATTTTTCACCTCTGGATCTCTACAGGAGCTGAAGGCAGCAGCGGAGAGGTAAAGCAGAGTGGAAACACGCGAAGATATCTGAAAATAAACAAAAGGGGGAGGGAGCCACCAGAAGCAACCCAAGGACAGTGATAACCCAAAGGAAAGTGCCCTGTGGTTGGGGACCAGCAATTAACTTAGAGCCCAGTTAAAAACACTTAAAAAGAGCAAAAGAACTTAAGGAGCAACCAGTGGAAGTGGGTGGTCACGGGCACGGGCCTAAGCCCACGTCCCCAAGAAGGGCACCAACCACATCAAAGAGACACTGGCGGGGAATCCAGTCTGTGGTTCATGAACCTACAGCTTTCCACCCCTTGCACCATTTAGAGGGTGGGGCACACTCCTGTAAGTGCCTTAGAGAACCTGGCGTGTTTTAGGATACTGCAGCTTTTCTCTGTGTGCAGCGCTGCATGGGCTTGGAGCACTATCACAAGTCCATGAGAGACTGGTTGGGAGCCCTGGCCGGCGGTCCCTAGGACTGCGGGATGTCTGCCACCCGCCGCAGGGTCTCCGCGCTCCCAGCCAGCGGTGCCGCCACCAGAGAGAATGCCACCACTTGGGGCAGGAATCTGAGTGCACCAGCGTGGACCAGGAGCCTGGACAGCAGTCGCAGTGATGGCAGCCACCAGAAATCAGTTTCCTAGACCTCGAGGATTTTGTCGCACGAGGGTGCAAAGGCTAATGAGGGCCTCATGGGGCCACTGGGACAGTGGCTGGGGGTGCGTACCCCCTGTGACGGACTGCTGTGTGAGTGGAGCTTGCAGAGGGGAGCAGACTGAGGCTTCTCTGAGACACAGAGGTCTGGGTACGGGCAGACTCCTTGCTGGGACTCTCTGAAAGGTGAAAAAACTGCAAAAGAGGTAAAACCTCCAAAAAGCAGAAGCCTAAAAAAACTGTTTTCCACAGAGCCCAGCACATCGATCGGCGTGCAGGGCGACTCAACCCAAGCAAGATTGACTGGAAAACAGCGCGGCAGGCCCCTCCCCCAGAAGACAACCAAAAACAAGAAGACAATAACCACAGGTCCCCCATAAAAATATAAAACCCCAACAGTAGGGGAAATCTATATATTAAGCACCCAATAATACCCCAAAACCTGTATATTTCATAGATACAAGTTTTTCTTTCTTTCGTTTTTTTCTATTTTTTCCACTCATTCTGTTTCTTGGTTTGGTTTTTTTTTTTAACTACTTAACATTACAACTAGAGGCTTAATACAACATATGGAAGACATAATCACCCTCCCATCTTATCCGTCTGTCAGTGTTTCTATGTATCTACTTTTGTTCTGGTATTATATAAACCTTATTATTGAGGTTCATTCTGACTAGGTTCTTTTATTTCTTGCCATATACTTTTGTCAGTCTTTATGTTTGTCTGTGCTTATTTATATACCCTATAAATCTTATTTTGGGGTCAATTCTGGCTGGGAGCTCTTTTTTTTCCTCTTTCTCTGTCTCTACCTTGTTATCTTTATTCTTTCTGTGTGGCGGTGAATTCCAGTTCCTCCAAAACCTACCGGGGGGTACCGTGCCTGGATCGTGGGTGATATATTCAGCTATACATCCTCTCATCCACTTCTCATCAAAATGACTAGAAGGAGCAACACCCAACAAAGGAAAAACCTAGAGACTGTGTCCTCTCCCTCAGAACAATCGGACATGGACATAAACAGTATGTCAGAAAGGGAATTCAGAGTAACAATTATCCAATCAATGGCCAGGATGGAGAAAAACATTAATAACAACATAGAATCTCTAAGGACAGAACTGAGAACCAGTATGGCAGAGGTTACAAATGCTATCAGTGAGATCCAATCTAATCTAAATAGTCTAACAGCTAGAGTTACGGAGACAGAGGATAGAGTTAGCGACCTAGAATATAAGATGGTTGAGAGGAAAGGTCAGGAGGAGGGTTGGAACAAACTGCTTAGGAACCATGAGCACAGACTTAGGGAAATAAATG
>CM052883.1:73109508-73133261 GCA_028534135.1 Potos flavus
TGGAATTTTGATCGGGATGGCATTGAAAGTATAGATTGCTCCGGGCAGTATAGACATTTTCACAATGTTTATTCTTCTGATCCATGAGCATGGAATGCTTTTCCATCTTTTTGTGTCTTCTTCAATTTCTTTCATGAAGGTTCTTTAGTTCCTCGAGTACAGATCCTTTACTTCTTTGGGTAGATTTATTCCCAGGTATCTTATAGTTCTTGGTGCTATTGTAAACGGAATGGATTCTCTAATTTCCCTTTCCATTTTTCATTGTTAATGTATAGGAAAGCAACTGATTTCTGTGCATTGATTTTGTATCCTGCCACATTACTGAATTGCTGTATGAGTTCCAGTAGTTTGGGGGTGGAGTCTTTTGGGTTTTCCATATAAAGTATCATGTCATCTGTGAAGGGAGAGACTTTGACTTCTGTTTCTATTTTTTGAAACAGTTTCAGGAGAATAGGTATTATTTCTTCCTTGAATGTTTTGTAGAATTCCCCAGGGAATCCGTCAGGTCCTGGGCCTTGTTTTTTGGGAGGCTTTGGATAACTACTTCACTCTCATTGCTGGATATTTGTCTATTCATGTTGTCGATTTCTTTCTGTTTCAGTCTTGGGAGTTTATAGGTTTCAAAGAATGCATCCATTACTTCTAGGTTGTTTAACTTATTGGCATATAGCCATTGATAATAATTTCTTATGATTGTTTCTATTTCCTTTGGATTCGTCGTGATCTCTCCACTTTCATTCATAATTTTGTTAATTTGATTCCTCTCTCTTTTCTTTTGGATTAGTTTGGCCAGTGGTTTATTGATCTTATCGATTCTTTCAAAAAACCAACTTCTGGATTCATTGATGCGTTCTACTGTTTCTCTAGGTTCTAACTCGATCTCTGCTCTAATCTTGATTATTTCCCTTCCTGTGGGTGAGGTTGGCTTAATCTGTTGTTGATTTTCCATTTCTTTTAGGTGTAGAGAGCTGGTGTATTCGGGATTTTTCAGTTTTTTTGAGTGAGGCTTGGATGGCTATGTATTTCCCCTTCGGACCGCCTTTGCCATGTCCCATAGGTTTTGGACTGATGTGTCTTCATTCTCATTGGTTTCCATTAATTGTTTAATTTCTTCTTTGATTTCTTGGTTGATCCAATCATTCTTGAGCAGGTTGGTCTTTAGCCTCCAAGTGTTTGATTTCCTTCTAACTTTTCCTTGTGGTTGAGTTCCAGTTTCAAAGCATTGTGGTCTGAGAATATGCAGGGAATCATCTCAATCTTTTGGTATCGGCTGAGTCTTGATTTGTGACCAGTATGTGTTCTATTCTGGAGAAAGTTCCATGTGCACTCAAGAAGAAGAGTATTCTGTTGTTTTAGGGTGGAATGTTGTGTATATATATATGAGGTCCATTTGGTCCAGTGTGTCATTCAAAGCTCTTGTTTCTTTATTGATTTTCTGTTTAGATGATCTGTCTGTTACTGAGAGTGGTGTGTTAAGATCTCCTACAATTAATGTATTCATATCAATATGACTCTTTATTTTGATTAACAGTTGACCTAAGTAGTTGGCTGCTCCTATATAGGGGGCATATATGTTTACCGTTGTTAGATCATCTTGGAGGATAGACCCTTTAAGAATGATGTAGTGTCCTTCTGTATCTCTCACTACAGTCTTTAGCTTAAAGTGTAATTTATCTGATATGAGAATCGCTACCCCAGCTGTCTTTTGAGGCCTATTGGCGTGAAAGACGTTTTTCCCTCCCTTCACTTTCTGTCTGATTGTACTTCAGGTTCCAAATGTGTACCTTGTAGACAGCATATGGACGGGTCCTGGCGTTTGATCCAGTCTGAAACCCTCTGTCATTTTATGGAGCATTTAGGCCATTCACATTGAGAGTGATTACTGGAAAATAAGTTTTTATTGACATCATGTTGCCTCTGAAGTCCTTGTTTCTATAGATTTTAAGTTCCCGTTCTATATCCCTCATGGGTTTTTTCTACTTTCATAAAATGCCCTTTAATATTTCCTATAGTGCTGGCTTGGTGGTCACATACTCTTTTAATCCTTGTCGGTCTTGGAAGCTCTTTATCTCTCCGTCCATTTTGACTGTGAGCCTTCCTGGATAAAGTATTCTTGGCTGCATGTTCTTCTCATCAAGTGCCCTGAATATGTCTTGCCAGCCCTTTCTGGCTTGCCAGGTTTCTGTGGACAGGTCTGATGTTATTCTGATGGGTCTTCCTCTGTATGTAAGGGATCTTTTCCCCCTAGCTGCCCTCAGGACCTCTTGTCAAAAAGTATAATTTGCAAATTTTACAATTATGTGTCTAGCTGTTTTTCTTGACTCGCTGATCTTGATGGGTGTCCTTTCTGCCTCTAGAACATGAATGCTTGCTCCATTCTCCAGGTTGGAGAAATTTTCATTCAGAATTTGGTCAGCTATATCTTCTAGTCTTCTGTCTTTCTCTATCCTTTCAGGGATTCCAACAATTCTGACATTGGTACGTTTCATGGCATCATTTATTTCCCTAAGTCTGTGCTCATGGTTCCGAAGCAGTTTGTTCCAACCCTCCTCCTGACATTTCTTTCAACCATCTTATCCTCTAGATCGCTAACTCTATCCTCTGTCTCCGTAACTCTAACTGTTAGACTATTTAGATTAGATTGGATCTCACTGATAGCATTTGTAACCTTTGCCATACTGGTTCTCAGTTCTGTCCTTAGAGATTCTATGTTGTTATTAATGTTTTTCTCCATCTGGCCATTGCCTGGATAATTGTTACCCTGAATTCCCTTTCTGACATACTGTTTATGTCCATGTCCAATAGTTGTGAGGGAGAGGGCGCAGTCTCTGGGTTTTTCCTCTGTTGGGTGTTGCTCCTTCTAGTCATTTTGATGAGAAGTGGATGAGAGGTTGTATAGCTGAATATATCACCCACGATCCAGGCACGGTGCACCCTGGAAGGTTTTGGAGCATTTGGAATTCACCATCAAAAAAAAGAATAAAGATAAGAAAAGAGAGACAGAGAAAGAGGGGGAAAAAAAAGAGATTCCAGACAGAATGGACCCCAAAATAAGATTTATAAGGTATGCAAACAAACACGAACAAACATAAAGACCAACAAAAGTATATGACAAGAAATAAAAGAACCTAGTCAGAATGAACCTCAAGAATAAGGTTTATGTAATACCAGAATGAAAGTAGATACATGGAAACACTGACAGACGGATAAGATGGGAGGGTGGTTATAACTCTTCCATACGTTGTATTAAGCCTCTAGGTGTACTGTTAAGTAGTTTAAAAAAAATTTAAATAAAAACAAGAAACATGAGAATGAGTGAAAAATAGAGAAAAGACAGAAAAAAACCTTGTATGTATGAAATACACAGGTTTTGGGGTATTATTGGGAGCTTAATATATTGATTTCCCCTATTGTTGGGGTTTTATATTTTTATGAGGGCCCTGTGGTTATCGTCTTCTTGTTTTGGGGTTGTCTTCTGGGGGAGGGGCCTGTCATGTTGTTTTCCAGTCAATCTTGCTTGGGTTGAGTCATCCTGCCCCCCAGTCGAGGGGCTGGGCTCTGTGTATAACAGTTTTTCAGGCCTCTGCTCTCTGGAGGTTTTTGCTCTTTTGCAGTTTTTTTGCCTTTTCAGAGTCCAAGCAAGGAGTCTGCCCGTACTCAGACCTCTGCGTCACAGAGAAGCCTCAGTCTGCTCCCCTCTACAAGCTCCACTCACACCGCAGCCCACCACAGGCAGTGCACACCCCCAGCCACTGCTCCAGTGGCCCCGAGAGGCCCTCAGTAGCCTCTGCTCCCTCCCATGATCAAAACTGCGAGGTCTAGGAAACTGGTTTCTGGTGTCTGCTGGCGCCGCGACTGCTGTCCAGGCTCCTGGTCCATGCTGGGTGCCCTCAGATTCCCGCCTTAAGCGGCCGCATTCTCTCCATCCTCTGGGCGGTGGGCGCCTCTGGTTCTGCCCCCTGCTCACGCGGGGCACAGGACAAGAGCCAATGGTGCTAACGTGGGCGGAGAACCCACCACTCATCCCACCTGCCGCTCTTTGTGTCTGGAGGCCCTGACGCGCGCTCTAGCAGCCTCCAGGCCATGGAGCTGTTTTCTAAAATTCCCAATTTTGTGCTCCTCTGCTCTGCGGCTTGCCGGGAGCTGACCCCTCTCCCCGAAGTCTATCTTCTCTTCGCTTTGGATTCACTTTTCCGCTCTTCCTACCTTCTGGAAAGTGGTCGATTTTCTCTTCCTAGAGTTTCAGTTCTTCTTCTCTTCTATCTCCTGCTAAGTTTGTAATTGTTTAGAGTCCTTTGATAACTATCTAGCTTAACTTCTGGGATCTGTCACTTTCTCCGCCTCCTACTCCTCCGCCATCTTGCTCCTTGAATCTGTTGGAAGATTTTTGATGACTGCTTCAATCTCCTTACTGGTTATGGATCTGTTCAGGTTTTCTATTTCTTCCTGGTTCAGTTTTGGTAGTTTATGTGACTCTAGGAATGCATCCATTTCTTCCAGATTGTCTAATTTGCTGGCGCATTGTGATCTGAAATTATGCAGGGAATTATCTCAATCTTTTGGTATTGATTGAGACCTGATTTGTGACCCAGGATGTGATCTATTCTGGAGAATGTTCCATGTGCACTAGAGAAGAATGTGTATTCTGTTGCTTTGGGATGGAATGTTCTGAATATATCTGTGATGTCCATCTGGTCCAGTGCATCATTTAGAGCCTTTATTTCTTTGTTAATCTTTTGCTTAAATGATCTGTCCATTTCGGTAAAAGGGGTATTAAAGTCCACTACTATTATTGTATTATTGTTGATGTATGTCTTTGATTTTTTTATTAATTGATTTATATAGTTGGCTGCTCCCATGTTAGGGGCACAGATATTTACAATTGTTAGATCTTCTTGTTGGACAGTCCCTTTAAATATGATATAGTGTCCTTCCTCATCTCTTATTACAGTCTTTGGCTTAAAATCTAACTTATCTAATATAAGGATTGCCACCCCCGGTTTTCTTTTGATGTCCATTAGCATGATAAATTGTTTTCCACCCCCTCACTTTAAATCTGGAGGTGTCTTTGGGTCTAAAATGAGTTTCTTGTAGACAGCATATCAATGGGTCTTGTTTTTTTATCCATTCTGATACTCTGTGTCTTTTGATTGGGCCACTTAGCCCGTTTACATTCAGGGTAACTATTGACAGATATGAATTTAGTGCCACTGTATTGCCTGTAAGGTGATTGTTACTGCATATTGTCTCCGTTCCTTTCTGGTCTATGTTCCTTTTAGGCTCTCTCTTTGCTTAGAGGACCCCTTTCAATATTTCCTGGAGGGCTGGTTTGGTGTTTGCAAATTCTTTTGTTTTTGTTTGTCCTGGAGGCTTTTTATCTCTCCATGTATTTTCAATGACAGCCTAGCTGGATATAGTATGCTCGGCTGCATATTTTTCTCATTTAGTGCTCTGAATATGTCATGCCAGTCCTTACTGGCCTGCCAGGTCTCTGTGAATAGATCTGCTGTCAATCTAATATTTCTGCCTTTGTATGTTACAGACATACAAGAATGTCCTGAGCTGCTTTCAGGATTTTCTCTTTGTCACTGAGACTTATAAGTTTTACTATTAGATGATGGGGTGTACACCTATTTTTATTGATTTTGAGGGGGGTTCTCTGTGCCTCCTGGATCTTGATGCTTGTTTCCTTTGCCAAATTAGGGAAATTCTCTACAATAATTTGTTCCAATATACCTTCCACCCCTCTCTTTCGTCTTCTTCTGGGATCCCAATTATTCTAATACTGTTGCATCTTATGGAATCACTTATCTCTCGAATTCTCCCCTAGTGGTCCAGTAGTTGTTTGTCTCTCTTTTTCTCAGCTTCTTTATTCTCTGTCATTTGGTCTTCTCTATCACTTATTCTCTCTTCTGCCTCATTTATCCTAGGAGTAAGAGCCTCCATTTTTTTTATTGCACTTCATTAATAACTTTTTGTATTTCAACTTGGTTAAATTTTAGTTCTTTCATTTCTCCTGAAAGGGATTTTATTTCTCCAGACAGGGATTCTCTGATATCTTCCACGCTTTTTTCAAGCCCAACTAGAACCTTGATAATTGTCATTTTGAACTCTGTGTCTGGCATATTACTAATGTCTGTATTGATTAGGTCCCTAGCCATTGGTACTGCCTCTTGTTCTTTTTTTTGTGGTGAGTTTTTCTGCCTTGTCATTTTATCTAGATAAGAATAGATGAATGAGAGAACAAAATACTAAAAGGGTAGCAACAACCCCAGAAAAATCAGAAGGGAGCCAAAACCAGGGGTTGAAGAAAAAAAGGGGGTAGGGGAGGGGAAAAAAAGAGAAAAAAAGAAATAAAATATAATAAGAAAGAGAAAAAAATTATATATATATATAATTTTTTAATATAATTTTTCTAATCACAAGTCTAATATATATATATATATATTAGACTTGTGATTAGAACAGAGCCCCACACCTGATTTTGGGTGTTTTAGGTGTTAGAAGAAACTACCTCCCAAAATCTTAAAGAAAGAAAAACTTATAATTATACAAAAATAAGGGTAAACACTATGAAGGGATGGAATATGAGTGTAAAGATAAAAATTAAAAAAGACTCTCAAAAAGGGATTGATAAGAGGTTGGTTGAAAAAAGAGAAGAAAAAAGAATAAAAAAGGAAAGAATGTGATCAGGCTGGAGACGAGATCCAAGGTGTGTGCTAGATTTAGGGTATATTTTTATCTATTCGAAGAAATTGTATCCCAAAATTTTAAAGAAAAAAAAAAACCTATATGTATACAAAAAAAAAAAAATAAGGTTAAATACAATGAGGGGATAAAATATGTAAGAGTGAAAATTAAAGATTTTTAAGAAGGTATTTATTAGATAATAGTTAAAAAAACGTTAAAATAGGAAAGAGGAAAAATTAAATAAAAAATACAATAAGAAAAAAATAAAATGTAAAAAATTTAACTCTGAAAGACAAGGATCATGGGGAAAAAAGCCATGAATTCTATGTGTTGCTTTTTTCTAACTCAGGAGTTCCGCAGTTTTCATTGATTGATGAACTTGGTCTTGGCTGGATATTCTTGTTGATCTTCTGAGGGAGGGGCCTGTTGCAGTGATTCTCGAATGTCTTTGCCCGAGGCAGAATTGCACCACCCTTGCCAGGGGTCAAGCTAGGTAATCTGCTCAGGTGCGCTCTCAGGGGCTTTTGTTCCCTGAACACTTTCTGTACAGCTTTGGAGGAGGGGAATGAAAATGTCCACCTCCCAGTCTCCAGCTGGTAGGAACCAAGAGCTCGAGGCCCCACTCCTTAGTGCACCCTCAGAGAAAAGCAGTCAATCACTCCTGTGTCCCTGGTCTCCAGCTGCACGCCGAGCTCACCTGGCCTGTGACTGAGCATTTCTGTCTCTGGTGCTCGCCCCTGTTTGGAGTCTCCAAACCCAACAGATTCCTGCCACGAGCTACGGCGCTGCTCCTCCCAGAGAAGGAAGGAAGGGGTCTCTCTGGATCTGCCCCTTGTGGGGTCCCTGCTCGAAGAGCAGTGGCCTGATGGTGCCTTGGATCATGGTCCAAGGTAAGCTCGAGCTGGTAGCCCACTGTTCAGCTCCGTCTCTGCTGTTGGCTTCCTCGTTCTGATACCTGGGAGCTCTGCCACACTCAGACACCCCCGGTCTTTCTGTGACCCCATGGGTCCTGAAACCACACTGTCCCCATGAGGGCTCCACACCCCGCTTAGCTTCTGGAGTGATGTCCCTCAGTGGAGCAGATTTTTAAAAGTTCCGATTCTGTGCTCCGCTGCTCTGCGGCTTACCGGGAGCCGGCCCCTCCCCTCATGGTCTATCTTCCTGTCGCTTTGGATTCACTTTTCTGCACATCCTACCTTCTGGAAAGTGTCAATTTTCTGTTCCTCAAGTTACTGTTCTTCTTCTCTTCTATCTCCTGCTAAGTTTGTAGGTGTTTAGAGTCGTTTGATAACTATCTAGCTGAACTTCTGGGATGAGACACTATCTCCGCCTCCTACTCCTTCACCATCTTGTTGCTCTCCCAGTTGATGTGTCGAGCTGCAGACTTGATAAACACTTCTTCAAAGAAAATATACAAATAGCCAACAAGTATATAAAAAGAAATGCTAAATGTTACTAATAATCAAGGAAACGCAAATCAAAACTACAATGAAATATCACCTCACACCAGCTAGGATGACTATCAGTTAAAAAAAAAAGGTGTTGGCAAGGATGTGGAGAAATTGAAATCCTTGTATGCTACTGGCAGTAATATAAAGTGGTACAGCAAATGTGGAAAGCAGTGTGGCAATTACCCCAAGATTAAAAATATAACTACGAGGGGTGCCTGCATGGCTCAGATGGTTAAGCATCTGCCTTTGGCTCAAGTCATGGTCTCCAGGTCCTGGGATCAAGACCCATGTCGGGCTTCCAGCTCGGCAGGCAGTCTTCTCCCTTTCCTTCTGCCTCTCCCCCTCATTGTGCTCTCTCAATCTCTCTGTGTCATAACTCATTCATTTGAGAGAGATTATATATATAGTTTGTTATAAATTATAATTTATTATAATTATAAGAAATTATATATATAATTTATTCATTTACTATATATATATATATAACCAAACCAAACGACATATATATTCATCATATGAATATGATGCAGCATCCCACCTAAAATAATTGAAATCATGATCTCAAAGAAATATTAGTACTCATGTCCAATTTCAGCACTATTTACTAAAACCAAGATGTGGAAACAACCTAAATGTTTATCAGTAGAAGAATAGATAAAGAAAATGTATCTGTATACAGATAATGGAATATTACTTAATCTTTAAAAAGAAGGAACTCCTGCAGTATAAAACATGGAATAAACTTGATGACATTATGCTAAGTGAAATAAGCCAGTTACTGAAGAACAACTACTGCATGATTTTATTTATAAGAAGTATCTAAAATAGTCAAGCTCATAAACAGAGAGAAGAATGAAGATTTCCAGAGACTGGGGGAAGGGAGAAATGGGGAAGTGCCAGTCAATGGGTATGAAGATTCAGTTATTCAATATTAATAAGTTCTAGATATATGCTGTACAACATTGTGCCTACAGTTAGCAATACTGTACTGTACACTTAAAAATCTGCTGAGAATAGATCGCACATTAAATATTCTTACCACAATTTAAAAAAAAAGATTTGGAGCAAGGCAAGAATATTTCTTCTCACTGTCCCTATTTAACATCACAGTGGAAGTTCTAGCCCATGGAATAAAACAAAAAGAAATAGAAGTATGCAGACCACAATGGGAAAAAAATGAAATTCTCTTTACTCAGATTATACAATTATCTATGGAAAAGACAACAAAGAATCTACAAAAAATAGCATGGATTAAAAAGCAAATATGAGGAGAGTTCCAGTTCCTTCGAAGTAGGAAGACCCTGAACTCACCTCTTCCACAGGACACACCAAAATATGCTTATTAACATGACAATAAAATATCACAACATATACATAAAACCTGAAGATGAAGATGAATATCGCAACATATATATAAAACGAAGAGAAGGGGAAAAGAAAACGAAAAAAGTTTCTTCAGCTTCTGTTTTTATAATGTGTTTGAACGTAAATGACTATCATTAATCACAAAGAAAGAAAGCAAGAGAAGACAAAAGGAATAAGGAAGAACCACACATACAATCAGAAAACAAATATTAAAAAATTTTAAAAATGGTAATAAGTACATACCTATTAATAATTACTTAAAATGTAAATGATCTAAATGTTTCAATCAAAAGACCTAGTGTTTGCCCAAGTGTCCATCAATTGATAAATGGATAAAGAAGAAGTGGGATATAGATAGATAGATCTATATCTATATCTATATCTATATATATGTATTATTCAGCCATAAAAAAGAATAAAATCTTGCCCTTTGCAATGTCATTACTGGAGCTAGAGAGTATAATGCTAAGCAAAATAAGTCAGTGAAAGATAAATATTATACGATTTCACTCATATGAGGAATTTAAGAAACAAAACAAATGAGCAAAGGAAAACAAAAAGAGAGAGAGGCAAATGAAACAGGCTCCAGAGAACAAACTGATGGTTACCAGAGGGGAGGTGGGTGGGGAAATGGGTGAAATAGGTGATGGGGATTAAGGGGTACACTTATCATGATGCGCACCAGGTGATGTATGGAATTGTTGAATCACTATATGGTACACATGAAACTTCTATATCACTGTATATTAACTAACTGGAATTAAAATAAAAATGAAATTTAAAAAGACATTGTGTTTAGATAAAAAGCAAAACACACTGGTCTTGCTTGAGATTAAAAACAAAAACAAAAAAACAAGAACCATCTATATGCTGCCTACGAGAGATTCACCTCTGACCTAAGGACACATACAGACCAAAAGGGAAGGAATGAAAAAGCATTCACCATGCAAATGGGAGTGAATAAAAAAACCAGAGTAACTATACTAAAAGAAAAGCAAATATGGCAAGGTTGCAGGACAGAAAGTCAATAAATAAAAGTCAAGTTCTTTCCTAATAGCAGCAATGAACAATTGAAATTTGAAATTAAAGACAGTAGCATTTGTGATAGCACCAAAAAATGAAATACTTAGGTATAAATCTAACAAAATATATACATGCTGTATAGACAGAAAACTACAAAATGCTAATGAAAGAAATCAAAGAAAATTTTAAAATATTGTTAGGATGTCATAGCGGAAGGGAAAAAAAAGAAGAAGGAAACAAACCATAAGGGACTTAACTATAGAGAACAAACCAAGGGTTATTGGAGGGGAGATGGCTGAGAGATGGGCTAAGTGGGTGATTGCAATTAAGGAGGGCACTTGTATTGAGTACTAGATGTTATATGTAAATGATGAATTACTAAATTCTACTCCTGAAACCAATATTACAATATATGTTAACTAACTAGAATTTAAATAAAAATTTGAAAAAATATATTGTTAGAATATCAATTATTCCCAATCTGATCTATAAATTCAACACATCTCAATAAAGACTCCAAGAAGTTATTTCACATATTGGAGTGTGTGTGTGTGTGTGTGTGTGTGTGTGAGAAGACATAAATAGACTCCAAAATGTATATGGAAAAGCAAAGGACTTATAAAAGTCAACATATTAGTATAAAAAATAAACTGAAGACTTACTAGCCTACTTCAAGAGTTTCTATAAAGCTTGAGGAATAAAGACAGTGTAGTATTAGTAAAAGAAGAAACCCATATACTAATGCAGAATAGAGAGCCCAGAAATCCCACAAAAATATTGTCAACTGATTGATGACAATGACACAAAGTCAATTAGATGGAAAAAAAGTCTTTCAACAAATGTTGGTATAACAATTGGAGGTCCATATTTTTTTTAATGCACCTAGACACTGACCTTACACTTTACGTAAAAATTAACTCAAAATGGATCATAGGTCTAAATATAAAATGCAAATTTACCAAAATGTTAGAAGAAAACATAAGATAAAATCTAGGTGACCCTGAGTTTTGAGTTTGGTAATTAGTTTTCAGATAAAACATGAAAATTATTGCCCAAAAATGAAAAACAAAAATTTATAATCTGGACTAAATACTTCTGCATTGAGAAAGACACTGATAATCATAAAGCTTGCATAAAGAACTTGTATCCAAAATATTACTTAAAAATATTTTGGTTTCAGTTCAAGATGGCAATATAGAAAGATCCTGAACTCATCTCCTCCCATGGACAGACCAAATTGTGCCTCTGTATGAACAATTTTCTCTGGAAAAAAAAATTGTCAGTTACCCCCTCACATCAAGAAAATGAGAGGGGGAAGAAAAGAAATAAAATGCAAACATAGTTCTGAAATTCAGTTTTGGGGAGTGGGGGCTGTGGTCCACACTTCCCCATGGTCACAAGGAATCTTCCAGACTTCCCAGTTTAAAGAAGAGGATATTGTTCTGAGACACTGAATCTGAATGGCCCGCAGGGTGAACCTAGACTGAAAAAGAGCAAGAGGATGAAAATAGTTATATGGTGGGCCAAATGTGTTTCTTAGAGGTGAGATGAGATAGAATGTTTTGATTGAAGTGACTAGAACAATCTCCTAACAACCCAATTCTCATTTCCAGGAATGAGAAACAACTGTGGGCTAGGGCAAAGGGAAATCTCCATTGTCTACACTTGGAACCCCTGGCAGCAAGAACTCTGTGTTCTTCTTTCAGAAAGAGAGGAAAAGCTGGTGTTAGCTTCTTTGAATGGCCCTCACCATAAATGGATAGAGGCTTCAGGGATTCAGGTAGAGCAGGTTGGGACTCCCAGCTGATGCTCAAGCTTTTGGATGCAGGCCATGGTGAAATAGGCTTTGAAAGGGCAATTTCTGAGCTCACCAGATCCTTCATCATGCAGCATATTTGTGATAGTTCTGTTCTTCATAAGAAGGGCATCTCAAGCTCAAGGAGAGGATGGCCCCCTTTCCTTTGAGATAACAGACATGGATGCTCTCACATAGCACAGGACTGAAGTGGGAACTCACTTGGGTGCAGGCTATGTGGGTAAAATCTCTGAGGCCCCCATAGGTAAACCAACCCAAAATAAAAAATCAGCAAGAGAAAGGAAATGGTACAAGGAAGGCCAAAAATCTACAATAAAATTGGAAATAGGGAATTCGTTTGGGGATTGTGGACATTGCTGCCCTAAACATTGGGGGGGGTGCCTTTTCAAATCAGTATGCATGCATCCTTTGGACAAACACCTAGGTGTGCCACAGATGAGTCCTAGGATAGTTCTATTGGTAACGTTTTGAGGAACTGCCATTTAGTTTTCCAAAGCTCTCCACCAGTTTGCATTTCCACCAAGAGCGTAAGATGTTCCCCTTTTCTCCACATCTTTGCCAACATCTATTGTTTCCACAAGTGTTCATTTCAGCCATTCTGATTGGTGTGAGGTATTATCTCATTGTGGTTTTGATTTGTATTTCCCTGATGCTGAGTGATGTGGAGCATCCTTTCACAAACCTAGGGGAGAGCACAGGCAGCAAACTGTTTGACAAATTCTTACTAGACACATCTCCAAAGCAAGGGAAACAAAATCGAAAATGAACAATTGGGACTTCATCAAGATAAAAAGTTTTTTCACAGCAAAGGAAACATTGACAAAACCAAAAGATGACATCAAGAATGGGAAAAGATGCCTGGGCAGCATAATCACTAGCACACGGACATTACAATCTGGAGAAACTGGGGACACCTTGCATTCCACGAAGCCCACAGATGCCATTCTCATGTTGGGGTCCAAACAGAGCACTGAAATAGGGATGAATGGATTTGAGGAACCTTACTGACATTAGGTGGGAAAGGAGAGACATGGAAGGTTTTACTTCCAGGAAGAGTCAAGGAGCCTGAGAGCTGGTTCATCTGAAAACATGGGAAGACTCCCTGGGTGCCATCCTAGGCGTTTGACCTTTCAGGACAGACTCTGAGATTCACCAACTGCAGGAAGAAGGCAGCTCCTGGCTTTGCCAGATCTCACGTGATCTTGGGGAAGATCTCACATGATCTCAGTCCAAATCCTGTGAGATGTCATTCAAGCCCTGAGACCTCAGGCCAGCCAGCAAGATCTAGGGTCAAAACTCGTGAGGTTTCTGGCCAGACTCTCAGGCCCTTGGATGGAACTGGCACTCCCTAAAAGATCCTGCTTTATGCTCCTCAGGTAGGTAGGTACCCATATCTCATGAGATCTCAGTCCAAATCTTGTGAGATCTCCAGTAAGTCTTGTGAGAACTCATTACAAATATTGTGATATCTCAGTCCAAATCTCATGATATCTCAGGCACATCTCACATGACTTCTACCCAAATCTGGTGAGATCACAGTCCAAATCTCATGAGATCTCTGGCCAAATCTTGTGAAATGTCAGTCCAAATCCTGTGATATCTCAGGCACATCTCATGTGATTTCTCCCCAAATCTCATGAGATTTTACTCCAACTCTCCTGAGATCTCTGTCCAAATCTCATGAGGTCTTAGTCCAAATCTCATGAAATCTCAGTCTGAATCTCATGAGATCTCAGGCACATTTCATGTGATTTCTCCCCAAATCTCATGAGAACTCATTCAAAATCTCTTGAGATCTCAGCCCAAATCTCATGAGAACTCAGGCACTTCTCACAAGATTTCTACCCAAATCTCATGAGAACTCGTTCCAAATATGAGATCTCAGGCAAAACTTGTGACATCTTAGTCAAATCTTTTGAGATTTTAGTCCAAATCTTGTGAGATGTATCTCTAAATCTCGTGATATCCTGTGATATCTCAGGCACATCTCATGAGATTTCTAAGCAAATCTTGTGAGATCCGAGTCCAAATCTTGAGAGATCTCAGTCCAGTCAAGCTTCAGGTCTGGCACACATCTATTGTCTACAGAAGTGCTCTCAGAGGGGTGCCTGGGTGGCTCAGTGGGTTAAAGCCTCTGCCTTCGGCTCAGGTCATTGTCTCAGGGTCCTGGGATCAAGCCCCACATCGGGCTCTCTGCTCAGCAGGGAGCCTGCTTCCCCCTCTCTCTCTGCCTGCCTCTCAGCCTACTTGTGATCTCTCTCTCTGTCAAATAAATAAATAAATAAATAAATAAATAAAAAGAAGTGCTCTCAGGGAGTGCAGGCCAGGAAATGACATCTTTGTACTTTCCCTCTGTCTCATGATAGCTCATTAGCATCTCCCAGAAGGAGCGCATACACTCTTCTAAAGTATGGATTTTTACAGCTGTCACCCAAGAACACCTCTAGATTTCCTGGCTCTAATAGCCAGTAGGACTTACACTTATGGTACCACAGGACTGCACATGTTTGTATTATTTAAAAGCTGCTGCCTGAGGGTCTGGCTTCTAATCATCCTGAATCCATGTGCACACTCAAGTCCTCCCTTTTGAAACACCGACTGGTCCTAGCACACTTTCAACTATTAGGAGCTATGAGGGGCACCTGTGTGGCTCAGTGGGTTAAAGCCTCTGCCTTCAGCTCAGGTCATGATCTCAGGGTCCTGGGATTGAGCCCACATCAGGCTCTCTGTTCAGCAGGGAGCCTGCCTCCCCCTCTCTCTGCCTACTTGTGATCTCTCTCTCTCTGTCAAATAAATAAATAAAATCTTTAAAATAAAAAATAATAAAAAATAAAATAAAATAGGCTACCTGGACAACCACAAAGTTCTGAGAGATAATAAACAACTAGGTCAGGGTTGAATATTAAGATTGATCTCCTACACAAGACCAGCCCTTTAAGATTAGGAGAGGTGGCTATTTCATCTAATGCGTAAAAATCAATATAGAGACAAGTGATATAAGGAAACATCTTATTGTATTCACAATGAAAGAATAAGATAAAAACTCAAGGGGGGAAAAAAACTTAAACAGAGATAAGTAATTTCCCTGATAAAAAGTTCAAAGTAATAGTTGTAAAGATGTTTACCAAGTTCAGGAGAAGAATGAATAAACAGAAAGAACTTCACTGAAGAGATAAAAAATATATATAGGATAGTACCAAACAAAAGTCACAGAGTTGACTAAGGTAACGGAACTTAAAAATACACTAGAAGAGTTCAATAGTAGACTAGATGAAACAGGAAAAAAGGATCAGTTAACACAAGGACAAGGAAAAGAAAGTCACCCTACCAGAATAGCAAAATTAAAAGTAAGTGAAAATAGTTCAAATGACTTCTGGGACAACTTCAAATAGACCAACATTCACCTTATAGGAGTCCCAGAGAAAAAATAAAGGGGCAGAAAATTTACTTGAAGAAGTAGCGACTGAAAACTTCCCTAACCCTGAAAAGGAAACAGACGCTCAGATCCAGGAAGCCCATAGAGTTCCAATAAGATGAACCTAAGGAGATCCACAACAACACACATTATAGATCAAGTGAAAAATTTAAAGACAGGGAAAGAACCTTTAAAGCATCAAAAGAAAAACAAATAATTGTGTATAAGAAAACCCCCTAAAGACTATGAATAGATTTTTTTTAGCAGAAGCTATGAGGAATAACATGGAGGACATTAGGAGAAAGTAAGGAAACGTGAATTGGGGGAAATCAGAGGGGGAGACAAAGCATGAGAAACTGTGAATGATAAAAGAGCTGTGAGATCAAGCCTCTTATGGGGTTATGTACTTAGCGTGGGGTCTACTTGAGGTTCTCCCTCTCCCTCTGACCACCCCTACTCTCTCTCTCTCTCTTTCAAATAAATAAATAATATCTTTAAGAAAACATATTTTGGAAATCTAGGGTTCACAGGATGGAATGCAAACTGTAACAAAGGACTCTAACTTTATTGCATATATTTAAAACATCTTTACTGTGGGAGGTGATATAAAATGCTGACTTGAGTATGAATGGAATATGTAAGATTATAAACAAAAGAAACTGAACATAGCACCTGGTCTAGTATGAAAAATTGTTTCCAGTGATGATATAGCTTAACAACTCTCAAACTGCTATGTATGTATAGTAAAATTAAATAGTTAAGTAAATGAAAGGCTGGTGATTTGAGCCAGGTTTCTCACTATTAGAGTGGGAACTTTAAGATAAGCAACAGAGAGGAATAGAATGATGTATCAAGAAATGGATTAGGAAAAAAAAGAAATGGATTAGGGTTAGAATATTGATATGAAGTTGTGTTAGGCTTAGCATAGAAAAAGATGAGTACACTTAGAAATATTTATAGATATGTACATATTTCTTTGCTCTATCAGCTGAGAGAGGTTAAAACTAATGACAAATCTCAAAAATAGCAACGAACACCCTTAATGTCCAAATCCTTGTTCCTAATATCATTCTCCAGTAAAAGAAACCAAATTCCCTGTAGAAATAGCTGATTACAGGACTCGAACAGGAACCTGAAAACTTCCCTAACCCTGAAAAGGAAACACATGCTCAGGAAGTGTGCACACACATAATAGGGGAATATATCAAGGGGACAAAGGAACCAAATTAAAGTGTCTCATGACTAAAGCTGGAACAGTATGAAGAATAAAATAAATAAAATATTACTGGATTATAATGCAAAGTATAAAATACATATCCATGAACCCCTTCTTATATAAGGGTCTTAGTCAACTCAAGCTACCACAACAAAATACTGTAAATTGGGTGGCTTGAACAACAGAAGCTTATTTCTTACATTTCTGGTGCCAGGAAGTTGAAGGTCAACATGCCAGCAGAGTCAGGTTCTGGTAAGATCTCTCCCTGATTTGCAAATTAACACCATCTTGCTATGTTCTTACATGGCAGAGAGAGATATCTTTCTGGGTGTTTTTCTTATAAGAACACCAATATTATCATGATAGCCCCACTTTCATAAGCCCTCTAAACCTAATTACCTCCCAAAGACCTCATCCCTACATACTACCACATTAGATATTAGGGCTTCAACATCTAAATAGGGGACACAATTCAGTCCAACAGAATGAAATAAATAAGAGTCAATTAAAAAACATCTCTCCCATACAACAGAATTTCAAACAACTTATGAAGCTATTCTGTCCCCTAGGATGTAGAATATATCCCCTCTCTTTAAGTGTGGGCTACATATAGTAAATTTATCCCAAAAGGTATAGTGTAGAAAGGGGGAACATTGTGGAGAAATCTAACAAACACTACCTCAGTAAAATGATCAAGGTTAACATCCACAATGGTAAGTCACATGATATCATGTATCTTTGACACAATATGATGAAAATGGCATTCCTTCTGTGGTTTTCCTCCCCCAAACTTGCAACACCAGTCTAACTACACACACGCACGCACACACACACACACACACACACACATCAGACAATTCCCAGTTTGGGAAATTATACAAAATACCTGACCAGTACCTCTTAAAACAGTCAAGGTCGTCAAACACTATGAAAAGCCTAAGAACCTGTCACAGTGAGGAGGAGCCTAAGCAGACAAACAAATATAATGTGCTATCCTGAAAGGGATTTTGAAACATAAAAAAAGACATTAGGTAAAAACTAAGATCTAAATAAAATATGGATGTTACTTAATAATTATATATTGATATTGATTCATTAATTGTAACAAATATACCACACTAATGAAAGATAATAATAATAATGATAATAGGAGAAATTAGATATGGCATATATGGAATCTTTCTGTACTACCTTCTCAAATTTTCTATGAAACTATATTCTAAAATTTAACAATATTTAAAAGTAAAAATAAAAGAAAACATAAAATCTAGGTCTGAAGTTAAGCACAGAAAAAAAAACTGGTTTTTGAAATGTGTATAATCACTTAATCTTCTGGTATATGATCACCTAATCATTCTCTATGACCCTTTCAATAAAGACTTGCACATACACATATATTTTTTAATTAATTAAGCATCGAGTATGAAAAAGAGCTATATAGTAGGCAAAGGAAAAGCAATATTTGTGGAAGAAATAAAATTAAGGAGATAAGATGAGGGAGATAAAGCTAAAGGGCTAAGTTAGGGTCATGTTAAGTGTTTGCACTTAATCCAGTAGTATATGGGTTATTTCTAGGGGATAATTGTAGGGCTATTGTGTTTGACTCCCCCAAATCCATTTTTACCACCCCCTATTCTGTAGCAATAATTAAGTCTAAGGACGTGACTGGAAGCTCCAGAAATGGGTCCTGATTAGTCCACAGCAGTTATGTGAACTGAGGCTTGCCTTGCCATTTAGACACAGGAATGAGAATACCTACCCAAATTTTATTCAATGAAAGGAAAGAAAGGTTTGTCAGTGGCCTCAGGATAGGAGTCCCCTTACTATCAAGGTAAAATTTTTTGGATGGATCACAAAGTTTGGGGCCCGCCATGTAAAACCACAAAAGGAAGAATTCCAACTGAGGAGAGCTGAACTAAAGAAGTTATCATGATCGAGTTGTACATAATTTCCAGTCTAATATTATATATCTAGTGCTGTGAGCCAATGAAATCACTATTACTCAATCCAATATGAATCAAATTTCTATTCCTTGGAGCTCAAAGCATCCTACATAATAAATGTGTTAATAAGATAAAAGTCCTTTTTTTATAATTGATAGAAATCATTCTGTCTGATAATAGAACTAATTCAGGCCATCCGTCTGTTTATTATTCATGATTTTACCAAGACTGCAGGTCAAACATCCCCTTCCAAGTATAATTTTGAATTCAATGAAGAGGCCCTTGTTAATTATGTTGAGACTCTTGCATGAGTATTAGCACAAAGGCTAAATCAAATCTATTTTCCAAAGTAGGTCTATAAAAAGATTCCCGTGTACTACTAAGATGGCTACACCGATCTATACTACACTCCTAGGAAATCAATGGATAATGAGGGGAAAGGAGATCTTGAGAATCAGATAGTGAGAAGAGCGTATAAATGACAGAAAGAGGGGAAATTTAGGTATAAAAAAGGGAACTGAGAACCAGACAAGGGAAACTTAGGAACAGGGAATGGGACAAGAATGCGAAAAATGGAGTCCAGGGAAAACCATGAATGTGTACACACTCTGGGGCCCTAGCACTGACACTCTATTGGATTTTACCAATCCATACAATGTGAGTTCCTATTAACTTCATAAATAGTTAAAAGAACAAGACTGTATAGAATACTGGTAGAGTTAGTAAATATGGTGTATTTCCTATTCAATGGATTAATTTTGGTTGGTTGGTTGGTTTGGTTTGGATTCTAACCCTCTATTAGACATGTCATTTGCAGGTATCTTCTCCCATTCAGTAGGTTGCCTCTTAGTTTTGTTGGTTGTTTCCTTTGCTGTGCAGAAGCTTTTTATTTGATGTAGTCAAAATAGTTTATTTTTGGGTTTGTTTCCCTTGCCTCAGGAGACATATCTAGAAAAATTTTGGTAAAACTAATGTCAGAGAAATTAGTGCCTGTGCTCTCTTCCAGGATTTTTATGGTTTCAGGTCTCACATTTAGGTCTTTATTTTTAATTTATTTTTGTTTATACTGTAAGAAAGTGGTCTTTTTTTATCCTTTTGCATGTATCTGTCCAGTTTTCCCAACACAATTCATTGAAGAGATTGACTTTTTTGCATTGGATATTCTTCCCCGCTTTGTCAAAGATTAATTGACCACATAAGTTTTGGTTTATTTCTCGGTTTCCTATTCTGTTCCATTAATATATATGTCTATTTTTGTGCCAGTGCCATAATGTTTTAATTACTGCAGATTTGTAATATAACTTGAAGTCTGGGATTGTGATACCTCCAGTTCTGCTTTTCTTTCTCAAGATTTCTTCAGCCATTCAGGGTTTTTTGTTGTTCCATACAAATTTCAGGATTGTTTTTCTAGTTCTGTAAAAAATGCTGTTTGTATTTCAATTGGGATGGCATTAAATGTGTAGACTGCCATGGGTAGTGTAGATATTTTAACAATAGTTGATCTTCCAATTTCCTTGTATCTTTTTCAATTTCCTTCATCAATATTTTACAGTTTTCAGAGTATGAGTGTTTCATCTCTTTGGTTAAATACTGTATTCCTAGGTACTTTATTATTTTCAGTCTAATTGTAACTGGGATTGACTCCTTAATTCTTTCTGCTGCTTCATTATTGGTGTATAGAAATGCAACATATTTCTATACAGTTATTTTGGATCTTGCAGCTTTACTGAATTCATTTATCAGTTCTAGATTTTTAGTGGCATTTTTAGGGTTTTCTATACATATTATCATGTCATCTGCAAATAGAAACTTTACTTCTTCATTACCAATTTGGATGCCTTTTATTTTGTTGTTGTTGTTGTTGTCTGATTGTTGTGAATAGGATTTCCAGTACTATGTTGAATAAAAGTGTTGAAAGTGGATATCCTCTTGTTCCTGACCTTAGGGGAAAAGCTCTCGGTTTTTCCTCATTCTCGATGATGTTAGCTGTGGGTTTTCTTTTTTTCTTTTTCATATGTGGCCTTTATTATGTTGAGATATGTTCTCTTTAAACCTACTTTGTTGAGTTTTTATCATGAATGAATGTGTACTTTGTCAAATGATTTTTGTTTCCTTTGCCTTTGGGGACATGTCTCAAAAGAAGTTGCTGTGGCTGATGTCGAAGAGGTTACTGCCTATGTTCTCCTCTAGGATTTTTGATAGATTTCCACCTCACATTGAGGTCTATACTGCCCAGAGCAATCAACACTTTCAATGCCATCTCTATCAATTTTTTCAATTTGACCACATTCAGCATTTTTCAAAGTGCTAGAACAAACAATACTAAAAATTGCATGGAATCATTTTGGTTATGTTTATTTGAGTCCTTCCTCTTTTATTTTATTTCATGAGTCTGACTAGAAGTGTATCAGTTTTGTTGATTTTTTTCAGAGAACCATCTGCTGATTTCATTGATCTATTCTACTGGGGTGTTTGTTTGTTTGTTTAATTTCTCTTTCTTTCTTTTTCTTTCTTTCTTTCTTTCTTTCTTTCTTTCTTTCTTTCTTTCTTTCTTTCTTTCTTTCTTTCTTTCTTTCTTCTTTCCTTCCTTCCTTCTCTCCTTTCTTCTTTTTTCCTTTCTTTCTTCTTTTTTAGCGAGAGAGAGCTCACTAAAGAGTTCTCCCTTAGAGCACAGGCAGGGGGGAGGACAGAAAGAGAATCTCAAGCAGATTCCACACACAGGGCAAAGCTCATTGCAGGGCTCAATCTTACAACCCTGAGATCATCACCTGAGCCAAAATCAAGAGTCAGATACCCAACTGACTGGGCCACCAAGGTGCCCCAATATCATTTATTTCTTCTCTAATCTTTATTAAATCCTTTTTTCTGGTTTGGGTTTGTTTGTCTGTTCTATTTCTAGCTCTTTAGGTGTAAAGTTAGGTTGTTTATTTGAGATTTTTCTTACTCTTGAGGTAGGCCTATATTGCTATAAACTTCCTTCGTGAAACCACTTTTGCTGCATTTCACAGCTCTAAACCATTGTGTTTTCATATGTTTATTTCTTCTTTGATTTCTTGTCTGACCCATTTAGCATGTTATTTAATCTCCATGTATTTGTGCCCTTTCTCAATTTTTTCTTGTGGTTCGTTTCTAGTTTCAATGCATTGTGGTCAGAAAAGATGTATGATGCATGATATGAATTTGATCTTTTTAAATTTGTTGAGACTTGTTTTGTGGACTAATATGTGATCTATTCTAGAGAAGGTTCCATTTGTGTTTGAAAAGAATGTGTATTCTGCTCTTTTAGGATGGAATGCTCTGAATATATCTGTTAAATCCACCTGGTCTAGTTTTCATTCAAAGCCATTGTTTCTTTGTTGATTTTCTGTTTAGATGATCTATTCATCTACGTAAGTTAGGTATTAAAGTCCCTTACTATATTGTATTATTATTGATTAGTTCCTTTATGTTTGTTTTTAACTATCTTAGGTATTAGGGTGCTCCCATGTTGGGTGCATAAATTTTTACAATTGTTTTATCTTCTTGCTGTATTGTCCCCTTTATTATCATAAACTGTCCTCTATGTCTCGTTAGTGTTTGTTTTAAAGTCTATTGTGTCCAATGTAAGTATTGCTACCCCGGTTTTCTTTGGACATCACTTTGCATAATAAATTCTTAATCCACTCACTTTCAATCTGCAGGCGTCCTCAGAGCCGAATCAAATCTCTTGTAGGAAGCTTATGGGTGAGTCTTGGTTTTTTATCCAACTTGTCACCCTATGTATTTTTACTGAAGTCTGTAATACATTTACATTCAATGTAATTAGTGATAGATATGTATTTATTGCTATTCGTCCCTTGTTTTGTGGTTGTTTTTGTAGTTTCTCTGATTTTTTTTTCTCTTACTCTCTTTCCTGATTTGCTCATTCCTTTCTGTTTATTTTTTGTATATCTATTACTTGTTTTGGATTTCTGGTTACCATTATGTTTGTATATAACATATTCTGCATACAGCAGTCTATATTAACATGATGGCTTCTTAAGTTTGGACCCATTCTTTACTCCTCACCCCTTCCACATTTTAGATATATAATGTTATATTTTACAACCTTTTATTTTGTGAATCCTTTGACTGATTTTAACAGATATACTTTTACTGCTTTTACTTTTTTATTATGTTCAGTTAGCCCACATATAGTACATCTTAAGTTTTTGATGTAGTGTTCAATGATTCATTCATTGCATATAACACCTACTGCTCATCACAACACATGCTCTTCTTAATACCCATCTTCTGGTTACCACATCCCTCCCTTCTGTAACCCTCAGTTTGTTTCCCAGAGTCCAGAGTCTCTCATGGTATTTCCTACTTTTCTTACTCTTACTTTTGGTCTTTCTTTCCACTCAAAGAATCCCCTTTATCATTTCTTATAGTGCTAGTTTAGTTGTCATGAACTCCTTTAGCTTTTGTCTAAGAAACTCTGTCTCTCCTGTACTGAATAAAAACCTTGCTGGATAGTCTTCTTGTCTGCAGATTGGTTTCCTTTCTGCACTTTGAATATATCATGCCACTCTTTTCTGATCTACAAAGTTTCTGCAGAAAAATCTGCTGAGAACCTTGGTTTCCTTTGTATGCAAGTGACTTTTTTTTTTTGCCTTGCTGCGTTTTTTTAACCACTACTTTTTGCCATTGTAATTGCTATGTGTCTTGGTGTGGAATTTCTTAGGTTTACTTTGTTCCTCCTGGATCTGGATATCTGTTTCCTTCTCCTGACTGGAGAAGTATTAAGCTATTATTTCTTCAAATAAATTTTCTGTCCCCTTTTCTATCTCTCCCTCTTCTTTTTTTTGTGTTT
>CM052883.1:73133761-73159026 GCA_028534135.1 Potos flavus
GACCTCTATCCCTGAAACAAATGATACATTATATGTTAATTTAAAAAACAAAAGGCAAGCAAAGCCTCTAGTAATTATGAGGCACAGTGAAAAGAAATGCTATTCATTTGGGAATTCCAGAAGCTAGAGAAATAGAAAGGCAGAAAAGTTATATTTGAAGCAATAACAGTGGGGGGGCCTGGGTAGCTCAGTTAATTAAGCATCTGACTCTTGATTTTGGCTCAGGTCGTGACCTCAGATTCATGAGACTGAGCCCCACATTGAATTCTGTACTGGGCATGGAGCCTGCTTTAAGATTCTCTCTCTCCCTCCCCCTGTGCCCCTCCCCCACTCTCTCACTCTCTCTTTAAAAATATATATTAATAATAATGTAATAACAGCTGAAAACTTCCTGAACCTGGGGAGAGAAATGGAAATAAAGATCCAGGATATACAAAGGATTCAAAATAGATTGAACCCAAATAGGGTTACATCAAGACACATTATAATTACATTATCAAAAATCAAGGACAAAAACAGAATTTTAAGAGCAGCAAGAGAAAAGAAATAACATACAAGGGAAACCCCACAAGATGATTGGCAGATTTCATAATAGAAACTTTTCAGGCCAAGAATGAATAGGATAACATATTCAAAATATTGAAAGAAAAAAATCGACCAAGAAATCTATATTCAGTGAAATTGTCTTTATAAGTTTAAAATATTTAATGTAAGCCTCGTGGTAACCACAAGGGAAAATCTTGTAGTAATTATACAAAACAGCATGATAAATAAGCTAAAACATACTTATACCAAAAGACATTTAAAACCCAAAAAGCAATAGTAGGATAAGAAATAAGGAAAACCGGATATACAAAACAACCAGAAAATAATTAACTGAGTGGCAATACTAAGTCCTTGTTATCAATGGTTACTTTAAACATAATGGGTAAATTTTTTCCCTCAAAAGACATAGAATGGCTGAAGGAATAAATACAAACAAGATCCAACAATATTCTAAGTACAAGAGATTCACTTTAGCTTTAAAGACACTCACAAACTGAGAGTGAAAGGATGGAAATAGACATTTTAAGTAAATAGTAACTCAGAAGAAGAAAGAAGAGAAGAGGAAGAAGAAAGAAGAAGAAGAAGAAGAAAAAGAAGAAGAAGAAAAAAAGAAGAAGGAGGAGGGAGAAGAGGAGAAGGAGGAAGAGGAAGAGAAGGAGGAGGAAGAGGAAGAGGAGGAGGAGGAAGAGGAACAGGAGGAGAAGGAAGAGGAAGAGAAGGAGGAGGAAGAGGAGGAGGAGGAAGAGGAACAGGAGGAGGAGGAGAAGGGGGAGAGAGAGGAGGGGGAGAGGAAGGGGAGAGGAGGAGGAGGAAGAGGAGGAGTGTTACTTATTGCGGAAAAAATAGACTTTAAAATGGTAAAGAGACACATGTCATTATATATGGTAAAGGGGTCAATCCATCAAGAAGATAAAACAAATATGAATATTTATGTGTCCAGCATTGAACACCCAGATATATAAAGCAAAAACAAATGGAGCTAAAAGGTGAAATGAATAATAATACATTAGTCACTGGAAACTTTAAAACACCACTCTCAACAATGGATATATCATCCAGAAAATCATTAAGGAAACAGCAAAATAGAAAAATTATTAGAAACATACTACTTATCAAGACTAATTCAGGAAGAAAAAGAAAATCTGAACAGATCAATTACTGTAAGGATATTGTGTTAGTAACAAAAAATCTCCCAATGAAGAAAAGCCCAGGGCCATATGGCTTCATGGGTGAATTTTACCAAACATTTAAAGAATTAACACCAATCATTCTCAAACTCTCCTAAAAAGTCAAAGAGGAAGGAACAGTTTCAAACTCATTTTATTAGGCAGATTTATTCTGATAACAAAATCAGAAAAGTAAACTATTAGAAAAGAAAACTACTGGCCAATATCCTGATAAATATCGATGCAAAAACTCTTGATAAAATACTAGCAAACCAAACTCAGCAGCACATTAAAAGGACCATTCTCCATGATCAAGTAGAATTCATTCTTGGGAAGCAAGGATGGTTCAACATATGAGAACAAATCAGTGTAACACATCACATTAATAGAATGAAAAGAATTATACAGTCATCTTAATATTTATTTAAAAAGCGTTGTACAAAGTTCAACATCCATTCATGATAAAACTCTTAACAAATTAGGCATATAAGGAACATATCACAATATAGTAGAGCCATATATGATAAATCCATAGCCAACATTATATTCACTGGTAAAAGAATGAAAACTTTTCCTTTGTGATCAAGAACAAGATAAGGGTGTCCACTCTCACCACTCCTATTAAACAAAGAAAATAGAACTAACATATAGGAACTCCACTTCTGAGTATTTATCCGAAGGAAAACAAAACAAAGCATTAACAAAAAAGAAATGTGCACCCACATGTCACTACAGCAGTATGTACAATAGCCAGATACAATAACAATCCAAGTGCCCACTAATGGATGAATGGATACGGAAACTGTGGTATATCCATATACAATGAAATATTATTCAGCCATTAAAAAAGTAAATCCTGCAATTTGTGACATGAATGGACCTTGAATGCATTATGTTAAGTGAAGTAAGTCAGACAAATTTGTCAGAGAAAGCCAAATACTGAATCATCTAACTTATATATGGAATCTTAGAGAGGATAAAACAACTTTTAGAAAAGGAGATCAGATTTGTGGTTACCATAGGAGGGGATAAAGAAAGGAGGTATTGGAGAAAATAATCAAGAGTACAAACTTTCAGTTATAAGATAAATAAGTACTATGAATGTAACGTAAAACATGATGACTACAGCAAACACTACTACATGATATATAGGGAAGTTGTTAAGACTGAATCCTGAAAGATCTCATCAGGAGGAGAAAACTTTTTTCTTCTTCTTTCTTTTCTTTCAGTTGGATCCACATGAGAAGATAAATGTTAGTTGAACCTATTGTGGTAATTATTTCATGATGTATGTAAATCAAATCATTGTGCTGTGTGCCTTAAATTTATACAGTAATGTATGTCACTTATTTCTCAATAAAACTGGGGGTGGAGATTTTTGGAGAAAAAAATTCCATGGAGAAACAATAGATCATTACTCTTTTTATACTGAGTATGGACGATGAAGATGAAAAGTAATTCATGACAAGATTTCATTCTTTTTTATGGCTGAGTAATATTCAATTGTATATATACACAGCACATCTTCTTTATCCATGTATCAGTTGATGGACATTTGGGCTCTATCCATAATTTGGCTATTGTCGATAATGCCACTATAAACATCAGGGTGCCTGTGTTCCTTTAAATTAGTAATTTGTATCCTTCTGTTAAATACCTAGTAGTGCAATTGCAATGACATAGATGAAGCTAGAGATTATGCTAAGCTAAATATCAGTCAGAAAAAGACAAAAATGTAAGATTTCATTCATACGAGGAATTTAAAAAACAAAACAAACCAACATAGAGTGGGAAAAGAAAGAGAGGTAAACCAAGAAAGACTCTTACCTGTAGAGAATAAACTGATGGTTATCAGAGGGGAGGTGGGCAGGGGAATGAGTTAAATAGATAATGGGGGATTAAGGAGTGCACCTGTCATGATGAGCACTAGGTGTTCTATGTAAGTGATGAATCACTAAATTCTATAAGAGAAACCAATATTCCACTGCATGTTAACTAGCTGGAATTTAAATAAAAATTTGGAGGAGGAAAAAAAAAGCATGGAGAAAGATTTAATCTTACCTCATTAAAACTACACTGTGTCAAAATAAACTTCTTTCAAGTAACATCATCATTAAAATATATGTGTTGGTTAAAAAAATAGTAGCTCAAGAATAAAGGAAATAGGAATTCTAAAAAAAAAAAAGAGAGAGAGAGAGAGAATTGAACAAAATACCACCATTGGATAATCCTAATCAAATACTCTTGAGAAGCAAGACTTTGAGTCACCATGTATTTGATAATTTAGAACATTTTTTGTCAAATTAACAAGCATAATGAGATTGACTGGTTGCCCTTAACTGCACGAGATAAAGTAGAAAAAGAACCGTATGAGCTCAGGGATTCAAATTCCCAAATGAAGCACCACATAAATGACCTGAAAACTTCTATGTATGCCTGAAAGAAACTCATCTCCTGCAGCTGCATAGATGGCATTGCTGAAAAACAAACCAAGAGTCTAATCCTGCAAATGGCTAAACTATAACACAAATTGAATTCCCACCCCTGGATATCTGGTCTTAAAGTGAGTACATCAATTCGGAAGGAATAGAATCCTGAGAGTTGGAATGAGGAATTGCAGGAAGACTGATGAAGCTAGAGAGTCTATAAATTCTGATGAGTCTATAAATTCTGATGAGTCTTCTTTGCCAGTAAGAGCAGCCTCCCCACCCCTGTGTGAGATTAACCCTGCTTTGCCTGAGGAAACTATAATATTTCCCTTGAGATATTTATCTTAGAAGAGACACTGATGGTTTTCCTCAGAACTCATCCAACCCCTCTTTTTTGGTTCTATATCCAAGACTAGAATTAAGTCTTAGCAAGCTCTACAAGATGAGGGGAAAAGTGTGGCCAATGAGGAGATACAGCACACTTCTAAAGAACTATATGGTGTTTCCAATTTATACCAGCAGAAATATGGAGAATATGTGAAAATGACTATTAAAACTGTGGGTTAATGTAATCCTAATAGTTTATTTTTGCTTTTGTCTCTCTTCCCTTAGGAGACATATCTAGAAAAATGTTGCTATGACTGGTATCAAAGATTACTGCCTATGTTTTCTACGAGGATTTTTATGGCTTCATGTCTCATATTTAAGTCTCAAATCTATTTTGAGTTTATTTTTCTTTTTTTAAAGATTTTATTTTATTTATTTATTTGACACAGAGAGAGAGAGAGAGATCACAAATAGGCAGAGAGGCAAGCAGAGAGAGAGGGGGAAGCAGTCTGCCTGCTGAGCAGAGAGCCCGATGCGGGGCTCAATCCCAGTACTCTGGGAACATGACCTGAGCCAAAGGCAGAGGCTTTAACCCACTGAGCCACCCAGGTGCCCCTTGAGTTTATTTTTCTGTTTGGTGTTAGAAAACTTCATTCTTTTGCATGTAGCTGTCCAGTTTTCCCAGTACCATTTATTGACGAAATTGTCTTTCCCCATTGTGTATTCCTGCCTCCTTTGTCATGATTAATTGACCATATAAGCATGAGTTTATTTCTTTACTCTCTATTCTGTACCATTGATCTATGTGTCTATTTTGTGCCAGTCTCATACTGTTTTGATTACTACCTGTTTGTAGCATATATTGAAATCTGAGATTGTGATACCTCCAGTTTGCTCTTCTTTCTCAAGATTGCTTTGGCTATTCAGGGTATTTTGTGGTTCCATACAAATTTTAGTATTAAAAAGCTTTTACACAGCAAAGGAAACCATCAATAAAACAAAAAGGCAAACTACCGAATAAGAGGAAATATTTATAGTGATATATACAATAAGAGGTCAATAACCAAAATATATAAATAACTTAACACAAACACATACTCATGCACACACATACACATATCCAATTTAAAAAAATGAGTAGAAGTCCTGAATAGAAATTTTTCCGAAGAAGACATACTAATCCTCAATAGACACATGAAAAGATACTCAACATCAATTATCATCAGGGAAATGCAGATCAAAACTACAATAAGACATGACCTTACACCTGTCAGAATGCCTAAATCACAAAGACGGGTAATAACAAGTATCGATGAGGATGCGGGGGAAAAGTAACTCTCATGCACTATTGGAAATGCAAAGTGGTGCAGCCACTGTGGAAAATAGTATGAAGGTTCCTCAAAAAATTAAAAATATAAATACAATATGATTGATTAATTCTAATAATGGGTATTTACCCAAGAAAATGAAAAAGATATAGGCCTCCCCACATTTATTGCAGGATTGTTTACAATAGCTAAGATACAAAATCAACCTAAGCATGTTTTGATAGATGAGTGGATAAAGGGGTGTGGGGGGGAGGGAAGGAGGGAGGGAGGGAGGGAGGGGGAGAGAGATGAAATATTACACAGCTATAAAAAAGGATGAGATCTTGCCATTTGCAAATGGGTGGACCTAGAGGGTATTATGCTAACTGAAATAGATTAGAAAGAGAAAGAAAAATACCACATGAAATACATATATTCATATGTAGAATCTAAAAACAAATAAACAAAAAGCAGAACCAGACCCATAAATACAGAGAACAAACCGATGGTTGCCAGAGGAAAGGGGGTGGGAGGACTGACAAAATGGATAAAGGGGAGTGAGACATATAGGTTTCCAGTTTGGGAATGAAGCAGTCACAGGAATAAAAGGAACAGCATAATCAATGATATCATATGGTATTTTATGGTGACAGATGGTAGCTACACCTGTGGTGAACATAACATATAGAGATGTTGAATCACTATGTTGTATACCTGAAACCAATGTAACATTGTGTCAACTATACTAAAAACAAAAACAAAAACAAAACCTTACAAAAAAGGAGTGTGGGGGAAATGGTACAAGGAACATAAAGTTAGACCAGGCCAAATTTGCATATATGAGCCCACTAAGCAGAGACTCTGGATTAATGTTGCAGTTTGGGAGGTTAGAAAATATTTAATCATTTTGTTGGTTGATGGAAACATGGACCAAAATTTGGTCTACACTAAATGAAGTTGAAGTGGTGACTTGCCTTGGTATAAAGTAAAGAAAAAGATTCAAAGTCTTGGATAGTGAGTGGTATTGTAGAATGGATTTTATCATTTAAGACATGCTCACTCGCCCCAAAAGGATACAGAGGACACATCTTTCACCATGACTGTGAGAAATATATATTTGTGCTGGGAGTCCTAGAATCTTTGAAGGATTCTGTGGCTGTTCTTTTCCGTAGGCTAGAACTTACAGTAAGAATTGCTGCTATTGGATTGAGAAACCTAGGCATAATGGGGTAAGTGGACTCCAGGGTGGCAGGGGCCAACTGATGGCCCTTAAAAGGTGGGCACAGTTACTATAATGGATAGCACAGTTAAAATAGTACTCAGAATAGTCTGATTCACAGAGACTTATGGCATTGGCTAGATGATTATAGTGTCCTCAGAAGTAAAATTATGGCAGTCTAGTAAATGTTCAATCCATGTAAGTAGAAGAGTTCTAAGTCACGCAAACTGAAGTCTAACTTGAATTATAAAAGCAGAGTCACCAACCCTTAATCTATTCCCAGAATTGTGACAGTTTGCAGATCCAAAACCTCCTGAATAAAGGGAGAATGGGACCCCTTAAGGAAGGTTCTTGGGACACTGTCAGAAATTTATACTTTTGATCTTTCTTCCACCATTTCCCCAATGGAGTACAGCCTTTTTCCAGGGCACTGCATTGAAGGAAATGAAATAACTATACTTTGGGGGTATTACAGGACACTGGCTCTGTACTGACAGTAAATTTAGGAGGCTAAAAATGTTACTGTGGTCCACCAGTCAGAATATGGATTTTTGGAGGTCACATGATCAATGAAGTTTTAACTCAAGTCCACTTCACATGATCCTAAGTGTCCCCAAACCCATCCTGTGGTTATTTCCACAATTCCAGAATGTCTGATTGGACATGATACTCAGCAACTGGCAGAATTCCTGTTTTGGTTCTATAACCTGTGGAGTGAGGGCTATTAAGATTAGAAGAAGAAGAAGAAGAAGAAGAAGAAGAAGAAGAAGAAGAAGAAGAAGAAGCAGCTGCTAGAACTTGTCTCTGCCTAAGATAATAATAAACCAAAAACAATACTGCATTTCTGAAGGGATTCAGAGATTAGTGCCACCAAGGACTTAAAGGATGCAGGAATGTTAATTCCCACCACATTCCCATTCAGCTCCCCTGTGTGACCCATGCAGCAAACAAACAGATCTTAAAGAAGAAAGTGGATTATCATAAACTTAACCAGGTGATGACTCAAGAGCAGCTGCTATACCAGGTGTGTCCATTGCTTGAGCAAATTAACACATCCCCTGGTACCTGGTATGCAGCTGTTGTTTCTGACAATTTTTTTCTCTGTACCTGTTAATATAGACCACCAGAAGTATTTGCTTTTGGCTGCCAAAACTAGAAATACACCTTCACTGTCTTATGTCAGGGGTATATCAACTTTTTAGCCCTTTGTCATAATTTAGTCCGTGGGAGTCTCGATTACTTTCTCTTCCACAAGATATTATACTAGTCCATTACACTAATGACATTGCCCTCAATGGACCTAGTGACTAAAAAATAGCTGGTACTCTTGATTTATTGGTGAGATATTTGTATGTCAGAGGGTAGGGAATAAATCTGACAAAAATTCAGCAGTCCTCTATCAGTAAAATACCTAAGGGCTCCATGAGCCCCAATTCTGTCCCTTTGATCTATTAGAGCATATGTAGCCCAACTATCAAAGATGACCTTCAAAATGCTCAAAAGAATGTCTTTGTGACATCACTACAACCTCTGGGTTCCAAGCCCTCACTATTTCTAGCACAATCTCCTGGAAATTTAGCATTTGTCAATACCACTCTGGAGGTAATGTGGCAAAGTGGTTAGAAGCCCTCATGCTCTGGCATCATGAAGATGTGGGCTGTGATCCTATCCTACTACTGAGCTTTGTGACTTTGAGCAAGTTGTTTAAATTTTCAGTGACAAAATTCCTACATTTTAAAAATCAAAATAATAGTACCCACCACTAGAGCTGTTGGATAGATTAAATGAGAAAATGCATAAGTAGCTCTTCCTGAGTTTCCAGGCTTAATAAATAGTAATCTCATTATGATGTAGGAAAGATGTTAGGGTTTGAAGCTGCTAGCCAAGAAAGAATTCTTGAGGTGTCTTTGGTGCAAAAGGGTGGTTTTGTTAAAGCATGGGAACAGGACCCATAGGCAGAAATTGCTGTACTGGGGTCATGAGGAGCAGCTCAATATATACTTTCAAGTTGGGAGGGGGTTAGGGATACCATCAGTCTCTAAGGAATTTTGAAAGCAAAACTTTTTGGATCTTGAGGGGGCTAGCTATTGTTAGGATAAGGTCATTTATTACTGTCTAATAAAACCTTAGTCATGAGACTCTTCAGATATATAGCGGTGGGTCTATGCTTGGGGGATGATTGCCAATATGTATCTTGACAAGGTAGAGATAAAGGAAGTTTCCAAAGGAATTTTTATATGTTAAAGTAGACTTACAGGACCTTGGGGGGCCTAAGATTGCCTTTTGCCCTTAGCAAAATATTAACATTGAGGCAACTGAGTTCGTAGAGGAATGCTACTCTGCCTGTTTCAAGGACTTGTGAATGGGCTATAAGTTGTAAGGAAATCTAATATTTATTTTGCTTTTGTTTCCCACATAATATAAAATATCAGAAATGAACATAGCTCTCCTAACAAAATGAAACCAAGAAACTTCCTCTTATGGTTTGATATATATGAAAGTGTAATTGCTATTAAGGAAATTTAAATTTTATCTATTTTCAGCAATCACAGTACTCTGCTAATTCACATTGGAAACTGAGAATTTTGTCTTTGCACATCAGTGATGCCAACATATGTTTCCATACAATACTTGAATCTCTATTTTTCCAAATAAAATTGTTAAAGAAATTCAGGCATATGTCAAAAAAATCAAGTGTGTAGTGGAATTTAGCGTGTTCCTATTAAGATGATTTCCTATTCCTGATCCCAATTTCCCTATTCTCTTCCATAAAAGTGACCACCATGATCAAATTTTTATGTTCTTCCAAAGAAAGATACTAGATTCTCTCTTTCTCGCTCACTCTTTTCCTTTTCCTACATTATCAGTTCCATGGTATTCTCCTTGATCTGCATTTTGATTTTATTATATTTATCAGAACATTGGTACATAAAAGTTCACTTTATTCTTTTTCTTTTTATATATGTTTTTAAAATTTTAATTGCAGTGTAGTTAACATATATTCTCATATTAGTTTCAGGCATACAATTTAGTGATTCCGCAGTTCTATACATTACTCAGTGCTCATCATGGTAAGTGTGCTCTTAATTCCCATCACCTGTTTTTACCGTTCCATCATCGAATTTCTCTCTGGTAACCATCCATCTGTTCTCTATAGTTAAGAGGCTGTTTTTTTGGTCTCTCTCTCTCTCTTTTTCCTTCGTTCTTTTGTTTCCTATGCTCCTTTGCTGCTTCCATAATTTGGCAATTGTGAGTAATTCTGCAATAAACATAGCTTTATAACCCATATAACTGTGGGTTAAGGATCCCTTTGAATTAGTGTTCTTGTATGTTTTGTGTAAATATCCAGTCGTCTGAATGCTGGCTCATATATAAAGTAGTACTACTTTTAACTTTTTTTCCCCCCAAATACTTTTATTTTATTTTTTCAGTGTTACAAGATTCATTGTTTATGTACCACACCCAGTGCTCCATGCTATACATGCCCTCCTCAATACCCACCATCAGGCTCGCCCATCCCCCCACCCCCTACCCTCCAAAACCCTCAGTCTGTTGGTCTGTTGGTCTGGGTTCACAGTCTCTCATGGTTCTTCGCTCCTCTGATTTCCTCCAGTTCACCCCTCCCTTCCCTCTCACAATGTCCTCCATGTTTTTCCTTATGCTCCACACGTAAGTGAGACCATATGATAACTGACTCTCGCTGCTTGACTTATTCCACTCAGCATAATCTCTTCCATTCCAGTCCATGTTGAAACAAAAGTTGGGTATTCATCCTTTCTAATGGAGGCATAATATTCCATTGCATATATGGACCATATCTTCTTGATCCATTCATCTGTTGAAGGGCATCTTGGCTCTTTCCACAGTTTGGCAATTGTGGCCATTGCTGCTACGAACGTTGGGGTACATGTGGCCCTTCTTTGTACTGCATCTGTATCTTTGGGGAAAATACCCAGTGGTGCAATTGCAGGGTCATAGGGTAGCTCTATTTTTAATATGGAAGACACAAAAGACTCAACTCCCAAACTACTAGAACTCGTACAGCAATTCAGTAATGTGGCAGGATACAAAATCAATGCACAGAAATCAGTTGCTTTCTTATGCACTAGCAATCAAAAACTTTAAGCAATTTAATAGATGAAAATGCTATCTCAATAAATGAATTCATTAAAGTCTCAGGATACAAAGTCAACATACAGAAATCTGTTACATTTCTGTATATTAACAATGAAGGAGGCAAAAGAGAAATTAAGAAAACAATCCCATTTACACTTGGGCCGAAAATAATAAAATACCCAGGAATAAACTTAACCAAAGAGGTTAAACATCTGTACTCTGAAAACTATAAAATATCAATGAAACACATTTTTTTTTATTTTTTCCCAAATACTTTTATTTTATTTTTTCAGTGTTACAAGATTCATTGTTTATGTACCACACCCAGTGCTCCATGCAATACGTGCACTCCTCAATACCCACCAGGCTCACCCATCCCCCCACCCCCTACCCTCCAAAACCCTTAGTCTGTTGCTCAGAGTTCACAGTCTCTCATGGTTAATCACCCCTCCGATTTCCTCCAATTCATCCTCCCCTTCCCTCTCGCAATGTCCTCCCTGTTTTTCCTCATGCTCCACACGTAAATGAGACCATATAATAATTGACTCTCTCCTCTTGACTTATTTCACTCAACCTAATCTCTTCCAGTCCAGTCCACGTTAAAATAAAAGTTGGGTATTCATTCTTTCTGATGGAGGCATACTATTCCATTGTATATAGGGACCATATCTTCTTGATCCATTCATCTGTTGAAGGGCATCTTGGCTCTTTCCACAGTTTGGTGATTGTGGCCATTGCTGCTATGAACATTGGGGTACATGTGGCCATTCTTTGTACTGCATCAGCACCTTTGGGGTAAATACCAAGTGGTGCAATTGCAGTGTCATAGGGTAGCTCTATTTTTAATTTCTTCAGGAATCTCCACACAGTGGAAGAGGGTTCCCCTTTCTCCACATCCTCTCCAACATTTGTTGTTTACTGTCTTGTTTATTTTGGCCATTCTAACTGGTGGAAGGTGGTATCTTAGTGTGGTTTTTATGTGAACCTCTCTGATGGCTAATGATGGTGAACATTTTTTCATGTGTCTGTTAGCCATTTGTATGTCTTCCTTGGAGAAGTGTCTGTTCATATCTTCTGCCAATTTTTTGACGTGACACAAAGAAATGGAAAGATCTTCCTGCTTATGCATTGGAAGAACAAATATTATTAAAATGTCTATATTACCCAAAGCAGTCTACAGATTTAAGGCAATCCTTATCAAAATACCACCACCATTTTTCACAGAACTAGAACAATCTTAAAACTTGTATGGAACCACGAAAGGCCCTAATAGCTGAAGCACTCTTGAAAAAGAAAAGCAAAGCTGGAGGCATCACAATTCTAGACTTCAAATTATACTACAAGTCTGTAGTAATTAAAATATTATGGTATTGGCACAAAAATAGACACATAGATCAATGGAGCTGATGGAAAACCCAGAAATGAACCCACAATTATATGGTCAATTAATCTTTGAGAAAGCAGGAAAGAATACCCAATGGGAAAAAGGCAATCTCTTCAACAAAACAGTGTTGGGAAAACTGGACAGCTACATGCAAAAGAATGAAACGACCATTTTCCTACACCATACATGAAAACAAACCCAAAAGGAATTAAAGACCTAAACGTGATATCCGAAACCATAAAAATCCTAGAACAGAGCACAGGCAGTAATTTCTCTGACATCGGCTATTGCAACATTTTTCTAGATATATCCCCTGGGGCAAAGGAAACAAAAGCAAAAATAAATTATTGAGACTACCTCAAAACAAAAAGCTTCTGCACAACAAAAGGACAATAAAGGAAACTAAAATGCAGCCTACCAAATGTGAGAAGGTATTTGCAAATTACATACTCAATAAGGGGTCAGTACCCTAAATATATAAGGAACTTCTACAACTCGACATTGACAACAACAGCAAAAGTCAATTAAAAATGGGGCAGAATACATAAACACACATTTCTCCAAAGAAGACATACAGATGATGAAAAGACACATGAGAAGTTGCTCAAAATCATTGTCCATCAGGGAAATGAAAAACTATAAGGAGATATCACTTTAAACCTGTCAGAATGGCTAAAATTAAAATCATGAGAAACAAGTGTTCATGAGCATGTAGAGAGAAAAGGAAACGTCACGCATTGTTGATGGGATTTCAAACTAATGTGACCACTGTGGAAAACAGTGTCGAGGTTCCTCAAAAAGTTAAAAATAGAACTACTCTATGATCCAGTAATTACACTATTGGATATTTAGCAAAAAAAAAAAAAAAAAAAAAAAAATTCAAAGAGATACGTGTACCCTATGTTTATAGCAGTATTATCTACAATAACCAAATTATGGAAGTGCCTCTAGGGTCCATCAGTAGGTGAATGTCTATACTACCCAAAGCGATCTACACATTTAATGCAAGCCCCATCAAAATACCATCAACATTTCTCACAAAGCCAGAACAAACAATCTTAAAATTTGTATGGAACCACAAAAGGCCCAGAATAGCCAAGGCAATCCTGAAAAAGAAAAGCAGAGCTGGAAGCATCACAATTCTGGACTTCAAGTTATATTACAAAGCTGTAGTGATCAAGACAGTATGGCAATAGCACAAAAATAGACACATAGATCAATGGAACAAAATTAAAAACTCAGAAATGAACCCACAACTATATGGGCAATTAATCTTTGACAAAGCAGGAAAGAATATCCAATGGAAAAAAAGACAGTCTCTTCAACAAATGGTGTTGGGAAAACTGGACAGCAACATGCAAAAGAATGAAACTGGACCACTTTCTTATGCCACATATAAAAATAAATTCAAATGGATGAGAGACCTAAATGTGAGACAGGAAAACATCAAAATCCTAGAGGAAAATATAGACAGCAACCTCTTTGACATTGGCTGTAGCAACTTCTTACTAGATAATTCTCCGGAAGCAAGGGAAACAAAAGCAAATATGAACTATTAGGACTTCATGAAAATAAAACGTTTTCTTTGCAACAATGTGGATGGACCTAGAGAATATTGTGGTAAGCAAAATAAGTCAGAAAAAGACAAATACCACATCATTTCACTCATATGTAGAATTTAAGAAACAAAACAAATGAATATAGATAAAAAAGAGAGAGAGAGGCAAACCAGGAAACAAACTCAACTATAGAAATGTAATTGGAGGAAATCAGAGGGGTGAAGAACCATGAGAGACTGTGAACTCAGAACAAAGGACTGAGAGTTTTGGAGGGGCGGGGGTGGAGGGATGGGCGAGCCTGGTGGTGGGTATGGAGGAGGGCACGTATTGCATGGAGCACTGGGTGTGGTACATAAACAATGAATCTTGTAACACTGAAAAAATAAAAGTATTTGGGAGAAAAGAAAAGAAAAGAAAAGAAATGGTTACCAGAGGGGAGGTCTGTGGGGAGATAGGTTAATTAGGTGATGAGAATTAAAGAATGCACTTGTGATGAGTACTGGTGTTGTATGGAAGTGATGAATCACTAAATTCTATACCTGAAACCCATATTATATTGTACGTAAACTAGCTGGAATTTAAATAAAAACTTGGAAAATAAAACAAAACAAATAATATAAAAATAAAATAATACTAAAATAAAATAAAATAAATAAAATGCATGTGCTGATAATCATACAGCTGAAGACTCAAGGGAACCCTCTGCAGCTCTCTTGAACACTCTGGATGTGACTCTCTCTCCTTTTTTTGGTACCGTATCCTGCTAATCTAGCAACTTCAGACTCCCTGGACTCCCAGAGCTGTCTCCTTAGAACAGCTACTGGGCTTCACTTCACCTGGGTTTACCCTTCTAATTGCTGATTGTAATAGTATGGGAAAGCTATTGCTTTTTCTACTTACTATGCTTTCACACTCATTAGCCCTACATTCCTGACTTTTGTTGGATTGATCATGTTTTCTCTGTCCTACTTTCCCCCCTATAATGGCCTTTGTTTGGCTGTTGAGAAGGTCTCAGCTGTGTGCTCATGCTTCACCTTGAGGTTCTTTGCAGTCTGTCTGTGAGGTGCATCTGTGTACAGTCTTGTGTTCAGGAAGGGTAATATGTGCCAGCAGCCATCCTCTCCATGGTAACAGCTTGAATCTGGGTAGTCCATGCTTCATTCCAGCCCCAGAAATGGAAGCCTTTAGTGAATCTGACTTGGCATGAGTGAGAGGAAATTTAGGGGAGGACCACTCTCCAACAACAGCCCACCTTGATGTTCGCCCCAGGTCCCCTAACACACTGCACAACCATGCCCCTCTTGTTGACTCACCATTATCTTCCCCACAGTAGCTATTCCAAACCCTTCCACACACTTAAGATTTCTAAGTCTACTTTCCCTCCCAAGCCACCTCTTAGTAATTGAACTTCCCTAGCTAAACAAACACAATTCTCCCACGTGAAATTGCCCAAAATCTTTTTCACTCTGCAGCTGTGAATTTAAGTCAGCTGGAAAGAAATTTCCAGCAAGCTCTGCTAAATGAGTACTTTTTCTACTCTCAGTCCTCATGGTGATCTCATCGTAGGTGTGAGACCTCCAGCCACAGTCACCTGCCCAGTGGGATAACTCAGATAGAAGCCTGACCACTGGGTGGAGGGCTCTACAGCTGTGAGGCATGAGAAAATACCCTCTCCTCATCTTTAAGTAGGACAACAGGAATCATTTTGGACAAAGTTTTTAGCTGTTCTGATAATTTTTCTCAGCAATCCCCAATACTTCCTTCTGCTCAAAGATTCTATTTGATACTAATCCCCAAACCTGAAACTGCCACTCAGATGCTTTTCTATTGTTTGGTATTAATTAGAATTAGAAAACACTGATTTACCATTCTCCATACAAAAAGCATTTGAAATCGGATAAAAGTCATTTTGAATATGTGATTTGTGCTAATTGAGAAAGGATTAAAAAATATATGATAGTATAGAGAAAAAATAGCCCAAATTCCAACCCCACGTCCAGAATAACCACTATTAACATTCTGGTGTGTTTCCACCTATTTCTGTGCCTGGCTGTGTGTGTGTGCAGTTCTACATGAATTGAATACTATTGTACAGGCTGTGCTTGCCTGTTCAGTCAGCACTGCTCTATGGACAGCACTCCACACCCATACAGGGAGATGCTTGAACTACTTGGTAATAGAAGGCTTTTAAGTCACACACTGTGTCCTGATATCTTTTATGTCTGTGGATGTTTTAGAGAGAATCATCTAATTCTGAGTTTGTTATGTTTCCTGTAGAAGTTCTAGAACTGTTTTCAGTCCTAGTCCCAGGTTTGTTTTAAACCAGAAGATCCTGTGAACTGTGAGTTACCAATTAGGGGTATTTTAGGAAGGAGTAAGTGAAGATCTTACAACTGACACCACCTGAAACTGAAAATAAGACAATCCACCTTTTTTTTTTTTTTTTCAATTTTGGCTTCTCAAGCTCCAAATGAGTGTGTGTAAGAAATACAGGAAAAGGAGCAGGCAAGATAAAGAGAAAGAGGGTATGAGTCTGAGCTCCCAAAAGACATTACCAATTGTGCTACTTTATGTCAAAAAGAGAGCTCTTGTTACAAAGTGGTACTAAAGTGAGGCAAGAGAGACACTAGCCTTGGGCACAAAATTTAAGTGAGTGCCAAAAATGTATGAATAATATTTCAAAACAGAATTCAAAATTAAAGCAAAAAAATCCATGAGGAAAAGATCTTTTTTTTTTTTTTAAAGATATGATTGGGGCACCTGTGTGGCTCAGTTGTTAAGCATCTGCCTTCAGCTCAGGTCATGATCTCAGGGTCCTGGGATCGAGTCCCGCATCAGGCTCCCTGTTCAGTGGGAAGTCTACTTCTCCCTCTCCCATTCCCCCTGCTTGTTTTCCCTCTCTAGCTGTGTTTCTGTGTGTCAAATAAATAAATAAAATCTTAAAAATAAAAATAATTGAAAAAAGATAAGATCACTAATAGATCCATGACAAGCCACACTGCAGCCTGGGACAAAGGGAAAAAACATTCCATTGACCCTATAATTTTTGTACTGATTCTGATTTTTAAAAAATTAAACAAAATAAATCAAGCAGAGAGAGTCAACTATCATATGGTCTCACGTGTGGAGCATAAGGAAAAACATGGAGGACATTGTGAGAGGGAAGGGAGGGATGAATTGGAGGAAATTGGAGGGGTGAAGAACCATGAGAGACTGTGAACTCAGAGCAACGGACGGAGGGTTTTGGAGGGGAGGGTGGTGGGGGGACGGGCGAGCCTGGTGGTGGGTATTGAGGAGGGCACATATTGCATGGAGCACTGGGTGTGGTACATAAACAATGAATCTTGTAACACTGAAAAAAATAAAATAAAAGTATTTGGGGAAAAAATTAAATAAAATATAATTTATTTTGATTTCTGAGTTTTTCAGTGCTCTCTTAAACTTTGTATCCAAGCAAGAAAGCCACTGTCCTTGCCTAGCCCACCCATTATCTGTGATGTGTGTTAAAAGCATCAACCTTCTCAGACACTGAGGTTCTAGTTCCTCATCCTGGCTCAGAGCCTGACCCCCGGAGTGATCTGGAAAAAGCCTATGAGCAAATGAGATGGGATGGACCAGATGAGAGTTACATCTCCTTCCAACTCAGACGCTGATGCTCTACACTAAGGAGAATGCTCTTCAAAACCACATCTGGAAACAGCCAAGCAAGCGGGAAAAGATGGTTTCTCTTGCATCATAAAAACAAAACAAACAAAACAAAATAGCATGGTGTTAATGCCTTGTATAATAACTCTTCTCCGAAGAAATATATTAGTTTTAAAAGTTGTAAGTTGAAACTTTCTCTCACAATATAATTTGTTCTTGCTTTTGCTTAATGTTGAGCATAATCCCAAAAACCTGGGCATCTGGAGTTAATAACAGCATATCATTTCACTGATAATTATTCAATGTTCCCTGCACTGCATGCACAGGTCTTTCAATGCCTCTTTATAGTGCATTGAGTGTACCAATAATGATACTGCAGCCATTCATTGTTTTATTTTTTTTTCCCCAAATACTTTTATTTTATTTTTTCAGTGTTACAAGATTCATTGTTTATGTACCACACCCATTCATTGTTTTAGCAGCCTCTGGGAGGGTCCTGCCAACACCAGTGCTGACCACTTGTTCATCCAGCTCAAGGTACATGGGGCATTATCATCACTCAGAGGTTTTCAGTACCAAATTGTAGCACTCTTGTTTCCTGACAAACAGGTAGGTTCCGAATGCATTATTGCTCATGAGAGTTAAAGTAGTAAATTTGTCAATAATTTGATTTTATTACTCCAGGTAAATTCAGTGTTATCCCTATAAAATATATCTTACAAAACTAATTCCTTTTTTTGTTAGCTCTGTTATTCTGAATAATGGCAAAGGAGAGGAGGCAAAGTTGACATACATAATCCTGAGATCCTATGAAGAGTATGACTAAGAGATTGTTATGATACTTCCTTCCCTAAAACGTGTTTCCCCATCTCTGGGAGTGCTATGCACTTGAACAACATATGTCATGCCATCATAGCAGAAACAAAAAGCTTGAAATTGGCCGATTAATGTATCATATGCATGCAGCTTGACCCAAGGAGTCTGACCTGGCACTGGGTAGCAGATTTTGGAGTTTCTTTTCATCAAACCAGTGAGAAAAGAAAGCTACTGCCTGTTTCAGGATATGTTAAGGACCCAATCTTCTCTCCAGAGTTGTTTATAAGCAGACATTTCTGAGGCAAAGATGCCAAACTTTAATACAACTAAAGATCTACTTCCTTTAGGGCAGGGCCTGAGTGTAATGGTTCATACCCCACAGATTTATCTAGTCTATTTCTGTACTAAACACTCCAAGATGCTGGGAACAAAACAGGATGACACCCAGCCCTTACACTTGGACTTCCCTTCCAGTGGGGATGTTTGTAGTAATCAGCACGGATTATGGGACTATGTGAGGAAAAGATAGTTTCCTGTGCATCAGGTATGATCTCCATTCAGGAAGGTGCATGTAAGTTAGACAAAAGAACGTGAGAAAAAGGGGTCTAGGCAGAGGAAACAGGGTGAGAAAAGGCATATGAGCAGGATGGCCTCTTATTTTCCTCTGTATTATCATGACCTGGAATGCTTTTACCTAGTAGATGTTCAATGAGTTTTGTTGTATATGTGAAACAAAACAGAAATGTTACCAGTGGGATGTGTCAGAACCATTTTCCATATAAATTTAAAAATGCTGCTAGCAACTGAAAAATGTGTATTTACCTACTGAATCAGACATCTTTGCCTGGCAAGGACATTTTCTCCTTGAGGTTCACCTCCAGTACTGTCCATCTATCTGCCTATCAGTCCTTCCTTCTTTTGTTCCTTTCATTCTATGGAAGGAACAGCAAGTTCAAAAACCCAATGGAATGAAATGCCATGGGGACTGGGATCTATAATTTCAAAAGTTTGGATTAATAAAGTAATCTCACTTTTAATTCAGTGAGTGATTTACGGAGCTACTATGAAAACTTGGATGTGAACTGGATTGTCAGATCAACTTTATACACTGGGGCCTTATAAGAAATAAGTACAAGGCAGAAGGGTTATGAACTAACCTCCAACCACATCTCCCCTTATAGGTATTGCACTCCTCCTCTGTTATCCCCATCCTGCCCCAACATTTTAATATTAGAACCAATGGATACTGAAATACTCTGATCAATTGCTTTAAAGTTTATAAATGCTTACATTCTATTTCTGTACTTGTCTCATCCCAGAGCAGTGACCCTCCCCAATTTGGGGGCCAGCAATATTCCACAGACCACATCAGAGCAGCATTGCTTTCTAGGATGTCTTGGTACTAAAGTTAGAGGAGCCAACTCTGAATGCTGCGCCTGAGGAGGGTAGCCACTGCACCATAATTGTTGAGTGAATGAATACACCAAAGATAAAAGAAACTGAGACTGACTGAAACTTGAACTCAAATATGAAAACTCATTCCAAGCTCCTGTCTGTCTGTTGAGAAAGATGTCTTATAGGTAAAACATTTAAATACATTGTTACATATAGTGTTACAGCACGTTGCCTGCTTCTAAAAAACCCTACTGTTTTAGAGGTCAGAGTTTATATACTTATAATTATGTGTCTTTCTTTAGCACACCTTGCAATCATCTGGTCTTTATTTATAAAGGGAAGAAGCCAATTAGTGTTTTTCAAGCATTCAAGTGAAAATGAACCTTAATAGTTTCCTTCTAAGATCAATCTGTGACTTGAAAAACAAAGCTATTCCTTTTCTTCTCCTAATGTCCTCCATGTTATTCCTTATGCTCCACAAGTAAGTGAAACCATATGATAATTGGTTCTCTCTGTTTGACTTATTTCACTCAGCATAATCTCCTCCAGTCCTGGGGGAGACAAAGCATGAGAGACTGTGGACTCTGAGAAACAAACAGGGTTTTTGTGGGGAGGGGGGTGGGGGGATATGTGAGCCTTGTGGTGGGTATTAAGGATGGCACGTACTGCATGGAGCACTGGGTGTGGTGAATCTTGGAACACTGAAAAAATAAAATTAAATTTTAAAAAAAGAAAAAAATCAAAGATTATCAAATGTTGGTAGTTGTTTAAAAAAATGTTCAAATAAAAATGTTCAAATATTTCACCAAAAAAAGAAAGAAAGAAAGAAAGAAAGAAAGAAAGAAGAAAAGAAAAACAAAGCTGTCCCTCCAGTGCTTCTGTTTGAAGGAAAGGGTCCAATTCTGCAGGTGTCCAAATCTGAAAACACACAAACAGTTGGTTATGTTAGGGGTGAGTGGATCCACTGCCTGCTCTCTCACTCAGCCATAGTCCCAAACACAGCTCATGTGGGGGAATGGAAATCTATATCCAGTGCTCTGGTGCACCTGAAAATCCCCTTCAAGCCTGGGAAACACAATTTCCAGATTCTACTTATAGAGATTCTTATTCACTAGATTAGGAGTGGACCCAGGAATGCATATTTAAACAAGCTTCCAGTGATTCTCATGTAGGTGGTATAAAAGAAAAATTTTGCAGCAGACACTTGTTAAAAACAACAGGACAGATTTCTTCAAGCTATTGCAGTAGGAGAAAGAAACTTCAACATAGAACTGAGCTCAACTCAGGATACAGCAGACAGATGGGGATCTACAGCCAATGAACAGAGTGAGGGGTCTGTGGATGGAGAATTACTATTAGGAACTAATTACTGAAGGATTAGACAGACTTCAGGGTTAGGGGAATTCTTAAACAGGTTTAGTAGAATACTTGCTAAAGGCAGGTCAAGGACTTGTACATAATAGAGGATGATGAGGAGCTTGACCAGCTGTCAAGGATGGAGGTATTCTCACTAAACTGACAGGATTCAGGTTGGGGGAAGGGCCCAAGCCAAGGCCCAATTAAGCAGAGCACAGAGGAGCCTGAAAGTGATGCTTATATTTATGATGTAAAAAAAAAAAAAGTTCTGGCTTTCTTCCAAGTATGGAAGAGCCTACTTGTGATTCTTTTATAGACACCATTCATCTCTTCCTATCCCTTCCTGATCAGACTCTCTATGACTTATACAACGCTCCATAATCAGGCTTTGTATTTTCATGAAAAGCAAGCAAATCTCTATGGGAGTCATGGATTCTCCACTTGGTTTCAGATTCTGTTTTGTAGATCTGTGACAGTTCCTTGAGATTCTCTGTCTCAATTCCTGGATTCCCAGAGCCCAGCATGGCCATGTCTGCCTCATTCATTCCTCAAGTCACTCTGGCATTGTGATGTTGCCAGAGGAAAGTACTAGAACAGGTGTCTTGACACCATTTGTCTATCTGCATCTCATCAAATTTAAATGACCTAGAAAAAGTCACATTATCTAAGATCTACTTTGCCCAACTGTACAATGAGGATAATACCACATATTTTCTAAGAAATTTTAAGAATTGAAAGAATTAATAGATGTCAAATGCTTTGAAAGCTGTAAAACTCCTTGCCTCTACCGACATAATGTTTTATTGCTCTCTTTCATGTAAATACCTTTGGACACTTCATCAATAATTCTGCTTAGAGTCTAATGAATACCATTTTAGTTATGCTTGCAGCAGAAGGAAGAGCTCATTTATTGACAGTCTCTTGATTCATGAGGGGAAAAATAATTAAGAGTCATATAAAAGTATGATTTATGGTTGTTTAGTTCTATTATGTATAGAAAGAGAGACAGTTAAATTCTGCAGGAGGTAATCCAAAGAGCCTGAGCACTTGGCATCTGATGAGCTTATTGCTCCCCAAACACACACACACACACACACACACACACACGCACACACACACACACATCTTGTTGCTCAGCCAATTTATATGTTCTCTTTAAGTTAAAACTCTTACCAAAAGTTTACCTTCTCTGTGTAGTCTTTCTGGGATGGGGTGTAACTACTGTCTCTATTATGCCTCCTTGCTACATCCACAGCAGTAACCATCTCTCTGTGTTGGACTTATTTCTGTGCATGAATATTACTCCTGTACCTCTCCTGAGGGTGCAGTGAGACTATATCAGGCTCCAATCTAGATACAGGTGGCCCAGAACGACAACATTAGTCACAACCAGGGAGAACTGTTAGGGAGCAGCACAGGTTTTCAAATCAAAGGGCCGAGTGCATGCTTCATTTAGAGTGGGGGTGGAGTGATGACAAAAGTCAAAAACTGAATGGCTAGTGATTGCTCAAATGCCAGGAGATCCCAGATGTAAAATAACTGCTGCTAGTGTGACTTACAGAAGACCCAGTGGACTTCAGAATACAAGCACTGTATTGAATTCACTAGTGGTTCCCCTCTTAGAGGATTCCTATCTGGACAACCTCCACATCCCACAGTCTGCTTAGTTTTTCAACACTCTTTTTCCTGCAGGTTAGAGTCAGATTTGATTCACTTCCTTTACTCAGAAAAATTGCCCTGTTGTTCCAAGAAGCCCAGATATTTCTGAAGAAATGCTGAGAGGAAAATAAATGTGGGTTTATGTCTTTTTCAAAGCACAAAACACAAGGCAGGAGGCTGTTGGAGAATCAGCCTTAAGGTCTTTGGCAATCCACACAATTGCTCTTACTCTTGGCCCATTGGCCATACACACCCTGGGTAGTTTATAAGTGCTTTGTAATTTTGGTTGGTCTTCTAGTGCATTGTTTATTTTATTTTCTAGTCCTGCCAAGAATAGCAGAATTCTTTATTTAATAAAAAAGACACCAAAAGATTGTCTTTGTAAAAATGTTAATGGAAGGGATAGTTGCCAGTGCACATGCTTCCCCAACTTGCCCCCAGTTCATGAAGGAATGAGACTGAAGCTGAGGGAATAATTGCTTTATTACTGAAAGTGGACACAGAAAAGGGTGTATAACCAGGATTACCATGCCTAGCTGCCACACTGAGGGAATAAATAATAAATGTTTTTTTATTAGGAAAAATGTTAACGGGTTAGCAATTTCCACCTGTAGGAATTAGTATGTGGGAGAATCAGTGAAGAGATAAGATTGTGAGAAGGGAGGTGAACAATGCCTTGTCAATTAAGGTAAGCAGGTTTGGAGGAGATAAATTGGGTAGCACAGTTCCAGGGCAAAAATATTTTGGGGGCTGTGAAAACACAGCTAACTGGCGAAAAGCAGACCCCTGCCTCTATTTCCCCCTATGCTCTCTGAATTCTGACTATGCCAACATTCTATATTGAAGACATGCCCTGGTTCTCTGCTGACCTTGGAATACTGTTTAAACCCCTCATCCTCCCTTTCTCTAGCCGTATACTCTGAACCAACCATATACTCTGCACCAACTTTGCACCAACCCCATGATGTCCTATGCTACAGTCAAATTTAAATAGATAGAAACATTCTGTATTGTCCATCATTTAAAAAAATTATTTGATGGGGCACCTGGGTGGCTCAGTGGGTTAAGGCCTCTGCCTTTGGCTCAGGTCATGATCTCAGGGTCCTGGGATTGAACCCTGCATTGGGCTCTCTGCTCAGCAGGGAGCCTGCTTCTCCCTCTCTCTCTGCCTGCCTCTCTGCCTACTTGTGATCTCTCTCTCTCTGTGCCAAATAAATAAATAAAATCTTTAAAAAAATTGAGTATATTTGACGCACGATGTTGCATTAATTTCAGGTGTACAGCATAGTGATTCAACTTCTCTATATGTTATGCCACACTCAGTACAAGTGTAGCTACCATCTGTCATCATACAACACTATTACAATATCATTGGCTATATTACCAATGCTGTGCCTTTTATTCCTGTGATGTGTTCATTCCATAATGAAATGGTAGCCTGTACTTCCCAGTCCCCTTCACCCATTTTGCCCATCCCCTATTCATTCTCTCTGGCAACCATCAGTTTGTTTTCTGTATTTACAGGTCTGTTTCTGCTTCTTGTTTGTTTATTCGTTTCGTTTTTTTAGATTCCACACATGAGTGAAATTATGTGGCATTTGTCTTTCTCAGTCTGACATTTCATTTGGCAATAATATCCATCATTTTTGAGAGATTAAATGAAATGTAATTCACATACTATACAACTCATTAGTTTTTCAATATATTCACAGATATGTGCAATCATCACCACAGTCAACTCTAGAATATTTTCATGAAATGTTATAGCCTTTAAGTTATCACCTTTTTATTTTTATTTTTTTCCCCAAATACTTTTGTTTTACTTTTTCAGTGTTACAAGATTCATTGTTCATGCACCACACCCAGTGCTCCATGCAATACATGCCCTCCTCAATACCCACCACCAGGATCGCCCAACTCCCCCCACTCCAGCCCTCCAAAACCCTCAGTCTGTTGCTCAGAGTTCACAGTCTCTCATGGTTCATCACGCCTCCGACTTCCTCCAATTCACCACTCCCTTCCCTCTCACAATGTCCTCCATGTCTTTCCTTATGCTCTACACGTAAGTGAGACCATATGATAACTGACTCTCTCCGCTTGACTTATTTCACTCAGCGTAATCTCTTCCAGTCCAGTCCATGTTGAAACAAAAGTTGGGTATTCGTCCTTTCTGATGGAGGCATAATATTCCATTCTATATATGGACCATATCTTCCTTATCCATTCATCTGTTGAAGGGCATCTTGACTCTTTCCACAGTTTGGCGATTGTGGCCATTGCTGCTATGAACATTGGGGTACATGTGGCCCTTCTTTGTACTGCATCTGCATCTGTGGGGTAA
>CM052883.1:73159526-73191154 GCA_028534135.1 Potos flavus
TACATAAACAATGAATCTTGTAACACTGAAAAAATAAAATAAAAGTATTTGGGAAAAAAAAGGAATAAAACTAATTTATGCACACCATTACTTTGTTATATTATTTTGTACTTGCCTATATCTAGCTATGTTTACCAGTGAGACTTATGCTTTCATGTTTCTCTAACATGTGTTTGTTTCAATTTGAAGAACTCCCTTAAGCATATCTTGAGGATAGGTCTCATGGTAATGAACTCCCTTGGTTTTTATTTGTCTGTGCCATTAGCTTTCCTTCATTTCTTTTCTTTTTTTTTAGCTTTCCTTCATTTCTAAGTAAGAAGTTTAAGAAATAGTTTTGCTAAGTACAGTATTTTTGATTGGCAGGGATTTTTTTTTTCTTTCAGTACTTTGTATATATTATCTCACTCTCTCCTGGCCTGCAAGGTCTCTATTGAGATACAAATCTTTTGTCTTATCAGTATTCCCATATGTGAGGAGTCACTTTTCTTTTGCCACTCTCAAAATTCTCTTAATCCTTGACTTTTGACAATGTCATTATACTGTGTCTCATTGTAATCTTCTTTAATTTTATCCTATTGGGGATCCTTTGAGTTCCATGAATCTGGATGTTTATTGCTCCCAAAATTTGGAAAGTTTTCAACAATTATTTCTTTAAATAAGCTTTCTGTTCCTTCTTTCTCTTTTCTCCATCTGAGATTCCCTTAATGTATATATTGATTTCTCTGATAGTTTCCATAAAACTCATAGGCTTCACTTTTTTACATTCTCTTTTCCTTTTTTCTCCACTGACTGGATAATTTCATATCCAGTCATAATAATTTCAGTGTTTTCATATCCACTGGTTTTTTAAATCTAAAATGCAGTTGTTTGGTGGTGTTTTGTTTTGTTTTTTGCTCGATCAAGTCTTATGTTGAAGCTCTCTATTGCATTTTTCATTTTGTTCATTGTATTCTTCAGCTCCAGAATTTTTATTTACATATTTCTTTTTGGTGTGATTTCTATTCTTTCGTTGAACTTCTTATTTTGTGCATGTACTGTTTTCCTGATTTTGTTGCATTATTTACCCATGTTCTTTCCTAATTCACTGAACTTTTTTTTTTAAGATTTTATTTATTTGACACCGAGAGAGAGAGCTCACAAGTAGGCAGAGAGAGAGAGTGGGGGAAGCAGCCTCCCCACTGAGCAGACAGCCCAATGTGGGGCTCGATCCCAGCACCCTGGGATCATGACCTGGGCCAAAGGTAGAGGCTTAACCCACTGAGCCACACAGGGACCGCTGAATTTCTTTAAAATAATTTTTTTTACTCTGTCAGGCAGTTCAGAGATACTAATTTCTTTGTGATCAGTTATCACAAATTTGTGTTCCTTTGGTTCCTTAATTTTTGATATCCTTTATAAAGTTGCTTTGATGTCTGTTCATTTGAAGAAGTAAACTTTCCAGACTTTATGGACTGGCTTCAGTGGGTATAGACCTTCACTGATGTGTGGGCACAAGAGCTCTGTCTAAATGGGATGTATAACAGTGCCAGGTCTGAGGACATGTAAGTACAACAGTTTCATGGGCATGTGGGGGCATCATTTCCAGAAAAACATGGTGTTTCTGGGCAAAGGAAGGAAAGGTGGTGACTTTAGCTCTGGGAAGACAGCAGTGGTGGTTGCCTCTAGGACTGCGCAATAATGGCTCCAGCTCCAGCAGAGCATAATAGCATAGACTCCAGCAGCTCCATCTGCTGAGGTGAGTGTCAGCATCAGAAAAGACTGCAAAGGTTTTAGCAACAAAGCCTTCAATTGTCTACAGTGGCAGCAAATCTGCTAGGGCCCTCAATGACAAAAGTTGCTGGGGTCTTCTTGGTCTTTTTTTTCTCCCATGGGAGGATGTCAAGGCCAGGGGATCCTTCTTAGTGACAAATTTTGCCAGCCTTGGGTATTGAGTGATGAAAGCAAAAAGCTTCTTTTGCTTTTCTATGAGCTATTCCTTGCTTTTATCTTCTGCTAGGTTGCTTCAACTTATTATTCTACTTCAGAGCTCTCCCAGAGCTATCTTCATGTATAAGTACTTGTTAAATCATTGTTTTGGTGAAGGCAAGAGGGTTGAGATGTTTTAGTCTACCATTTGCTGTTGTCACTCTTGATACAACCAGTGGTAGAATGAAAATGGGAGGACTTGGAACCACCTGAAAGATACCTAGACTGGCCTAGGCTGGTTCAAATGGTAAAAAGAATTAGATAAGTAATTTGATTTAGGTCCTGTTCAGAGAAATTCCCCCAAAACCAGAGAGAAATTCACCTCTGAATTGTATATTGGCTATGTTATAAACCGTAGCATCTCCCCTACGAAAAGCCCAGTGAGGGGCACCGGGGTGGCTCAGTGGGTTAAGCATCTGCATTCAGCTCAGGTCATGATCCCAGGGTCCTGGAATTGAGCCCCACGTCAGGCTCCCTGCTCAGCAGGGAACCAGCTTCTCCCTCTCTCTCTTCCCCTCCCCCTCTCAAATAAATAAATAAAATCTTAAAAAAAAAGCCCAGTGAAAGATACTGACACAACAGTTGTAGTCAGAACCTGAGAGCTCAGGCAGCTTTATCCCTTCAGTGAGTTCTCCCATCTGTGGGCCCTCTGGACCAGCCACACCCCCTAATCACCCTTTGACTTTCAAGTGCACAAATTAGTCACAATGACATGATACCTAAACCTACTGAATTCACAGGGTTCTATGAAAGAAAAGTAATATTATAATTGTGAAAATACTTTGAAAAAGATCAAACACTTTTATAAATGTAAAAGATCTTGCATAATAATTTAATAATTAAATTTTCATTTGATTAGTCAGTCACCACTCTACTAACTTTTCCCCATTAGTTTGTATTGAAGCTGGAATGAAGAAATGAAGTAAAATATGCAGAATGTCCAGAACTAGAAGCATATAAATAACAGCCACACTAAACCAGAGGATGTTTTGAAAAAGGACTACCGTGCATTAGCAGCCAGCCCAAATTCCCTGGAAGTAACTTATGGAAAGATAAGTGCTAGAATGGAGTGTGCATTAAAGTCCCCCAAAATGAGATAATTCATAAGAAGTACTTAGAACAGTACTTAGTACATAGTAAGTGTCCAATAAATATTAGCTATTGTTGTTATAAATATTAAAGTCCCTTTTACACTCAGGAAGTAGTCTGTATTTCCTTATATGACATTATTCTCATTTAGGGAGCAGTGACTGATGTCTTTTCCTTTGTTTATATCTGCTGTCTTTCTCTTTTAGGTTGGTGTGATATCACTAGTATGGGTTTGGGAGGCAGGCATATCTGAATTCAATCCCTGCCCTCCCACATGCCAGCTCTGCAACCCCAATGAGCCTGTTTTCTCCGAGGTAAAAAGGGGATAAATGCAGGTGGTCCTTTCTACAAAACTGAGGTTGCTGTTCTCAATCTGCTTCCCTCTGTATGTCTGTTTCACTTTTCTCTCTGCCAACTCATCTCCCCAACTTATCCCTTGTTAGTGCTCCTTGATATTTCTGGCTTGGCCATGTTCTTAGCGCACCAACATTAGCATTTCTTGTTCCTTATTCAAGAAGGATAGTTTCTCTTTTTCTTCTCTGCCCAAATTAGAGGATTTTGCTCTTAGATTATATACTCACTTCAGTACCAGCTGGACTTAACTGGTGGAGTAGGGGAGGAAGTAAGTGGCATTTGGCAAGGGATATGACTAAGACCCCACAGGGCTGTTGCCAGCCAAGTAGATAAACCACATCTATCCCTTCTACACCCATATCCTAATTTCAACTGTTTCTTTGTCCACTTATGCTCTTAGCTGATTTTCTGCCTTGGACTCTTCCACTTTTTCTTCAAAGATCAGTTCCTATGTCCTTTCCTTTTTGAAATCTTCCCTGAATCTCCCTACTCAGCTGGCCCAATGGCTGCACCATTGTCTGTTATTCTAGAATCCCTTTCACAAGGCATATCTACTTATCTCCCCTGTGGAGCTCTTTGTTGCATAATAGCAGGAACCATGTAAATGCCTGGCACATAAACCGTGCTCTATATCACTTGCTTTCTAGGTAGGAAGTGGAAAGTCCATTCTTGCTTCACATCCTATGTTATTGAGGGTATGGAAATTTTAGGTAAGAATATACAGACTCCAAAAATGACTGAACTTAAAAAAAAACTCAAAGAGTGGACAGGCAGGAAAATAGCATGAGGGTGTTGAGAACACAGGAGACAGCGAGGTAAGGGAGAAACTCAAAAGAAGAAGAAGTGATTAATACTAAATTAATTCAGTTATCCAACAAAATATTTAGTGAATGCCGGCTATAACCCAGATACTTTGCTAGGTAGAGAGATTTTTTTGCAATTGCTTTGTTCTGGAGATACACAAAATAATGAAATAGACTATCCCTCAAAAGTTTATAGTCTAATATCAGAGGATGAGAATGGATGATAGTCAAACGGACTAGAAGGGGGCTACACTAGATTCCCAACTCTTGGAACAAAAGTCTCTAACTTGTGTCACAAATTTGCCCTCACTGTTTCTACTTTTTAATGTTTCTTTTTTGATGGTTAATTCACTTTGAGTGACACTTGATTTCTTATTATTATTGAATCTTGCCCATTGGCTTGGGTGATTGGGTGATCTCACTATAATTAGATAGTGAGATAGGCTCCTTTTCCTTCTTTGCTGTGAAAGACTGATTTGATCTTGCTGTTTGCTTTGTCTCCTGATGCTGGCAACTGGTGAGGCTAGCCAGTCTGTAAGCAGTATGCTCAGATCCAGAGGGGAGAGTGGACCTGAAAAACCGGGCTGACTCCCTGGTGCTGCCCATCCTAACTCAGTAGGGACCACGAGACCACCCAATGAGAAACTTGAGAGCAAACACATTTCATTTGCTGATAATAGTTCCCCAACAATTAAGTGGCATGGATGACATAGTGATGAACTGAACATGCAGATACTGAGTTAAAAGTGGACTTTAAAAAATGCTGCAATATGAAAGTACATAGATGGCATGTACAGTAATAAAATATAGTTTTTCTAAGCTGTCACATTACTTATGCCCATTAAGCATCATGAACTCAGTAGGCCTGGGAAGAATCTATAAGCCAGACTGGTCCCTGATTTTCATGGTCATAACTTCTGAGTTGGCTTCTGATGTCAGTAATAGTAAATGACACAGGAACATTACTCTAGGGCAGAGGATGCACAAAAGTCTGAGGGAACACAAAGTAGGGACCACCCAGCCAAGCAGAAGAGGGGACTGGAGAACCACACCTCCAGTGTAGAGACACTGACTTAAACCAAAAGAATTGATTGGGAATAATTCAATTAAATCAAAAGTGGGCAGGATGTTCTAGGAAGGTAGCAGAGCCTGTGTGAAGGCATTAAATAAGATATTACATGATAAATTCAGGAATCTACAAGGAATTTGTATGGGTTTGTATGACTACTGTTTGTGTGGGAATGGGCGTGATGAAGTGTGATGCTAAGGAAAAATTCTAATGATGGAGGAGTGAGCTGGGTCTCAGAGGGCCTCACCTGCTATACCTAAGAACACACCAGGGACACTGGGAAGTCAGTGGGAGTGTTAAATACAATAAATAACAATAATCAATTTGCTTTTGGCAAAGATGATCATTTTAGTTGTTTCAGCTGCAAGCAGTTAAAAGTCTTGATTTATTTTATTTAAATACAAAGAAAATATCTCACATATAACAAAAAGTCTTGAAATAGTGGTTGGTTAACGCAGAAGCTCAAAAATATCATCAATAACCCAGATTCTTTTTATCTTTTTACTCTATATGTTGGGTTGTTCTCATGTGAGAATTCCTCATGGTTGCAAGGCGGGTGCAATATTTTCAGCCTTCACACATTATCACCTAACATCCACTGCTATTATTTCTTATAAGACAGAAAAATATATCTCAAGCACACACGCCCCTGTAGACTTCCCCTTCTGTCTCCTGGCCATATTTGTATCCCACTCTTATGCCTAAATGACTCATTAGCAAGGAGTATTGAATTGATGTGGTTGAATTACACTTATCCAGACACACTCTTTGAGGCTAGATAGGCCATGGAGAATGATGAATACCTTAAAAAATAGAATTCTCTTCAAAAGGAAAAGGAGTGGGATGGCTGTTAAGAAGACCATAAGCTGGGTCTGCCACAATCACTTGAGGTGCGTTTGCACTGGAGGCAAGAACATCTTATTCTTGTTTAAAAGGTCCTAACAAGGGGCATCTGGGTGGCTCAGTGGGTTAAAGCCTCTGCCTTTGGCTCAGGTCATGATCTCAAGGTCCTCGGATTGAGTCCTGCATCCGGCTCCCTGCTAAGCACTCTCTCTCTGCCTGCTTCTCTGCCTACTTGTGATCTCTCTCTCTCAAATAAATAAATAAAATATATTTTTTTTTAAAAGGGTCCTAACAATATGTGTGGTAACAGGTAAAGAAAAAAGGAAAATTAGGGAGATTTTTAGGGAAATAGGGAAAATCAAATGACTTTGTGGGAGGATTTATGCAGACACACCACCAAGTAGCAGTTGCCTCCATCAGAGCTAGTTTGGCAACCATCCCTTTTACATATTTTTAGTGAACTTGGGAAGAGACAGACATGACCAGAAGCTGCTTAGTATGAAACATCCTCAGCAGGGGACTGGAAGCTGCTCAGAAGGCTAGAAGGACCTCAGTCTGGAGGATGCTAACTTGATGTTTTTTATTTTTATCTAGCAATTTGATAATGATCTTGGGAGAATCACTACTACATGATTTGCAGATAGAGTGCATTCAGCCTCAAAATCTGAATGTATCTATAATTACTGTATGCCATGTGAATGCAGGCAAACACTGTTTACATAAACGCAATAAAGACAGAGTTTTCACTGCATGCAATTTACAATAATGAATATAATTTTGCTAATACTGTCAAACTCTAACGTTTATAAGTGCAAATAACTTAACCAAGATCAGGTGCCTCTGCATCCCAGTTGCTTAATTAAGGCAATATTTGGATTACTCAACTCTCACTCAAACTTAAGTCAAATCTTCATTTTAAAAATACTCTTTTATACAATTTTATTCAGCTTAAATACCAGTTTTCTCCTATTTTTCATTTTCATAGAGCTAAATGTATAACTATGACTGAACTTCCCCTTTTTTCCTGATTACCAGGGGCAGGAAGCATAGATTTCACTGTCAGAGCTGTAAGAACCTGACTCCAAAATTGGCTAGCAAAAGGTGCTAAAAACGTCAGAAGTCTTCTACAATGCATAAGGGAAACCTGGTGCCCATGTGATATGTGAACTCCACTGTTCCTAAGGGACACCTTCAGTTTGGGGAACAAATAAACCCAATGGACTCCAAGTATCTGGTGTAACATGGTGACCACAATTAAAGTCAATCCATACAAATTAAAATAACAGAACCTAAGAGATTTCAACTGTAATTTTTTTCACATTTGTTTTCTCTTTGGTGAAGATACAAACCCATGCTTCTTGTAGGAACATTTTACTTCAAAATACCATTTTTCTTGGAATACAAGTGAGATTCTTTTTTTTTTGTATGTGACAAGTAATTAATGTCCCCCTGCCTGGAGTCAGACACACATTCTGCTGCCATCTGTGAAGACATCCTCAAAACATAATCTGAGCCAGCCTAACAGCTATAAATAGTTCCTCTCCAATCTGGGTAACAACACTGTGTTGGGACAATATGTTTCTCCATAATTTCATCTAATTTCTTTGGCCACACTCAAATTCAATTGTTCAATACTTGGTTTGCTTTCAATGTAGGCAGTGGTTTATTTTTGGTGTTAGTACTTACTGTGAAAAGGAGAATACCCATTAGAAATAATGCTTGCTTTTACAACACACCATCAAGAATGACAAGATTTCAGTCCAGATGATAAAGGGAAAAGGAGGCCAAATACACTCTATCAAGCGCATTTCTGGATGATACCATAGAAAGATGCTGAGACAGGACTAGGGTAGGGACACTTCCATGATTCAGACAAATGTGCTGGATGGCCACATGTCTTAGAGTCCAATGCCAATTGCACACTGCAGAAAGCTGAGTGCAGAGAGGCATTCCTTCAGCACAGAGTACAGATTCTCTGTTTCTCCTATATCCTGTGGTGCAGAGTACTTAAGGGAAAAATAATCTCCCAAGTATGGGGATTGGTAGAAAGAAAATGATGATTATTCACCTCCCCTGGGTCTCCCACAAGGACTAGGAATTGCTTATTTATCCTTAGTGATGGTTCTACTCTGCCTCCTCTGCAAGCTCCACACCCTCAGGCAGGTATATTGCCTCACATCCCTCAGCAGAAACAAACACAAAACAAAGACAGACCTCCCAGGTGTGAGCCCATTCCTCACGTGACGTACATCTGTGTTTCTGTGGCAGTGACCCTCCATTGCCAAGTCATTCTCAATTTGGGGCCCCTTTCTACTTGCTCCATTTATTACTCTAATTTCTTCTGTATATTCACTATTTTCCAAATGCCTCTCATCCCTATCTGTAAACATGCTCAATTCTCTCCATCTTAAAAAAGTGAGATTTCCCTCTATTTGGGATTCCTTCTAATTATACTTTTATTTCACTCCCCATTAAACCCATATTTTATTTATTCATTCATTTCTTTATTCAATAAATAGTTATTGAGCATCTCCGTTTTTGATGTTTTTCTAGATTAGGAGGACATGGGCAAACACTCTGCCCTGTGGAATTTGCATTACAGAGGGGAAAGCAAACACCACCCATCTGCTCCTGTACACCAACTTGTTAGATAAAACACTCAAAGCACAAACCACAAAAGAAAAAATAGACAAGTGGTCTATTTTGGTCTTTCTGCAAAATTAAAAGTTCTGTTCTTCAGAAATAATAACAATCAAGAAAAGAAAAGATAGCAATGAGAACAGGAAAATATATTTCAAACCATTTGAAAAGGGGCTTGCATTGAGAATTCATGAAGAACTCTTAAAAAACAACAACTCAATTAAAAATAGGTAAAGGAATAAAAAAGGATGAGATCTTGCCATTTGCAAAAACATGGATGGACCTAGAGGGTATTATACTCAGTGAAATAAGTCAGACAGAGAAAGACAAATACTTATACACAGAATCTAAAAAAACAAATGAATAAACAAACAAACAAACAAAACAGAATTAGACCTGTAGATACAAAAAACAAACATGATTCTGAGAAGGCAGAGTGGGGGAGGGATGGGAAAAATGGGTATGTGGGGAGGGGGAGGTACAGGCTTCCAGTTACGGAATGAATAAACACAGCATAGGGATACCGTCGTATGGTTATAGATGGTATCTACTCTTGTGGTCAGCGTGTTGTACCATAAACTTATTAAATCACTATATTGTACACCTGAAACTAATGTAACATTGTGCATCAACTACACTCAAACTTTCTAACTTAAAATCCATAAAAATGGGCACAGGATTTGAATACATATTTCTCCACAGGAGATACATGAATGGCCATAAGCATGATTAAAAGGTGCTTGGCATCATTTGTCATCAGGGAAATGTAAAACAAAATCACAATGGGATACCGCTTCATAGCCACTAGGATGATGAGAATCAAAACGATGTACAACTATGTGAAAAATTGGAACTTTCACACATTGGTGGTTGGAATGCAAAATAGTAGAGCTACTTTGAAAAAAATTGTCAGTTCTTTAAATTGTTAAATATAAAGTAATAATATATCACCTCACCCCTGTCAGAATGGCTAAAATCAACAACACAAGAAGCAGCAAGTGTTGGTAAAGATGTGGGGGGAAAAAAGAAACCCTTGTCCATTGTTGGTGGCAATGCAAACTGGTGCAGCCACTGTGGAAAACATTATGGAGGTTTCTCAAAAAAGTTAAAAATAGAACTATGCTAGATTCAGTAACTGAACTTCTGGTTGTCTAAAAAATACAAAAAGACTAATTCAAAGGGATACCTGCACCCCTACATTTATAACATTATTTACCATAGCCAAATTATGGAAGCAACCCAAATGTCCATCAATAGATGAATGGCTAAACATGTAGTGTGTGTGTGTGTGTGTGTGTGTGTGTGCGTGTGTGTGTGTGTGATGGAATATTACTCAGCCATAAAAGGGAATGAAATCTTGCCATTTTGAACAGCATGAATGGAGCTAGGGAGCATAATGCTAAGCAAAATAAGTCATCGGAGAAAGACAAATACCATCTGATTTCACTCATATGTAGAATTTAAGAAACAAAACAAATGAACAAAAGAAAAAAAATAGGAGACGAAACAAAAAACAGACTTAACTGTAGAGAACAAACTGGTTACCAAAGGGGAGGTGGATGGGGGATGGGTGAAATAGGTGAAGGGAATTAAAAGTACAGTTTTCTTGATGAGCACTGAGTAATGTATGGAATTGTTGAATCACTATATTGTATACCTGAAACTAATAGAGCACTGTATGTCAACTATGTTGGAATTGAATTAAAAAAAAACAAACACAAAGTTACCATATGTCTAGATATATGCTCAGAAGAAATGAAAATGCATGTCCACACAAAAATGGGTACCCAAATTTTCATAGCAGCATTTTTCATTATAGCCAAAATACATAAAGAACCCAAATGTCCATCAGATTATGAATAAACTATGGTATATCAATGTAATAGGATATTATTTTGCCATGGAAAGAAATGAAGTACTGACACATGCTACATGGATGAAGCTTGAAAACATTATGCTAAGTAAAAGAAGTCAGTCATGAAAGACCATATAGTGTATGACTTTATTTACATGATATATCAAAAATTGGTAAAATCTATGGAAACATAACATAGATTAGTGAGTGGATACCTAGCGTTGGGGATGGGATGGAGGGGGTAAGTGACTATGGATAGGTACAAGGTTTCTTTTTGTTTAGATTATAATGTTCTAAACTGAGACAGTGCTGATGATTATACAGTTCTGTAAATATGCTGAAAACCACTAAATTATACACTTCAAATGAGTGCATTTTTTGCTATGTGAATTACATCCCAATAAAATTGTTCAAGAAAAGAAAGTCTATAGTTCCTCCTTGTTTGCTAGATAAAATACAAGATACCCAATTAGATAAACAATTAGATAAAAAAATGACATTTTGGTATGTTCCAAATATTTAGTGGGACACATTTGCACAAAGAATATTCATTTTTTATCAGAAATTCAAGCGCAACCAGTAGTTCTGTATCTTATTTGGAAATCCATGATGGGATCTTTTTTTCCCCCAAATACTTTTATTTTTTTCAGTGTTACAAGATTCATTGTTTATGTACCACACCCAGTGCTCCATGCAATATGTGCCCTCCTCAATATCCACCACCAGGCTCGCCCATCCCCCCACCCCCTCCCCTCCAAAACTCTCTGTCCCTTGTTCTGAGTTCACAGTCTCCCATGATGGGATCTTATAGGAAGGCTTCAGGGGGCTGAGGGGTGGGATTAGTGGTAGGAGTGTGGAGGGGAGTTGAAAACGTTTTTGTATGATTTTAGCCTGGAAAATTAAATAGAACTCAAATAGTGGAAACTTTTTATTTTGAAGGTTAGCAGTTTGACTTTCATTAGTAATGGAAGAAGTTTAGAGTCACCAGGTTCAACTCAAGCCATGTACAGAGAATCTGATGTCCATAGCAATCTGCATCCTCCCATCTTGTTAATAGTTGTGTTTGATGAAATTGCAAGTAGAAGGAACTAGTTTAGAAGACAAGTGACTCTTGCCTCCATCTAGGTTGATTTCATAAGAACTAATACTAGGGCAATGACAATTGAAAGGGAAAGAAGGAAGCAATGACATGGGACATTGCAGATATGGAGATGAATGTATTCTGTGGTTGATTAGATATGAGAAATATTTAGGTTTCCAAGTCTTTTCCTTTAATTAATTAATTTATTTGTTTATTAAAATTTTAAATTTTGGGATTTTTTTATTATTGTGTTATGTTAGTCACCATAAAATACATCATTAGTTTTTGATGCAGTGTTCCAAGATTCATTGTTTATGTACAACACCCAGTGCTCCATGCAATACATGCCTTCCTTAATATCCACCACCAGGTTCACCCATCCCCCGACCCCCCTCCGTTCCAAAACCCTGTTTGTTTCTCAGAGTCCACAGTCTCTCATGGTTCATCTACCCCTCCAATATCCCCCAATTCACTTTTCCTTTCCTTTTCCTAATGTCCTCCATATTATTCCTTATGTTCCACAAGTTCCGCAAGTTCCACTTGCAACCATATGATAAGTCTTAATGACAAAGAGAGTAAGGCAAACCCTAATGGAGATTTAAAAAAAAAAATCAAGAATACATGTGAGGAAGAGGAAGCAGAATGGTTTTGAGGTTTTAGAGCATAGATTGGTAGCTTTTAGCACATAAGTGGCAACAAACCATAGATATGAATGTAAGACCAAGAATAATAGAAAAAAAGATCAAGGGCTAGACTTGGATATGCTTCTGTCCATTGAATGGCTGAAGGAAAGTTACTCATGCAAGTGGTTGGAAGGACAGGTGGAGAATTTAAGAGCTTAGGGTCAAGGAAGTTGAAGAAAAAAGAGGAGTTTCTAATGTTACAACAATCGTGACATATGTCAAAGAGAAGCTTGACAAATTAGAGTTAAAATATGTCTTTTGCTCTTGGAAGCTGAGGATTAATTTTATTACATTGTGGGCAGGGATGGAGAAGTCTGTGCAGTTGAGGAGAAGCCAGAAAGGCAGAAATGCCCAAGAGAAGCAGGGACAGAATTTCAGGAAATGGTGGTTGCTCCAGAAGAGTCAAATGAGATGTTCAGGTTGTTGAAGATATCATATTATTCTTAACTTCTCTCAGCAAGACCCCAGACAAGACTGAGGTCCAAAGTGGTCTTCATGTTCCGCTGTCTTTCCTGCCCCTCTAGACCTGAGGCATAGCACTCTTCTAATGCCAACACTCTGTCCATGGCTGGCCTTCATCATGGGAAGATTCTGGACAAGCAAAGCCAATCATATCCCTATGTTAATAGTCATCCTCAGTTATCCTGCTGGATACTTCAGGGATCACATGATTCACTCAAGCCTGTTTGATGGAGTCAGGCAATATCTCTACAGAGTTCTAAAGAATCACATGCTGATTAAAGAAAAATTTTAAATGAAGGAGGGTTTTTTTTTTATGGTAATATCCCCAGGCAGGCACAGCACCTTCCAAAGTTATGAAGAGCTGGAGTAGCCCATCTTTGACGTTATCACAGAATTTAACTAAGACAAAAAGTAGAACACATCCGGATAACAAAATTCACAGGCGAAAGAGTTAATACTCCAGGTCCAATTTCCATGAAGTGGGTTGAAATTGGGTTTATTTTCAAAATACATAGGCTTGCCTGGATTTGATTTAGTTAAGAAGTAGATCAGAGCATTACAAACAGGAACATCTCCAACATGTTTAATAATGGCACTGCCTTAAACATGGGGACATTTTGGACTCAGAAATTTAATAACTGTACATAACTTTGAGGTTAATAATAGGATTTGTTTAATGTAATAAATTCCTACACGCATATCATTTTTTAAATTAATTATGTGATGTAAGCTTATAAATTACATTTTTCTGCATTTCTATAGCAAGTCATTAGGCACTAGGGGAGTTGTGTGTGCTTCAGTCATAACACATGCACTAGGAAAAAGAAGAAAAAGAGATGTCTAGGTATTTTCCATTGTACAGAAGAGCTCTTGGATTGGACTCACAGTGACCTACTCTAGACAGGGAGTTAAGACAAGCCAGCAGAGCAAGTGTCATGATGAGTCAGCCATGTGCAAAGGAGGCACCCAGGACAGTGAGCAGGGAAAGTCAAAACAGGAAGCCTGAAGACAGCAGCCAGCCAGGTGTGCATAGGTTATGGAAATCCTGTTCCTACATCCACGCCTAGAAGGGAAAATGTACTCAACTTAGACACATCTGAAAGGTCTTACAGCTCAAAGGAGTAGGCTTCAACTGTCTTCCTATTGCCAAAGGTGGTAAGCTGGGCAGAAACATGCAATGTCAAATTCAAACACACTGAAAGCTCCAGATAAGAGAAAAAAGTGGAGCTTGACCGTAGGGGTGAATGAAGGATGCTTAGCAGAAAACAGATGAGGGAAACAAATCTGTGGGGACTGATGGAAAGCTTAGGGCTGCAGAGAGAAGAGAAATGTCTGGCATCAACCAGAGGTCATTCTTAGAACCCACTACTAGTTCCTTTTGAGGATGATGAGGAATGTAATTGTGGGGTCTTTGAACTTACTGTGTGCACATTGTTATACATAGAGAGTTCCCAGTGACTTAGTTTTTGGGATAAATGTCAAATGAGTGGATTCTAGTGCCATGACACTATCAGAAGGCTATTTGCACATCATCTTTTGTTATGGAATTGATGTGTGCATACCACAAATACAAACCTGCCTTACAGTGAGTTCAGGCAGCTAATTACCCCAGAATTAAAGTGAGATTCATGTCCCTGTGTTTGTTCCCACATGCCCCATGCAGAAGCTTTAGGAGGCTGAGGGTGTGCAGAAAGGTGGCCAGAACTGGGCTGCCTGGCCCCTGCAGTGGTACAGCTTCCTTTTGTACATAATTGCACATGAGAAAAAGGAACATTTCCCATAAAATTGTATAGAAACCCAAAGGCATGGTTTCTCTTAAAAAATTAGAAGTCTGGCAATGACTAGTTCTATATTTCCATGTGGAAGCAATCACCTGCATACAAGTGAGGGGGTCCTTTGGGTAATTTTCTCTCTCCCTATTGTGTGGAATTTAGGGTGACCAGCCATGCTAGCTTTCCTACAATTGCCCCACTTTTAGCACTAAACAATCTCTGTCCTGGGAAATACCCAGACCCCAGGCAAACTAGGGTGCCTGGCCACCCCATATTTCCTACCACTTCTTGGACTCTGCAACATGGGGCTGAAAGCCAGTTTACCATTTGTCATTAGCTTGCATAGTTGTGTTTTTCTCCCCAATGCCCTCTCTTCCACTGCCCCTCCTCTTCCTCTTTCTTCTAGGACAGAAAAGTAATTATCTGCCTCTCTGACTGTTTCAGAAGTGCTGGAGTGAACTTAGCATAGTTAGATTCATAAACACACAAAATAGTATGGTGGCTGTTAAGGACTGGGAAAGGAAGGAACTTGGGGTTAGTGCTTAATGGGGATAGAGATTCATTTGGGAAGATGAAAAATTCTGGAGATGGAGAGTGGTGATGTTTAAAGAACAAGGTGAATGTATTTAATATTGTTTATATACTGAAAAATGGTTAAAATATAAAATTTTATGTTATGTGTATTTTACCACAATAAAAAATAGTATGAAAATAAGAGTTGTTCAGTGAAAGCTGGACCTAGGTATTCTAGGTCCAGAAAAATGGAAGAGAGGACATTTCCTTGTGGATGTGAGAGCCTGTCCTATTTGTTTTCTCTGATTTCTCATAAATAGTGCATATGACTGGTTTAGGTTACTTTTCTTGTTCCTGTCATCATTTGCATTTAGAAGCAGAAAAATTGAAAGGATATCTGAGCAAGAGGCCACGTTGTCAGCTAGCGCAAGCCTGAGGACCTATGTAGGGGATCCTTTTGCACTATCCAAGTCATTTACACATCTATAATAAGATGTTTGAAATCAGAAGTCATTTCTACTGGTTCAAAATAGGTCAAGCTTACTTAGAATCATTACTCTTACTCTTTGTTTTGTGTAGATATGCCAGAATTAGTAACATTAAAGCAATTATTCATGAAATTATCCCCACTTTATAATAGCACACCTGTGGAATAGTATTTTATGTGTAAATTAATAGTAGGTGAGTTCAACAGTACTGTCCTTAAAATGAGTCCCAGGGAATACATAATGAGTGACTATTTGTTTTAGTAATTCCGGATACTATGCAAAGTGTGGGCAATTACCAAAGACATCTGAAGGGGGGAAAGTCTACCTTTAAGCATGCTGCAAATACACAAATGGTCCCTTGAAATTTATATGCTTTCAATTTCAGGAACAAATGTCTTTCTCTATCATCTTTGCATGTATTTTCACATGTTGTTATTACTTGCTATCTAAACACAGTGAAGATTAGTTGAAGCAACTCTTGTTCATTTAAACCTAAAAGGTAGTTGGAAAATTCATCATTCTGTCTAATTGTAAGAGTGAGACACTGGTCATTTAGCATCTGAACCAGTGGATAATGTAGAGAAAACATAACTAGAACAAAATGACCAGAAATTAGAGGCATTGACCAAGTAAAGTTTTCCTCTGTCTTTGGTTTACTAATAGAACACCTTAAGCCAGGCTAGGTGCTTTGAGTTAGGGCGAAGAGGGGAGGGAGAATGGCAGAATCACTAACATTTTCCATAATATTTACATTGCCCTTTGTAATTCACATTAATTCTCACTTTGATCCTTGCTATCAGATGAACAAAGAGTTTAGTCCCATTTTACCTTATAATTAAACTGAGGCCCAGAGGATAAATGATGAACTGCAAATCTCCCCCACAGGATGGACAGAGCTAGGATTTGATCACAGATCTTCTGATAACATGTGCTTCTAGGTTTCCAGTTTGAAAGGCCTTAGAGTTTATTTAATCTAACTCAGTGTCTGATACAGAAATCTCCTATATTGTAAATTGAGTATAATTAGTATTCAATAAATACTGGTTGTATGAAGAGTAAGACAGAACATCTGATCTTGAAGAACTTAGTTCTGTCAGAGCAGACAATAAGAGGACAGAGACCAAGAGGGTGACTTGGAGTGGGCTGCAATGAAGCCCCCTTCAAAAGTGGGGAAGCAGAGGATGGAGTTGTGGGTACCTGGGCAAGAAGACAGCACCCAGATATGTCCCAGGGAGGAAAACGAAAACACTGGGCTGAGGAAGGGGAAGTGTATGTAGCAGACGGAAGAGCAAATGGATATCACAGAGGTAAGAAATGACCAGCATGTTCAGAACAGTGAGTTAAGTATTGAGACACATATCAAAGGCATGGTGTTGAGCCTGAGACATGAGGGAGAATCACATGCCAAGGCATGTGCACACTGTTTGCAGCCCAGGGAGCTTCCAGGTCAATGGTGTTATGTAGCAATGAGAGGACATGCATTTGCAGAATTCTTTTATAAAGTAAGAAGTTTTAAGAAATCCCATAAGACTTGATTCTCACTTACAATCTGAAACTTGTCCTCAGAGAAAAAGCAGGGAATTGTGTATAAGCTCTGTAATATATATTTTTAATTTTAACTTTTTTGTACTGCAGCCAGTATGAATAATTGTTAAAACCTGTTGTTAGTAAAAACTCAGAGAGCTGGTATAGACAATGGAGAACAATGAAAAACAATGAGGGATTTTATTATGAAGTACTGATGGTATTAAGATGATGGGAGACCAAGAGACCCAGAATGCCCTAATTCAGCCTCAAATCAAAGCCCTTCCTTCCAGAAGGCTCTCCATTATGGTGCCAACCATCTCCATTTGCATGCAGCTAAGTACTTTCTCAGAATGTGAGTCTTTCGGTGTTAAAACTGAGAAAGTCCCAGGTAGCCTGAGACAAGCTGGTCACACCATACCCATACATGCACAAAAGTCACAGCAAAAAGTAATCAATAATTTCTTTTTGTTTGGGCATTGTTTGCTAAAACTTTACTCCTTTATCAAAATAGTGCAATAGGAAAAAAAAAAAGGAAGTCCAGTTCCCTATTCCACATACCAGTGCACATGAACTTCCAACCTGTGGTGAATCTGCCCACTGGTTGCTGTCTTCATAATTGGGCCAATCACTGTATCATTCCCTCTTGGGGAAAAGGGAAGTAGCGTGGGATAGGGCTTTTTCATCATATAGACTGGTAAAACAAGTTCACAGTATTAAGATAATATTTGAAGAAATAACAAAATGGGAGCATTATGCTGAGCTGCCTAGCTCTCTGCGGAAGAATTTTAGGCAAACAGAGTTACAAATGCAAAGATGTGGAAGTGGTGATGCTAATTTGTCCCAGGCAGTGGGGAGGCCAGTGTGGCTGGGGAAAATGACAATGACAAGAGCAGTGTAGAGGCTGCAGGTGGTGGTGGGAAGGGCTTCACTGGTTTCTCTGGATACCACAGGAAGGGTATGCCAGAGCTTGTCTGCTTTGCAGAGAAGTGCCTGCCAGTGGAAAAGGCAGAAGTAGGGACACTGACTCACTCTGGATGAAGAAAGGTAATAGCCATGAAGAGAGTGAGAAGTGACTGGAGTTGGGATATTGTTTGAAGTTACAATACACAGAATTTTCTGATGAAACTCATGTGAGGCATGAGAGAAATAGGGGCTTCACAGATGAGTGTAAGGTCTTAAACAGATGGAAGGAATTACCAAAAAGAAAGAGGAAGGAATTGTTGTTAACTGCAACGGTGAAGACTGTGGACGGAGCAGACTGTAGGCTAAAGGAATTGGGGGTTGAGTTTTGGCTATTTTTTTTAAATTTAAATTCAATTAACCAACATACAGGATAGCATTAGTTTCAGATGTAGAGTTCAGTTATTCGTCAGTTGCATACAACACCCAGTGCTGATCACATCACATGCCTTCCTTAATGCCCATCACCCAGTTACCCCATCCCCCCACATCTCCCCTCCAGCAACCCTCAGTTTGTTTCCTATGATTAAGAGTCTCTCATGGTTTTCTCCCTCTCTGATAACTTCCCATTACATTTTCCTTCCCTTCTCCTATGATCCTCTGTGCTGTATCTTATATTCCACATATGAGTGACAGCATGTGCTAATTGTCTTTCTCTGATTGACTTATTTTGCTCAGCTTAATCCCCTTCAGTTCCATCCACGTTAATGTAAATGGTAAGATTTCATCCATTTTGATTTAACTCTGTGGTGTCTTAAAAAACATCCAAATGGAGATGTAGAATAGAAAACTGGATATTCAAGTCTGAGGCCAAGGGAAAGATCCAGGGAAAGATACAAATGGAAAGCCCTCAGCACACAGATAGAATGCAAAATTATGGACACTGACGAAATTATTAAGAGACCAGGTCCAGGACTGAGCTTTAGGCATCCCAAGATTCAGAAAAGTGAGGAAGGTGCAAGGAAGGATCCCAAAATGAAGTTGTTTATGAAGTAGTTCAGAAGGCTAAGGGAAAGAAGTGAGTAACTGTGCCAAATATTCTAAGAGGGAAGGAGGATAGGGACTGGCACCTGACTGGCCCCATGGAAGTTCAAAATGGAAAAATGGAAGTAGAACAAACTTTTGCAGTCATCAGATGGAAATAATATGGGAATAATATACTTGGAACCCAGCTGACCTGCAGGGACATTTTTTGGAATCCCTTGCCCAATCCTGGTGGTTTATGGACAAGCTTCAGTCCAACCATGCTCCCCTCACTTGCCCACAGGAGTTGTTCTGGAGAGTTATTTCCAGTTTAATTCCTGTATGAAACCCTTATCTCTGAACCTGTTTCCATGCAACCTAACCTAGGACATCAGATGAATAAGAGAGAAGGGGTAGCAAGAGATATAAGAGTGTATGCAAGACAGTGATTATAATATTGAATCACAAAACACAAGCAGAGTAGTTCAAGAAGTAAGAACCTCAAGGCAGCAGGGCAGTATAAGATAGTAAGACCAATGGGTTGCAAACCTGTGAATGCCTATGGTATAGGTGCTGGAGAATGTGAACTGGGAAGTAACAAGCAGAACTTGCAGAGTGCAGTGCTCAAAATCAAATGATGGAGTTATTGGTAATGAATAAGTCTGAGGTTAGATGGTTTCAGTAAGAGGCTGAGGTGAGATGGAGGGCAGGGTCATTGAAGGCAGGCATGTCATGAAGCTGAGAGACAAGGGATCTCTGGAATTGTCTAAATCTTTATTGAAATCATAGAGGGTAAGCAAAGAGCCCTAGATCATCAAGGAATAAGGGGAAGTGGCCCAAAAGACTAGCTAGTGGTAAAACATAGTGGTGTGCACTTCCAAGGAGTAAAGCCTTATTCTAGCTTAAGCCTTTGCTTTTTTCTTTACTCTTTCCCCCCCCCCCCGGTTATTCAAATATTCTCATTCATTTGCCTTTGAAATTTTTGGACAGTCTCATTAGGGTTCTATAACATGTGCAATATTTCAACCTATTTACTATGTCTCTTTTATTTTTTTTAATATATATTTTTAATTTATTTTATTTTTTCAGTGTTCTAAGATTCACTATTTATAGACCACACCCAGTGCTCCATGCAATACGTGCCATCCTCAATACACACCACCAGGCTCACCCATCGCCCCAAGCCCCTCCCCTCAAAACCCTGAGTTTGTTTCTCAGAGTCCACAGTCTCTCATGTTTTGTCTCCCACTCTGATTTCCCCCAATTCACCCTTCCATTCCTTCTCCCAATGTCCTCCATACTTTTCCTTACACTCCACATGTAAGTGGAACCATATGGTAATTGACGCTATCTGTTTAACTTATTTTACTCAGCATAATCTCCTCCAGTCCCATCTATGTGGATACAAAAGTAGGGTATTCCTCCTTTCTGATGGAGACATAATATTTCATCATATATAAAAACTGTATCTTCTTTATTCGTTCATCTGTTGAAGGGCATCTTGGCTCTTTCCACAGTTTGGCAAAGGGGGCCATTGTTGCTATGAACACTGGGATACATATAGCTGTTCTTTTCAGTACATCTGTATCTTTGGAGTAAATACCCAGCAGTGCAATGGCAGGGTCAAAAGGAAGCTCTATTTTTAATTTCTGGAGGAATCTCCACCAACAGTGGAAGAGGGTTCCCCTTTCTCCACATCCTCTCCAACATTTGTTGTTTACTGTCTTGTTGATTTTGGCCATTCTAACTGGTGTAAGGTGGTATCTCAGTGTGGTTTTGATTTGAATCTCCTTGATGGCTAATGATGATGAACATTATTTCATTTGTCTGTTAGCCATTTGTATGTCTTCTTTGGAGAAGTGTCTGTTCATGTCTTCTGCCCATATTTTGATGTGATTATCTGTTTTTCGAGAGTTGAGTTTGAGGAGTTCTTTATAGCTCTTAGATATCAGCCCTTTTTGTCTGTACTGTGATTTGCGAATACATTCTCCCATTCCCTGGGTTGCCTCTTTGTTTTGTTGACTGTTTCCTTTGTTGTGCAGAAGCTTTTTCTCTTGATGAAGTCCCAAAAGTTCATTTTCACTTTTGTTTCCTTTACCTTTGGAGACATGGCTTCAAAGAAGTTGCTATGGCTGATGTCGAAGAGGTAACAGCCTATGTTCTCCTCGAGGATTTTGATAGATTCCTGCCTCATGTTGAAGTCTTTTATCCATTTCGAGTTGATCTTTTTGTATGGTGTAAGAGAATGGTCAAGCTTCAGTCTTCTACATATAGATGTCCAAATTTCCCAGCACCATTTGTTGAAGAAACTGTCCTTTTTCCACTGGATATTTTTCCTGCTTTGTCAAAGATTATTTGACCATAGAGTTGCAGGTCAATACCTGGGCTCTCTACTCTGTTCCATTGGTCTGTCTCTTTTGTGCCAGTACCATGCTGTCTTGGTGAGCACAGCGTAGTAGTAAAGCTAGAAATCAGGCAACATGGTGCCCCCAGCTTTGTTTTTCTTTTTCAACATTTCCTTAGCAATTCAGGCTCTTTTCTGGTTCCATACAAATTTTAAGATTGTTTCTTCCAGCACTTTGAAAAATGCCAGTGGATTTTTGAGCAAGATGACATTGAAAATATAGATTGCTCTGGGCAGTATAGACATTTTAACAATGTTTATTCTTCTGATCCATGAGCATGGAATGATTTTCCACCTTTTTGTGTCTTCTTCAATTTCTTTCATGAGAGTTCTGGAGTACCTCGAGTACAGCTCCTATACCTCTTTGGTTAAGTTTATTCCCAGATGATGAACCATGAGGGACTGTGGACTCTGAGCAACAAACTGAAGGTTTTGGAGGGGAGGGGGGGTGGGGGTTGGGCGAGCCTGGTGGTGGGTATTGAGGAGGGCACATATTGCATGGAGCACTGGGTGTGGTACATGAACAATGAATCTTGGAACACTGAAAAAATAAAATAAGAGTAATTGGGGGGGAAGAAAAGTTTATTCCCAGGGGCCTTATGGTTCTTTGTGCTATAGTAAATGGAATCAATTCCCTAATTTCCATTTCCATATTTTCAAAGTTAGTGTATAAGAAAGCAACTGATTTCTGTGCATTGATTTTGTATCCTCCCACATTACTGAATTTCTGTATGAGTTCTAGTAGTTTGGGGATGGAGTCTTTGAGTTTTCCATACAAAGTATCGTATCATCTGGGAAGAGAGAGAGTATGGCTTCTTCTTCGCCAATCTGAATACATTTTATTTCTTTTTGTTATCTGATTGCTGTTGCTAGGACTTCTAGTACTGTGTTAAACACGAGTGGCAAGAGTGGGAATTCTTGTCGTGTCCCTGATCTCAAAGGGAAAGCTGTCAGCTTTTTCCCATTGAGAAAGATATTCATGTGGATTTTTCATAGATAGCTTTTATGAAGTTGAGGAATGTTCCTTCTATCCCTATAATTTGAAGAGTTTTAATCAGGAATGGATGCTGAATTTTGTCAAATACATTTTCTGCATCAATTGAGAGGACCAGGCGGTTTTCTATTTTCTTACTGATTTGTTCTATCATATTGATTTGTGAATGTTGAACCACCCTTACGTCCCAGGGATAAATCGCACCTGGTCATGGTGGTTAAACTTTTTAATATGCTGTTGGATCCTATTAGCTAAGATTTTGTTGAGAATCTTGGTATCCACATTCATCAGGGATTTTGGTCTGAAACTCCATTTTGATGGGGTCTTTGCCTGGTTTTGGGATCAGGGTAATGCTGACTTCATAGAAAGAGTCTGGAAGTTTTCCTTCTGCTTCTATTTTTTGGAACAGCTTCAGGAGAATAGTTCTTATTTCTTCCTTGAATGTTTGGTAGAATTTCCCAGGGAATCTGCCAGGTCCTGGGCTCGTGCTTTTTGGGAGGTTTTTGATCACTGATTCAATCTCTTTACTAGATATTGGTCTATTCAGGTTGTCAATTTCTTTCTGTTTCAGTCTTGGAAGTTTATAGGTTTCCAAAAATCTATCCATTTCTTCCAGGTTGCTTAAGTTATTGGCACATAACTGTTGATAATAATTTCTGATGATTGTTTCTATTTCCGTGGTCTTAGTCATGAGTTCCCCCATTCATTCATAATTTTATTAATTTGGATCTTCTCTTTTTTCTTTTAGATTAGTTTGGCCAGTGGTTTATTGATCTTTCTGAGTCTTTCAAAAACCAACTTCTGGTTTCGTTGATGTGTTCTACTGTATCTCTAATTTGTAACTCATTGATCTCTGCTCTGATCTTGATTATTTCTTTCTTGTGCTTGGGGTTGGCTTAATTTGTTGTTGATTTTCCAGTTTTAAGGTGTAAAGAGAGCTGGTGTATTCGGGATTTTTCAACTTTTTTGAGGGAGGCTTGGATGACTATATATTTCCCCCTTAGACCGCCTTGCCATATCCCATAGGTTTTGGACCGATGTGTCTTCATTCTCATTGGTTTCCTTGAATTGTTTATGTTCTTTGATTTTCTGGTTGATTCAAGCATTCTTGAGGAGGTTGGCCTTTAGCCTTCAAATGTTCAATTTCCTTCCAAACTTTTTCTTTTGCTTCAGCTCCAGTTTCAAAACATTGTCGTCTGAGAATATGCAGGGAATCCTCTCAATCTTTTGGTATCGATTGAGTCCTGATTTGTGACCAGTATGTGTTCTATTCTGGAGAAAGTTCCATGTGCGCTCGAGAAGAAGGAGTATTCTGTTGTTTTACAGTGGAATGTTCTGTATATATCTATGAGGTCCATCTGGTCCAATGTGTCATTCAAAGCTCTTGTTTCTTTATTGATTTTCTGTTTGGATGATCTGTTACTGAGAGTAGTGTGTTAAGATCCCCTACAATTAATGTATTCGTATCACTATGACTCTTTGTTTTGATAAACAGTTGGCTTATGTAGTTGTCCACTCCTATATTTGGGGCATAATTATTTACAGTTGTTAGATCTTCTTGGAAGATAGAACCTTTAAGAATGATGTAGTGTCCTTCTTTATCTCTGACTACTGTCTTTAGCTTAAAATCTAATTTGTCTGGTATGAGAATCACTATGCCAGCTTTTTTTTGAGGCCCATTGCCATGAAAGATGGTTCTCTACCCTTTCACTTTCAGTCTGGATGTATCTTTAGGTTCCAAATGTGTCTTGTAGACAACATATGGACGGGTCCTGTCATTTTATCCTGTCTGCAACTCTGTGCCATTTTATGGGAGCATTAAGGCTGTTCACGTTGAGAGTGATTATTGAAACATAAGTTTTTATTGACATCATGTTTTCCATGAATGCCTTGTTTCTATAGATTGTCTCTGTAAGTTTCTGTCCTATGTCACTCTTGGGTTGTTTCTTCATTTATAGAACTCTCCCTTGATATTTCTTGTAGTGCCAGCTTGGTGGTCAAATAATCTTTTACTCCTTGCCAGTCTTGGAAGTTCTTTATCTCTCCATCCATTTTGAATGTCAGCCTTGCTGGATAAAGTATGCTTGGCTGCACGTTCTTCTCTTTTATTGCCCTGAATATATCATGCCACCTCTTTCTGGCTTGTCAGGTTTCTATGGACAGGTCTGACGTTATTCTTATTGGCCTTCAGAGGAAATATCTTCCTCCTAGCTGCCCTCAGGACCTCTTGCCTAAGATTATAATTTGCTAATCTCACAATCATGTGTCTTGCTGTCTTTCTGGACTTGTCGATATTGGGGGTTGTCTTTTCTGCCTCTAGGACACGAACACATGTCCCATTCCCCAGATTGGGGAAATTTTCATCCAGAATTTTTCAGCTATATCTCCTAGTCTTCTGTTTTTCTCCACTCCCTCAAGGATTCCAATAATTCTAACATTGGAACGTTTCATGGCATCATTTATTTTCTTAATTCTGTTCTCATCGCTTCTAATAAGTATGTCCCAGCCATCCTCCTGATCTTTCTTCTCTATCAGCTTGTCCTCTAGATCACTAATTCTATCTTCTGCCTCAGTTACCTTAGCTGTTAGAATATTTAGGTTAGATTGGCTCTCATCGATAGCATTTTTCACTTCATCCAGATTGGCTCTCACTTCAGCCCTTAAAGGTTCTATGTTGTCACTAATGTTTTTCTCCAACCTAGCGATTGCCTGGGTAATTGTTACCCTGAATTCCTTTCCAACATACTGTTTATATCCATATCCAATAGTTCTGAGGGCCCAGTCTCTGAGTTTTTCCTCTGTTGTGTGTTCCTCCTCCTAGTCATTCTGATGAGAAGTGGTTGAGGGGATATATAGTTGAATATATCAACCACAAATGAGGTGTGGTGCACCCTGGAATGTTTTGGAGCAATTGGAATTCACCACCAAACAGAAAGCAAAAAGAAAAAGAGAGAACGAAAGAGAAAAAAGAGAGAGAGAGAGAAATCCCAGGCAAAATGAGCCCCCAAAGTAAGATTTATAAGGTATATAAACACACACAAACAAACATAGAGACCAAAAAAGTAAAGGACAAGAAAAAAAAGAACCCAAACAAAATGAACCCCAAGGGTAAGATTTATATAATACCAGAACAAAACAAATACACAGAAACACTAACAGAATAATAAGATGGGAGGGTGGCTATAAATCCTCGATTTGGGTGAGGAAGCTTATTTCAGATCTTCTTGGGTGTATCATTGTACTATACCTCTATTTGTAATTTTAAGTAGTTTAAAGAAAATTACAAGAATAAGAATCGTGAGAACGAATTTAAAAAAAAACTATCGATGAAATAGACAGGTTTTAGGGCAATACCTTGGGCTTAATATATAGTTTTCCCCTGTTGTTTGTATTTTACATTTTTTGGGGGACCCTGTGATTACTGTTCTTTTGCTTTTGGCTTGTCTTATGGGGGTGGGGCCTGCCACATTGTTTTCCAGTCAATCTTGCTTGGGTTGAGTTGCCCTGCAGGCTATCAAGGGTCTGGGCTCTATGGAAACCAGTTTTTCAGGCTTTTGCACTGTGGAGGTTTTTGTTCTTTTGCACCATTTTGTGGCTTTTTGGAAGGTCTGAGCAAAGAATCTGCCTGTACCCAGGCCTCCGCCTCATAAAGAAGCCTCAGTCTGCTCCCCTCTGGGTGGCCCAGAACACACAGACTCTCTCTCTGCAAACTCTGCTGCACACTGCAGCCTCCCACAGGTTGTGCGCACCCCCAGCCACCATCCCGGTGGTCACCTGAGGCCCCCGCTCATCTCTATACCCCCATGCCACCAAAACCACTGGTTCTGGCATTGTGAGGACTGCTCTCCAGTGTCCAGGTCTGCACCAGGCGTTCTCGGACCCCATGGGTCTCGCAGGCCACAGAGGGATTCCCTCCTGAGATTGCTCTGTGTTCTCTCAGCCATGGGCTGGGAGTGCCCAGACCCCGCAGTGGGACACAGAAGGTCCTGAAGGGACCACCGGCTGGTGCCCACACCAGGCTCTCTTAGGGGCTTGCAGGAGTGTACCCACCCTGAATGGTGGTGCAAGCTGCAGAAAGCCTCAGGCTCATGGACCATGAACTGGACCCCCCTGCTGGTCTCTCTGTGACATGGTTGGTCACCCGTGGTGATGACTTTCCTGGGAAAGTGGGCTTAGGCCCGTGCCTGTGACCACCTGATTCTACTAGTTGCCACTTAAGATCTTTTGTTCTTTTTGAGTGTTTTTAACCAGACTCTAAGTTAACACTGGTCCCCAATTACAGGGCACTTTGGCGTTGGGGTATTACTTTCCTTGGGTCACTTCTGGTGGCTCCCTCCCCCCTTCTGTTTATCCTCCGATATCAGTTCGAGCATTCCCACACTGCTTTACCTCTCCACTGCTGTCTTCTGCCCCCATAAAGATCCAAAAGTGTATAATCTTACATATCAGGCTAATATCATGGGTGTTTGGAGTGTTCTGGTAGATATACAGATCACTTTAGGGGACCAGTTGAAACAGGTTCTCCTACTTCTCTGCCATCTTGCTCCTCCTTCTTTCTTTTTTTTAAAGAATTTATTTATTTATGTATTTATATATTTTTACATCTAAATTTTATTTTATTTTTTTCAGTGTTCCAAGAATCATTGTTTATGCACCATACCAGTGTTCCATGCAATATATGCCCTCCTTAATGTCCTCCACCAGGTTCATCCATCCCCCTACACCCTTCCCTTCCAAAACCCTCAGTTTGTTTCTCAAAGTCCACAGTCTTTCATCTCCCCTTCCGATTTCCCCTAATTCACTTTTCCTTTCCTTCTCCTAATGTCCTCCATGTTATTCCTTAAGTTCCACAAGTAAGTGAAACCATACGATAATTGATTTCTCTGCTTGACTTATTTCACTCATCATAATCTCCTCCAGTCCCATCCACGATGATACAAAATTTGGGTATTCATCCATTCTGATGGCTGCAAAATATTCCATTTTATATATGGACCTCATCTTCTTTATCAATTCATCGATCGAAGGGCATCACGGCTATGTATAGAAGAATGAAACTAGACCATTCTCTCACACCATACACAAAGATAAACTCAAAATGGATGAAAGACCTCAACGTGAGGCAGGAATCTATCAAAATCCTAGAGGAGAACATAGGCAGTGTTCCTCTTCAACTTCGGCCACAGCAACTTCTTTCAAGACATGTCTCCAAAGGCAAAGGAAACAAAAGCGAAAATGAACTTTTGGGACTTCATCAAGATAAAAAGCTTCTGTACAGCAAAGGAAACAGTCAACAAAACAAACAGGCATCCTGCGGAATGGGGGAAGATATTCGCAAATGACACTACAAAGGGCTGATATCCAAGGTCTACAAGGAACTCCTCAAACAACACCAAAAAACATATAATCATGTCAGAAAATGGGCATAAGACATGAACAGACACTTCTTCAAAGAAGATTTATTTATTTATTTATTTGACAGAAATGAATGAGAGAGAGAACAGAAGCAGAGGGATCAGCAGGTAGAGGGAGAGGGAGAAGCAGACTCCTCACTGAGCAGAAGCTAGATCCCAGGACTCTGGGATCATGACCTGAGCTGAGGGCAGACGCTTAATCAACTCAGGAACCCAGGATCCCCAAGGCTTTTTTTTATGCTAAGCTCCCTTGGTGATTTCAACAGGACTTTTTGTTCACAGTATCCAAGCCTTTCTTACTTGTGCTTGTAGATTCTTCTTCATTGAGAATCTTCCCTTTTTGCACCGACAGGTGAGTAGGGCATGTCTTCCCCGAAACCATGGCGTTGTTTTCACAGAACTGGAGCTTCTCCTTGAAGCAACCTGTTCTGAATTACCGAATTTGCTGCTCTTGGTGAGAGATGCCTAAAATGTGAAGGGAAGTTTTAGCAGACACTGAAATATACACATTTAAGTGAATCTTACCACTTTCAAAAAAAGATCACCTCAGGAAGTTCACATGCTGTTGAGTGACACTGCCTTTTTCATACTCCTTGTTTTAGGTGTACACCCCAGCTTGAAAGAAATTTATGAATTAGAGTGGAGTACTTATATACATTTAGTTTTGCTTTTAGTCTTACAGTCTGCATTCATTTTCAGTTACTTAGGTCACTTCATACACTTTAATACAATTAGATTATCTTATCACATTATGCATTCTATTCTTGGGTACTTCAAACCTCTATTTTTAATCTTTATATATTAAGGTTTACATTTTCTTCTGTTTTATGAGTTTGACAAATGTGTAGTGTCATGTATCCACCATTACATTGTCATGCAGAATAGTATAACACCTAAAATCCCCAGTACTTCACCTATTCAACCTCCTCCTGGAAATTCCTGGCAACAACTGATCCATTTACCATCTCTGTACTTCTGCTTTCCCAGAATGCCATATTAATGGAATAATACTGTGCATAAATTTTTCCTACTGGCTTCTTTCACTTAGCAACTTGAATTTCAGATTCATCCTTATTTTTGCATAGCATTTAGCTTACTCTTAAAATGTTCCACTGTATGGTTAGATAAACTTCAGTTTGTTTATCCGTTCCCCTAGTAAAGGATATCTTGGTTGCTTTGAGTTTGGGGCAACTATGGATAAATCTGCTAAAAAAGTTTGCATATAGGTTTTTGCATAAGTCAACATTCTCATAACAGTTGGACAGATACTGAAAAGTAGTGGATCATATAGCAAGACTACATTTAGCTTTGTAGGAAACTGCCAAACTGTCTTCCAAGTTGGCTATAACATTTTGTATCCCCACCTACAATAATGAGAGTTCTCATTGTTGTGACGTCAAGAGAAATTGGTACTGTCAGATTTGGGATTTTAACCATACTAATAGAAATGTAGCTCTATCACTATTAGGTGTGTGCAGCAGCATCTGATTTTAATTTTCATTTCCCTAAATGACAAAGATTGTTGAGCATTTTCTCACATGCTATCTGGCATATGTATACAAAAATTCTAATATCTCAACAATAAGAAAACAAACAACCTAATATTTATAGACATATTCATTCATACCTATTGCTCATTTTTTAAATTGCATTATTTCTTATTATTGAGATTTAAGATTTTTGATGTTTTGGATGTAAGCCCTTTATCAGATACAGTTTTTACAAATATATTTTCTCAGTGGTGACTTTTTTTTCCTTCATTTTCTTAACACTGTCTTTCACAAACAAAGGTTCTAGTTTTAATAAAGTTCAACATATCCATTTTTTAAAGATTTTATTTATTTATTTGACAGAGAGACAGAGATCACAAGCAGGCAGAGGCAGGCTGAGAGAGAGGAGGAAGCAGACTCCGTGCTGAGCAGAGAGCCAGATGCGGGGCTCGATCCCAGGACCCTGAGATCATGACCTGAGCTGAAGGCAGAGGCTTTAACCCACTGAGCCACCAAGGCACCATTTTTTTTTCTTTCCTGAATCATGATTTGGGAGTTATATCTAAAAGCTTATCAAAACCTCCAAAGTCACATGGATTTCCTCTTGTTTTTTTTCTTAAGAAGAAAGAACTAAATTTATTTCAATATTTAGGTTTATGATCTATTCTGAATTAATTCTGTGGAAAGTGTAAAATCTGCATTTATGTTCATTACTTTACATATGAATATCCAATTGCTTCAGAACCATTTGTTGAAAAGACATTCCTTTCTCCATTGAATTGTCTTTGTCTAAGATCAGTAGACTACATTTCTTTTTTTTTTATTAACACATAATGTATTATTTGCCCCAGCATACATTTCTGTGGGTCTATTTCTGGGTTCTGTTTTATTGTGTTTAATTGATGCATGTGGTTATTCCTTCTCCACACCATGCTGTAGCTTTATAGTAAATTTTGAAATCAAATATTCTAAGTCTTACAACTTTTCTCTTTTCTAGTTTTGTATTGGATATTTTATTCATTTATTTAAAACTAGTACAAAATTTTCTTAAAAATAAACTTACAAATTGGCAAAGAAGAAGTCAAACTCTCTCTCTTTGCAGATGACATACTTTATATGGAAAACCCAAAAGACTCCACCCTCAAACTACTGGCACTCATACAGCAATTCAGTAATGTGGCAGGATACAAAATCAACGCACAGAAATCAGTGGCTTTCCTATACACTAGCAATGAAAATATGGAAAGGGAAATTAGAGAATCCATTCCGTTTACAATAGAACCAAGACTATAAGATACCTGGGAATAAATCGACCCAAAGAAGTGAAGGATCTGTACTCGAGGAACTACAGAACACTCGTGAAAGGAATTGAAGAAGACACAAAAAGGTGGAAAAGCATTCCATGCTCATGGATCAGAAGAAGAAACATTGTGAAAATGTCTATACTGCCCAGAGCAATCTATACTTTCAATGCCATCCCAATCAAAATTCCACTGGCATTTTTCAAAGGGCTGGAACAAACAATCCTAAAATTTGTTTGGAACCAGAGAAGACCCTGAAATGCTAAGGAAATGTTAAAAAAGAAAAACAAAGCTTGGGGCATCACATTGCCTGATTTCAAGGTTTAGTACAAAGCGGTGATCACCAAGACAGCATGGTATTGGCACAAAAACAGGCACATGGACCAGTGGAACAGATTAGAGAGCACAGATATGGACCCACAACTCTACGGTCAAATAATCTTTGACAAAGTAGGAAAAAATATCCAGTGGAAAAACAGTCTCTTCAATAAATGGTGCTGGGAAATTTGGACACCTATATGTAGAAGAATGAAACTTGACCATTCTCTTACACCTTACACAAAGATAAACACAAAATGGATAAACAACCTCAACCTGAGGCAGGAATCTATCAAAATCCTAGGAGAACATAGGCAGTACCCTCTTCGACATCAGCCACAGCAAATTCTTTCAGGACATGTCTCCAAAAGCAAAGGAAACAAAAGTGAAAATGAACTTTTGGGAATTCATCAAGATAAAAAGCTTCTGCACAGCAAAGGAAACAGACAACAAAACAAACAGGCAACCCACGGAAGGGGAAAAGATATTCACAAATGATACTGCAGACAAAGGTCCGATATCTAAGATCTATAAAGAACTCCTCAAAATCAATTCTCAAAAAACAGATAATCACGTCAAAAAATGGGCAGAAGACATGAACAGACACTTCTCCAAAGAAGACATACAAATGGCTGACACT
>CM052883.1:73191654-73215976 GCA_028534135.1 Potos flavus
TAATTCTAGCTGTTAGACTCACCGATAGCCATACTGTAACCATTTGTAACCTCTGCCATACTGGTTCTCAGTTCTGTCCTTAGAGATTCTATGTTGTCATTAATGTTTTTCTCCATCCTAGCCATTGCCTGGATAATTGTTACCCTGAATTCCCTTTCTGTCATACTGTTTATGTCCATGTCCAATAGTTCTGAGGGAGAGGGCGCCGTCTCTGGGTTTTTCCTCTGTTGGATGTTCCTCCTCCTAGTCATTTCGAAGAGAAGTGGATGAGAGGATGTATGGCTGAATATATCACCCACGATCCAGGCACAGTGCACCCTTCCGGAAAGTGGCGGATTTTTTGTTCCCAGAGTTGCTGTTCTTCTTCTCTTCTATCTCCTCCTAAGTTTGTAGTTGTTTAGAGTGGTTTGATAACTATCTAGCTGAACTTCTGAGATCAGTCACTATCTCCGCCTCCTACTTCTCCTCCATCTTGCTCCTGTCGGTGGGGCTGTCTTTAGAGTCTCTATAGGTGGTAGCCCTGGAGTGTGGACCAGGAAGGGGTGACTGGCATGGATGAATAGCCAAAGCCTCTGCTGGTCCAGAGCTTCTGCCATGGTGGGGCTGACAAGGTGGGTGAGTACACCTATGCCTACACAGGATCATGAAGGGGTATGAAGACTGATAAAGTGGGGTGAGTGCACATGGCACTCATACAGCTCTACGAAAAAGGTAATTGCACCCACATTTAAGCTTTGCTATATGCTCTCTCCAGAGAAACTAGAATTGCTTTAAATTTTCAGATGACAATACACACTCAGAGTGGCAAAGTGGGTTGTTAATGTAAAGTAATATACTGACTAACACCATATACCATGGTCTTTCCACTGCATCAAGTACCCTCTGGAATGTGATCTGAGAATGCTATTCTCCAAGATGGTTACCTTCTGGAGAGCAGAGACTGTCAACAATTCATCTCCATAGATGGCATTCATAGCAAGAAAAATGTAACTCGATAGTATCTCTTTCACATGTAAGCCATCAAAAGATGGCATTCGCCATTTCCTTGTTTTAATTTTGATTTATGTACATTATTGCTCCCTTGTTGGATTCACTCTTCTAGTTTCCCCCAGCTCATCCCTTTTAAATACTATAGATGGAAGCTTCACTTGAAGTCAAGTTGGTCATTCCACTGTCCATTTTCTGCTTATCCTGCTTCCCCACCTAGAATGAAACATCCATGCTACTCCAAGCAGATCATAATTATATCAAAACCAATCACTTATTACTAAGTGATTATTACTAAGTGATGTATTACTAAGTGATTATTATTACTTGTTTTCCAAATGGAAGTGCTGGAGATACATAATCCAGATTTCCTGCTGTTCCTTCCACCAAAAAGATTGACTACCTTACACCAACTCATCCAGCCTCATTACATTAACATAATTCAGAGCTTGGTTTTGCATTAATTTTAATTTACAAATTTAAACATGCTATCTATATTCAACCATGGTAAAACACAGTTGGCTTTCCTGGAAAATAAAAACAAGTTAAAATAGAAATTTCAATAATATTAGAAACTACATTTTACCTGTGTTGACAAGTGGTTTTATTTTAAACTGTTATCCTCAAGAAACTGGATACATTGGAGAACTACATACAAAAGAGTGAAATTGTACCACTTTATTGTGCCATAAACAAAAATAAACTCAATGTGGAGTAAAGACTTACATATAAAACTAGAATCCATAAAACTCCTGGAAGAAAACAGAGGCAATAGACTCTTGAACATTAGTCCTAGCAATATTATTATGGATCTGTCGTCTCAGGTGATGGCAACAAAAACAAATGAGACTATATCAAACTAAAAAGCTTTTGCACAGCAAGGGAAACCATTAATAAGATGAAACGAACCCCTACTGAATGGTAGGGGAGATTCACAAAAGATATATCCAATAAGCGGTCAATATTCAAAATATATGAAGAACTTACACAACTCAATATTTAAAAAAAATCTAATTAAAAATGGGCAGATGGCCTGAATAGATATTTCTTCAAAGAGACAACAGACACATGAGAAGATGTGCAACATCATTACTCATCAGTGGAGTTTCCTCAGAAAATTTAAAAATGGAGCTACCATATGGCAATTCCACCTTTGGATATTTACCCAAATAAAATAAAAACACTAATTCAAAGAGACACATACACACCTACATTCATTGCACCAGTATTTGCAATAGTCAAGATATGGAAGCAGCCTAAGTGTTCATTCATAGATAAATGGATAAAGAAGATGTATACACATACTGGAATATTATCCAGCCATTAAAAAGGATAAGTCTTGCCCTTTGTTATGACATGGATGGAGAGGGTAGTATGCCAAATGATATAAGTCAGAGAAAGACAAATACCACATGATTTCACTTACATGTGTAATCTAAAAAACAAGGCAAGCAAACAAAACAAAACAAAAACAGACTCATAGCTAATAGAGAATAATCTGGTTGTTACCAGAGGGCAAAGTGGTAGGAGTATTGGTGAAATAGGAAGGGGATTAAAAGGTACAAACCTCCAGTTATAAAATAAATGAAACAGGGGATGCAATGTACAACATAGGGAATATAGTTAATAATATTGCAATGACTCTGTATGGTGATGGGTGGTGGCCAGATTTATTTTGGTGATTATTTTATAATGTACATAAATGTTGAATCACTCAGTTGTACATCTGAAACTAATATTGCATGTCAACTATACCTTAATTTAAAAAATCATAAATAAAATTTTATAAAAGGAAATTGGAAACAGACAAGAGACTACTTTCCTATCTTAACAAAAATTTCTGCCTTGAAAACAAGAATGCTATAAACTGAACTCTTTCATAGAGTCAAAATTCCAAACAAAATTTCATCAAATGGGACCTAACAATATAGTAAAAGAATCCATACCTCACACTATCTACAAAACTTAAAGTGCCTCATAGATCTAATTTAAGAACTACACCATGAAACTTGCAGAAGATAACAAAGGAGAAAAAGTACTGTGACCTTGGATTAAGGAAAGCTGTTTTTTAGTAATAAGATCAAAAGCACAATGTATCAGGGAAACTCCCATTAAAACCAAAATTAGATGTTACTACAGACCCATTAGCATATATAAATTAAAAAGTCTGCCTATTCCAAGTGCTAATGAGGTTGTAGAGGAACTAGAATTCAAATATGCTGCTGGTGGAAATGTAAGAAAAAGAAAAAAAAACATAAAAAGAAAGGAAAAAATGGTACAACCACCATAGAAAATAGTTTAGCAGTTTCTTAAAATGTTAAATATGCATCTACTATAGGATCCAGGTTTCATTGCCAGATATTTAGTATCTTGAAGACTACTGTTTCATAGACCTTGTCTATTTTTATTGTTGTTGTTAGTTTTCTTTAGGCAGAAGGGTAAATCCAGTCTCCATTACTTCCTCTGACCAGAAGTGCAAGTCTACGAGCAGTTTAAGGGACACAGCATTAACTGCAGAGCATATACACATCTGCTGATATAACTGCCACTACTGGCTTTCCATTGGTTACTGAAGGCATTCTTGGGTTGCCCTTCCTGCTAACTCTGTACTTTTCTGTTGTCATCAATGCCTGAGGTCACCTCCAGTTGCCATCTAGTCATGGTTCTGGTATTTCATACTGGCTACTGCATTTCATTTTGATACAAATATTTTAGCCTGTGCTCTATACAACAAACTGGTGGTAGAGGAATTCATCACAGTCCTCAATGTGAAAGAGAGACAGGTCATCCAGACATTCCAGGTTGGTAAGGAGGACATAATGATAGGGGCATGGCCATGCTGAGGAAAGGTAATCCCTGAAGCCCTGGGTATAATCCTCAGAATCTGTGCTTAGCCCTGTTTCAAGCAATGCTCATAGCAGCCAGCCCAGTCTAACCGATGCCTGTTGGGTTTGCAATCCTATAATATTGGAATCTGATCTGATAGCCATCTAATTTCTCTCCACAATAATCCTGTTAATAGGTATTATTATTGACATACATAAGAAATTGATGCTCAGAAAATTTAAAGACCAGTTCAGTGTCATTCTTCTAAGCACTGGTGAAAATTTAGATGAAAAATGAGATAGTTCCGTGATCTACAAAATCTGTTTTTCTGTCACATACTGAAATATAAAGCATAAAGCACAGTTCCTAGAACACAATAGTTACTTGATCATTACAAGTTTTAGCACTACTATTAGTGAATCTAGTTAGCTGGAAAAGAATGTAATTATGCCCATAAATCTCATTCTCATGTTCTCCCTAACTTGTCCTCTCAAATTCCTTTTACTCTCTTGGTCTTAATACTGAAATTCAGAATGTTTTGAAAGAGACTCCTCACATGTTTCTTCATGTTTACCTATATCCAGGTGACAAAATACTACTGCTCTCTACCTTTTGTTAGTATGTCACTTCCATCTTTAATCTGTTCCCAACCACTTCTTGACACAGGTATGCCTGGGCTTTTATCCTGAATGAGGACACACTCATCCTTTCTCTGATTTGGCAGCCCTGTGTATTTTTTTTTTTTAAAGATTTTATTTATTTATTTGAAAGGGAGAGAGAGAGAGAGAGATCACAAGTAGGCAGAGAGGAAGGCAGAGAGAGAGAGAGGGGGAAGCAGGCTCCTCGCCGAGCAGAGAGCCCGATGTGGGGCTCAATCCCAGGACCCTGAGATCATGACCTGAGACGAAGGCAGAGGCTTTAACCCACTGAGCCACCCAGGTACCCCAGCCCTGTGTATTCTTAATAAATTTGATTTTATTTTCTTTTTTCCAAACCACTACAGTGAATATGTTCATTATGTGGCAGGACAGAATGCCCTAGAGGGAAGTTTGTGTTTCACCTAATGATAGAGGCAGATGAGAGCACTCAGAAATTTTTTCTCTAATTACTAAGGTAAAAAGGGTGCTTCCTATCCCAAAATTTAATTGTTGCTCCCCCAGTGTTTTGACAGACTCATACATTAGTTTCCTAGAAGCCAAAAGAGAGGAAAGTTCCGTGTGGGTATAAGATCCAAAAGAGACATGGTCTCCTCAGGGACAATGTAGGGACCATAGCTAATATCTATTGAACATTTATAGGCTAGGATGATTGGATACCATTTGATTTACATAATCATGACCCGTGAAGTAAGCGTTACTATTGTTCCCACATTCAAGTGAGGGAACTGAAGGTCGAAAGGTAACTCAACATGCCCAAAGTCTCATGGCTAACAAATGGCAGAGCCACGGCTGTCTGGCACCTTTCAGGGTCTCTGCTCTTTATCTGTATAATATACTGACTACCTAGTGTGGACCTCACACCTACCAGAAAGGGATCCAATGAGCTAGTAGATCTAAGGTCTCAGCTGCAGGACAGGAAGAAAGCACCTGGATTTTGGGATGAAGAGTAAACCCCTTGCCATAGATAATAGAACTCTATGCATGGCCTCTGCAGGACTTTTCACCTTCCTTTCATGAAGCCATTCTTCATCTCCTTCGTTATGGCCCAGCCTTCTGGACCTTCCCACTACTCTAGGCCCTGAACTGCAGGATCCTGAGTTTTCTTCCCTCCAATTTCATGTGTACTGTTTCCAGTGCCTGGAATGTTCTCCCTTCCCTTCCTTCTCCCACCCAGTTATCTTCTCATCCTCCCATCAGGATGTCTCCATGATCCAAAGCCAGACGTCTTCTTTACTTAGATCCGCCTTCATCTCCTTTAAAGCACTTATCTTATTTGGTCATCAGGCACTTATTTGTCTTGAGTATTTGTGAGTATTTTATTCATGTCTCACTTGCCCACTAATCTACAAGCTCTATAAAAAGATGGATGACATAGGACTCTGCTTATCATGGTTTCCTTAGCGCCTAAATGGCAAATAGGAGATGTCTAATAGTTACTTACTGAATAAATGACTGCCCATGCACCATAAAAGAAAGATCACAAGCTTTGGAGTCAAACAGTCCTGAATCTATCACTTTGTCACTTCCTACCTATAAGATCTTAGACAAATTACATATCTTGGAGCTCGTTGACTCATGTATGAGTGGGGACAAGAATACTGACAAGAGTTCCTAAGACGATTGGCATGTTGTACCTAAAGCTCCCAATATGGTACCTAGCACATGGAAGTCCCTTAGTAGATGGCAGAACATGCAGAGCTTAGCAAAATTTTTGAGTTATAATCAGAATGTAATATGATTTTTGTCTCCTATTTCCCCTTTATGTTTATGCAATGGAGCTACTTCCTCTACTCCTATGGAGACAAAAATTTTCCTGTCACTCTTTGTTAATGAGACTCCCTGTGGTCGCTCTAAGCTACCCAACACTATATATTTCAGTAATTAAAGTATTATAATCTCAGATACTAGTCAAAACTTCTGATCACATTTAAAAATAAGACCTTTCCTCAGTTCCCTGCATAGGGGGCAGTTATATGTGGTCATCCTGCTTTCCTAAGGTAGGTGTGGCCTGACCTATGTCTATCACTCTCCCCTTTCATTTACCTCTCTACCCACTATCTTGCTAAGAAAGAGGCACTGGGTGAAGGGGAGCTAAAGGAGGCACAAAAGTTCTTTCATAATTATCATGGTGTAGATTGGCTTTATGCTCTGGGCTCAGAAGATATTTAAACTAATTCCCTCCCTTGAAACTTCACCCTGATTGTACTCTTATCCCCCTTGTTAAGGGTCTCTCACCTGTGATATCTTTGACCTATATGACCCCACCCCCTGCATAACCCATGTTCAAGTGTTTTCAGTTGTCTGTTTCTTCATCCTTAGCTCCTACTAATACAAAGGTGTATCTCAAGAGTTTTTGTTGAGACCTATTTGTCCCTGCTCTCAGGTGATTCTATTAGACAAGGTCAAGTAAGACCTGATTCTCCCTTTCTAGCTTCTTCATCTGTGTGAAGAATGAGAGTCACACACTCCAGGAACTCTCTCCAAATACATCCCCTACGAAAGTTCCTTCTAATCCTCATCGAGATAACCTTTTATATTCCAACTGTGAGTGAGTGATTTCAAGAGTCGTGTAACCAGCTTTCTTTACAAATCCTTCACATGTTCTGACAGCTCCTTTGGAAAGTTTTCATCTGTTCTTTCATACTGTTTCAGTAGAAACTTCCAGTTCAGCAGACTACAACACATGTAGCAGACCCTCTGTGGCACTAGGCATGGTGCTTGGGTCTAGAGATACATACGTGCATAAAATTGACTCTCTATTCACAAGGAACATGCAGTCTGAGAACACAGAGGAAATTCATAAGTCAGCATACGGGGGATGATAGAATGCAGTGGCACCAACCCAAACATAGGTACCACCAAGTCAGAGCATAAACCCTAGGGATAACGTCCTAAATTTACTTAGTAATCATTAGCTCCTATTTCCCAACCCTCCCTACAATGTCATTCTTGACCTTCAATATCCACAAAACAACCCCGCCAATAAATACAAATGCAAACAACAGAACCTTGTTTCTCAGCAAGCCTCTAACAAAGATGTTAGAACACCCATTTCTGGACTGGAACAGATTATGTTGAGTGAAATAAGTCAAGCGGAGAGAGTCAATTATCATATGGTCTCACTTACGTGTGGAGCATAAGGAAAAACATGGAGGACATTATGAGAGGGAAGGGAGGGATGAATTTGAGAAAATCGGAGGGGCAAAGAACCATGAGAAACTGTGAACTCAGAGCAACTGACTAAGGGTTTTGGAGGGGAGAGGGGTGGGGGGATGGGCGAGCCTGGTGGTGGGTATTGAGGAGGGCACGTATTGCATGGAGCGCTGGGTGTGGTACATAAACAATGAATCTTGTAACACTGAAAAAATAAAATAAAAGTATTTGGGGGAAAAAAAAAGAACACCCATTTCTCTGTCTTCCAGGCATTCCTAATTTCCTGTCTCAGTTGAGGAAGGGGAAAGTATACCTTTCACTTCCCTTGGGGAGTGGAGGAAGAAGTCAAAGTATTTGACTTTCTCATTTTATTTATCGGTCCTATGTTACGTTTTTTGTTACTTAGTTTCCAGTATTAATGAAAATGAAATAAACATGTTTAAATATAAGCATTTGTTGGTTATGGTTTATCTTCCTAGGCTAATCTTGAAGGCTAGAATTTCTAGCAGGTGTAACAAACAACTTTAAAAAATCTGCTCTCTCCAGCCAAAAGAGCTGAGAGCAGAGCAGCCAAAGGGGCGTAGAAGAACAATAAATGTGTATGCACCAAATAAGAAGACTCTAAAATATATGAAGCAAAAACTGAGAGCTGAAAGAAATCAGCTAATGCACACTTGTAGCTGGGGAATTAAACCCTGCTCTCTCTGCTATCTATAGAACTACTAGGAAAAATCAGAGAGAAAATCGCATTGCACAAAAGGGTCTAATCAATAGTTACACAATATTCTAAATAACAATAGCAAAATCTATATTTTATTCAAGTGCATATAGATCATGGGATTGTTCTCAGAGAAAGAAAAACTTATTTTCATATAAAAACTTTACACAAATGTTCTTAGAAGTTTTATTAATAATGTAACATATCCTGAGTCATAAAACAAACCTTAACTAACTTAAAGGAATGGAAATCATGTAGAGTATGTTTTATAATCAGAATGGAAACAAACTAGAAGTCTGTCAAAGACAACAGAGACATCTTCAAACACATGGAATTTAAACAGCATACTTCTTTTAAGTAATCCTTGGGTCGAATAGAGAGTCTCAAAGGAGGTAAACAAAATAGATGACAGCCTTGTTCATAGAAGCCAAAACTGGAAACTACTCAGTTGTCCTTCATTGGATACATGGTTGAACAGACTGCAGTAATCCACCCCATGGGATACTTCTCAGCCATAAAAACAAGAAACTATTGATATGCAACTACTTGCATGAACTGCAAGGGATAATATTAAGTGAAAAAAGCTAATCTCAAAGGTTATGTACTGTATTATTGATTTGATACACTATTTAAAAAAAAATTTTTAAGTAGGCTCCATGCCCAGTGTGCAGCCCAATGCAGGACTTGAACTCATAACCCTGAGATCAAGACCTGAGCTGAGAGCAAGAGTTGGATGCTTAATCAACTGAGGCACCCAGGCACCCTGATACACTATTTTTTGAAATAACAAAATTATAGAGATGGAAAGTAAATTGCTAGTTGTAGTCTGTACCAAAAGAGGGCAGTGGCCTCCTGTCTTATTTGTTTTTGTGTGCCCCTGGCCTGGCCTAGTGGTGAGTGCATGGGAGCCATTTAGCAATGCTTGTCTCACCATCTGTGTTTGCTCCTATGAAAATGCCTGATTCTAAAATGGTGGAGGCACACTGAGGGGGCAAGGAGAAGAAAAGATGTATTTCCTTTAGAACGGGAAATCCATTTTATTGGAATAACTTACAGCCTTCTGTTGTTCCTACTAAGCACTCTAACTTTGTATGGTTGACCTAAATTAATCTCATATTTCCTTTGGTTTCCAAAGTGATGTACTTCCTACCTTCCTTCATATTGCCAAAAGCAATTCTCTGAATGTTATATTTACCAAGTAATTTACAAATACTTCCTGTCATTTTTCTTTCTGTTCATATCCAAGAATGCCACAACGTTGCAAAAAAAAAAAAAAAGGTACATGAAATACATTCAGTGCTCAATGACTCCTTGTGCATATGACTAATCAATGAATACATATGCAAAATTCAAACTATATCTTCCTTATTCTTCTCCTAAGCATCAGATAATTTAAGTTAGAAATCATAAACCATCTCCTATAAGAAGATCCTTGTTGTAGGTATGGATTTACAGAAATGTACGGGGAAGAGTGTGCATGTTCTTACAACCTAGATTCCATCCTTATTAGCTCTGCAGGAGAATCACAGGGGTTGAGAAGCACAGAGAAGGGCCATATTAGCCTGAGCAGGGAATGCTGAGGTAGTGTGTGTGTGTGTGTGTGTGTGTGTGTGTGTGTGTGTGTGTGTGTTTGTGTGTGTGTGTGAATGTATTTTGGGTTTCTGGACTTGATTCCAATGTGTGTGTGTGTGGGGGGGGATTTCCCCACACAATCAAGCAATTCTTGGGACACCAGCTTTGTTTCCTAAAATTCAACTCAATTTTGACATTATTCATCTAGAGATAGCATCAGATTCCATGGATTAAAGGCTCAATCCCACAAGATTGCCCTCCTCCCAATTCAGATGATGCTCATAAACCCCAACTGTTACCTGTGCTTCTGACCTGCATGCTACAGATCAGAGGTTCCTGATACATACCTCCTTGAGTTTAACTGATTTGGTAGAAGGGCTCACAGAACTCAGAACATTTTACTTACTAGATCACCAGATAATCATGCAAGGATATAACTCAGCAACAGCCATATGGAAGATGAGTAGAGTGAGGTTTGGGAAAAGGGCATGGAACTTCCATGCCCTCCAGGTCCTGTACCCTCTGAGCACAAACACATGTTCACCAACACAGAAGCTCTCTGAACACAGTCCTTTTGTGTTTTTATGGAGGCCTCATTGCATAGATATGAATGATTAAATACTGGTCTCTGAACTCAACCTCAGACCCTCTCCCCTCCCCTGAGGTCTTGGTTGGGTTTCAACTCTTTAATCACAGGGTTGGCTTCCCTGGCAACTGGCCCATAGCCAGTTCCAAAAGTCATTATTAACATAATAAAAGACACCTTAGTAGCTTTCAACCCTTAGGAAATTCAAGGGTTTTAGGAGCTTTGTGCCAGAAAGAGAATGAAGACTGAATGTATATTTTTTATTACAATTCACAATATCAATGTGTGTGTGCATGTATAACATGTGTGTGTGCTATGTGTGTGTAGCATGTGTGTGTGGTATGTGTGCATAGGGTGTATGGTATGTATATGTATAACATGTGTAGCGTGTGTGCATGCTATGTGTGTGTAGCATGTGTATGTGTGGTGTATGGTATGTGCATATATATAATGTATGGTGTGTGAGTGGTGTGTATAGCATGTGTGGAGTGCATGTACGTAGCACATTTGTGGGGTGTGTGTGTATGTATGTGTGTGTTTGTGTGTAGGAAACAGCACAAGTCAAAAGGCAGGAGGCTGGGGGCAGTGGTTTCTCCTGGCCAGGGCAGTTCACATTCCTCAGAGGAATGTGAGGTCATAGTCAGGTGACAGTTCCTCTTCTGATCATAAGTCTAGCTCCTCTAGTGGCCATAGAAAGGGCAAATGGGTTTGAGCTCTTCCTGTGTGCCAGGCATTCCTCCTAGCCTTGTACTTACATTCTCCCTTTTAACCTTGAGTGAAGCACTTCACCTCTTTTCTGTTTCTTCATCTAAGATAACAATAGCTTCACCTCAGAGGCTCTGGTGAGGTGTGAAAGAGTTCATCTACCAAGAGCCCCAAGAGTGTGTCCAGCCAGAGCAAGCACATGGAAAATGTTAACAGCGATGGTGATAGGGGTGAGCATGAACATCCTTGAGAAACTGACATGGGAATGTTTATATAACTTACCTGAGAAACACAAATGATAATACTGGGGAGGCAGAGCCCTGAATCTCCAAAGAGCCAAATGTGCAGTTATGTGTGTCTTAAATCTGCCTGCTTTCCTGAGAGCCAGACTGTTGACGAGACAAGTCTGAACTCTCCCGGGTATTATCAGTAATAATAACTGTTAACTGCTGTTCACATTTATTTAGTACTTACAGTTTACACAGCACTTCCACGTGCACAGTTGTCATGCTCATCCATTGGAAGTTGTTGGGGATTTCTGAATGGATACCAAGGGGGTATTCAATAAAATGCCCAAGGTTGCTGTCCTAACCTCCAGGCTCCAGGCTGTACATCTGGTCACATTCACTAGCATTAAAATCACCTGTTGTATCCAGATAAATAAGAGGAGTGGCAGGGTGCCCTTTCTCTGCGCTACCTCCACTGGCTCCGTTATGCTACCAGATGTGCAGCGAGATGCCCCAGTAAGGGGTGGGGGTCAGACTGCCTCATGTCTTCTCCCAGTACCTCCCTAGCCCCTGAAGTTGGAAAAGATAACTATTTTTATTCCCATTGCCTTTTTAAAGAACATGATAAAGATTCTTGAGGAAATTGGTAGCCAAATATATTAAATAAAATAAAATTCTCGCTTTTGTTTCCTTTGCCTTTGGAGACATGTCCTGAAAGAAGTTGCAGTGGCTGATGTCGAAGAGGTTACAGCCTATGTTCTCCTCTAAGATTTTGATAGATTCCTGCCTCACGGTGGTGGGTATTGAGGAGGGCATGTACTGCATGGAGCACTGGGTGTGGTACATGAACAATGAATCTTGTAACACTGAAAAAATAAAATAAAAGTATTCGGGGAAAAAAATAAAATAAAATAAACCATTCTAATTTTATAAAAATAGTAGGAAAATCTGTTGAGTAAGGGCCTTAATCTTTATTCTCTGTTAAGAAACAATTCCTATGCAAAGCTGGCAGCTTGCTTGAGAGGGTGGGAGAATGTTCAGAGCCTAAGAGATTTAGGGGTGGGATAGCATCCTTTATGCCTTTGCCTAAGATTCAAAGCAACTGATGTGTTGGGAAGAGCCTAATGGCCTGGGGTCACCCTGGGCAAATTCAACTGCATGGGAATGTGCATGGAGGTAAATGAGGCCCCTGAAATAAAATCCTCAAGGTCTGAAAGAGATAAGAAGTCAGGCAGACTGCAGAGCTGGCCCAGAATCAAGAAAAACCAACAGCGAGTCTGGGTCTGGGTTCTAGGAACTCATCATCATCTGTTTCCAGGGGACAGCCTGCTCTTTGAAGTCATGCCTCTGAATGATTTAAAGAGTGGTGACATTGTCAGAATCTTACTTGAACACCAAAACTACGTATGGATGGATGTTAGTCTTTCCTGGGGCTCTCCAGGCCATGCTGTGGTGTGGCCACAAGAGGTGGAGGTCAGGTCTGGCTGTGTTGAAGACTTTGTAACACTGTCTGAAATGGAGCTCCCACCCCAGCTTGCACAGACTCCAGCATTGTGGCAGCTGGGGGTCCTGGAGTGGAACAATGGAGTGATTAGAGTGCACCCCACTGTCCCAGCAGCAGCAGTCTTCCTTGACCAGGAGAGGTTTCCCGGTGCTGCCTGTGCTTTGTAGTGTGGTGAGTGCTAAGGGATTCTCTCCCATGAGCCCTGGTTGCCCCTGGGCAGTGAGCTCCCTGACTGGAGTGATATAACTGAGACCCGACTCTTGAAACATTTGGAAGCATGAAAAGCCCAGGGACTTACCAGGTGAGATTGGTTGGGGAAAGGAGGGGTTTAACAGAAAGAAAGCTACTGAGGGTTCACATATCTTATTTTGAGATGCTATAGGGAGTGCATTGATTATATCCAGAGCTGAAAGTTGTACACCTCAGTTATATATGAGTTACATCATTCATCCATTCATCATTTGTTACCAAAAAAACTATAAAGGACCTTTGGCATCATGTATATTGTGGTTTTAAAGATCAATTAGAAGAGCACCTGGGTGGCTCAGTTGGTTAAGTGTCTGCCTTCGGCTCAGGTCACGATCCCAGGGTCCTGGGATTGAACCCTGAACTTGGCTCCCTGCTTAGCCAGGAGCCTGTTTCTCCCTCTCCTGCTCCCCCTGCTTGTGCTCGCCTTCATTCACTCTCTCTCTGTCAAATAAATAAATAAAATCTTAAAAAAAATAAAGATCAATTAGACATGGTTGGATTCTAAAGGATCATACCATATATTGGGATTAAAAATACATATAAATAATTGTATTTACTTAATGTGTATACACACATTTTACTATAAAATTTATTGATTTGTTTGTTTACAGAACAGCTGTCCATGCCCTCCCAATATCACTAGGGCACACGGAGTAGGAATAATCACCATTCCCTTCTTAATAATGCTGAAAGGAGCTTTGATATGAATCCAGTCAAACCCAGCCCCACACCCTCTCCATTTTCTTAGCAGAATGTTAAATAAATTGCCTTTATTAGCAGCTGTTTAATCTTCAAGGCTGAAAAGTCTACTGTGATACCCAGAACCTTTACATAGGTTCATAGGTCATATGCTTGTCACACTGCTTCAGAGTGATCCTGACCTAACATTTCATGTTTGTATACTCATTTCCTTGTCCCTTGTTAATGTGACTTGTCCTAGTTTGGGGAGTCTATGACGGCAGGCTCTGGGTCTCAGTTAGTCACTGCCATGTCCCCTGGTATAGGACATGACTAGCATGGTGTAGGGAGGTGGCACTGTTGAGTGAAGGCAGAATAATGAACAGCACATATCCTATGAGAACATTTAAGAGAAGAAACCTCCTAGATGCAGTAATCTCTATGTTGCAATCTGCTGAGGCCTGGATTTCCCCCAGCAGGTATTAGGATAATTATTCCTCCAAAAAGCCATCTGCTTCATTGCTGACTGTGGGCTCTTAGCTCTTAGTCTGAAGTTCTCTACTTCTCCTGTGCACCCACACTGGCCCTCCAACACTCAGCAGAGCCCCCACTGGACTCACTCAGCTTGCAGCCTTGAGGCTGTTTCTGTCCCACAACATCACTGCCCTTTCTGACTTCTGTGTCAGGCCATAGGGCATTAGTTGTTCTCTGAAAGCCCTGGGGACCACACTGCTGCTTCACTCCATCCATGTTCCTCAGGCACTTATTTATCTGCTGTCTGTCACATAAAGACCAAAGTGAGTGTCACAAATACATGATGACCAAAACTCAATATGCTCTATCTTTCTACAAACCCTGGTGTTCTCAGAGTCTCTTTCTCAATATGAACAATTTTACTTGCTAAGAACACTAAATGTTGGGGTGCCTGGGTGGCTCAGCGGGTTAAAGCCTCTGCCTTCGGCTCAGGTCTTGATCTCAGGGTCCTGGGATCGAGCCCCGCATGGGGCTCTCTGCTTGGTGGAGAGCCTGCTTCCCCCTCTCTCTCTGCCTGCCTTTCTGTCTACTTGTGATCTCTCTCCTCTCTGTCAAATAAATAAATAAAATCTTAAAAATAAACCAAAACACTAAATGTTAGTCATGACCTAGTAAAGAGAAATGGCTAGAATTCTCCAGATTTCCACAACTTTTTCCCATGTCTTCCATTGTCCCTGCCAGATTCCCTAGGGTGGGTGGATAAAGAGCTACACATAACCTAGAAACATAGATATACATGCAGATAGGACACTAAGCACACTTTAGAAAATGCACATTTTGGTCAGATTTCAGACTTTTTCCCCCAAAAAAGCCAGGCCTGAGAGCCTATTTCCTGCCTTGTCCCTATACCTCCATCTTGGTATTGGCCCTATGGATTTTATATTTTCTGTTGTAAAGAAACATAGAAAGAAAGGAACAGAGATACCACAAGACTCTTCTTTCCCAACCCTTGACTCCCCTATAACTTGTCTCATTTTCCTTTCTTTCCAGGCCAGTTTGGCACCCTGCCACACCCTAGAAAGAATGTCTCACAAGAGGGGGCCTCTCTTGACCCATCAGTGCCTGCTATGTGAAGGATCCTGCACTTCTGGGTCAAACATGAAGGGTTAACCTTTTCAGACACCTGGAGGGCTAGAAGGAGTGGAAGGATGTCTTAATAATTGGTGGTGTTTCTATCAGTTTGAATTCCCAATCTATAATATTTAAATAATGATCCCCGCCCCAGGATATCCTGGGTAAAATACGACTTTATCTCTCTATAAAACATTTTGTGTATAGAAAGATTACCAGGTATATTGTCCTCCAAATAAAACAGCAAGCCACCTACCAGTCTAAATAATGCATGATAAAAGAGTTTTCCAGCAGGGCCCATTAAATAGTCAAGTGACCACTATAAATGCTTCAAGGCCACTTTATGGCTTTTTTTGGATGGCAATTGTAAAATCATTAAAGATCTCCAATCCAAATCAACCTGCAAAACTTAGATGATTTATTTCAGGGATTCATCAATGCTGTGAAATAATGTAGTGTGTGTGTGTGTGTGTGTGTGTGTGTGTGTGTGTGTGTCCAAATTCCACAAGGCTCACACATTTGTGTCACTGGCTTTTCCCAGCAGCAATCCCCATGAGAGCACCACCTAGCAAGCAAAGGGGCCCAGAGTTTCAGAAGCAAGCTTACCAAGGCACACTCTCCCATATCAGTCTACATGCTGATGGGGACAAACCCATATCAAGTTAGGACCAGACCAGGACACAGAAGCAGAAAAACTGCTGTGTTGTCTACCTTCTTGCCGGAAGAGGTGCCTCCAGCCATGACAACTGCCCCTGAACTAGGCCATGCTGCTCTTTCCTGGCACTTTTTCCTCAATGTTACAACTGGGATGTCTTTGCCCACAGACCTCTCTTCCCTTGGGTCTAACGGTTACTCTCCTGCCAGTGGGTCCTCTCTTCCTTCCTCCCAGGACATTTTCTCCCTTTTGCCCCACTGGTTCCCAGAGGTAGTTCTCATGCCCTCCCCCTCCAAGGCAGCTGGCACAGCAGCTACAGTCCTTCAAGTGGGCTTCAGAAGAAGGACTGAGAACTTCCTGCCTGCCTTCTCATAGAACCAGGAATGTCACAACAATGCTCCCAGGTTAAGTCCCCTGCACAGGGGACATATGAAATACTCACAAATCTTAGAAAGTTACTCTCTTTGGCTGTGGGTGGTGGCCACCCCAAAAATACTTCCTAGAGTAGTGCTATGGCAGAGTACACTGTAGACACAGAGGGAATCACACAGAAATGCCCATGAGCTCCTGGATGAGAGGGAAGAATGTCGCCACCACTGTACTACTATAACAGGATTCTGGAGGGTTTTCCACAGTATAACCTTCCCTGAGGGAAGAGAGCGAAGGGTATAGGAGCTGAATTAAAGCACACACAGACCAGGCAGGACTGTTTAATTTATTGTCTTTTGTCGTGTGTGGTTCAAACAGATGTTTCTGCTTCTGTGTGTTCTTGGGAGTTTATACAGACTCTAGATGGGGTCCTCAACTGTGTTAAGAAGGTATTTATATAGCAATATTCCAAGCTAGATCTTAAATGGATGACATGGATTAGCCAAGAGGAATCTATTTTCACAATGAGTGAGGTTGCTGGGGGAAGGAAGGAAAGATCAAGGAACAGGGAGTCTGCTCTAGTGCCACAGGGAGAGACAGATCATGGGACAGGAATTCAGTAAGTTAGACATCGCCTGCCCATGCTTCCTGTGGACATGTATTTGGGTCTCATGTAGTGCAGGGCATCTGGACTAAAATTCATGACATCAGGCCCTAAGTAGTGAGACTCAGACCCCTCTGACAGAGGGAGGAATTTTCACCTCAGTCATTGAAGGCAACTCTGAAGAGAAGACTCTAGTGCCTTGGGGTGAACGACATACAAGCACATGTGAGACGCCTCCTGGGGACTCCTAGGGATTCAAGAAGAATGAGTGAAAGCAAAAGTGAAGAACAGAGAGCCTGGCCAACACATGTGTGCAGTCTTCTTTGTGATGGTGAACAAATGCCTAGTCCTTGAGAGGATTTTGGTAAACAGAACACAAGTTTGGATTACATAAACATGGTGCCTGGTACCCCTTGCCATTTATTTAACTCTTCTCATCTTTAGTTTCTTCATCTTTGAAAACAGGGATAACAACATCTGCCTCTCAAGGCAATTATAAGGAATACAGTGCTCAGGCATGTGCAACATTTAACTCATCCCTTGGCATTCATCATGTATTCAGCGAATGTTTATGGAAAATATATGAATGTATGTTGAGCATATATGGACAAAATCTGTATTCTATGAGGGACCTTATTTGCTTTACTAGGATTGATCTTGCTCATTCTGCACTGATATTGCTATAATAAGGCTCATGGGCCTGACTTGGTCTCTGGGTATCAGGAAGTAAAATATCCTTATGGTCATTGTGAAGGGCCCCTCGATAATGCTTAGGTCAGAGTGGCAAGGCTCTGGGCTTACTCTGAGAGAGATTTCAGAGAGAGATGCAGTCTATGACTAGAAGGGCTTTCTAATGTACCTCCATGCACAGGTGGGTGGCAGATACCTCTCAGATAGGTCATAAAACAGAGTTACCTTTTATTAATTAAGATCATTTACATAAAGTTATCTCAACCATGATTTACCTGCCTGTCAGACTATGTCAAAATTCCAGTTTAGGCAGTGAGCTATGCAGGATTTATTCTCACATCTGGTAGTTACTTATTGGTACCAATTTTTACTGGGGATCGTAATGGTAGCTAGAGATAATGTGTTGAGTAAACACCATTCTTGTCCTTTCTGCAAATAATGGGAACAGACAATTATACTAGAGTGAGACTTCAAGAAGGAAGATGACACTTGAGGTCAGAAAGACAAGTAGGAATTAGCCACATGGAAGAAGGGGACAGTGGAAGCTCTTCATCTGATAATCGTTAATTTGGTACCTCCTATGTTGTCTTGTGTTCTGATCATAGAATAATGAGTAAAATAGAACCTTTGTCCAAGGAGGCAATAAATATAGAGTAATAATTGCTTCTAGAGGGGTGGTAGAAGTTGCTGAGGGGTAACCTTAATCTCTTTAGTTTGGTAGACAGAGGCATAGTGGCTTAGATTAGTAAAGGCTGAATCTGAGACTTGAACGCCTGGCAAGAGTTAAGTGGTATTGGATGGAAGAACATTTCAGACAGAGGGAAAAGTATATGTGAAGCATCAGGCATTAGAAAAATTTTGGGACTTCCGAGGAAGTGAAAGAATGTCAATCCGTATAGAGCATGGGGAATGGAAGGAGAGATGAAAGTGGAGAGGTGAGAAGGGCCTGGTCATGCCAGCCATGGAACTCAGGTTATACTGTATAAGCAGTTGAAAGCATTTTAAAGATGGCCATGACATTTAGATTTTTGATTGAGACAAATAATGCTTTTGGCTCCAGTATGGAGAATGAATTGAAGGTGAGGCTGGAATTAACTCTACTGCCTAGAACAGGTTTGGTGGACCAGGGGAGCTGAGAATCCACTTAAGAGTCTACTTCAGTAATTCAGAGGATGATGATCTGAACATCAGTGGAGGAAGAAGAAACAAATTATGGGTGGATTATGGAGACAGTATGACAGATGGCAACTGAAAGCTGCATATCAAAACTTCTTTCTTATGGAAAGGGATAATATTTCTTGGTTTAATGGATTGCTTAACCACAGGATCTTGCAGAAAGAAGAGAGGCTGATTTATCAGTCTTCCAGGACAAAGCAGGTAATAGTGGCACCGAACTGCTCACTCACCACCTTTCTTGTCAATTGTGCTTCCATTGTAAGAATTTTCTGAGGCCTTAGATTTGTCCTTCAGCATGGTTGTAATCATCAGTGGATGGTCTTAGGCACAACTGTACTTAGCACCAGGTTTTAGTGGTGAGTTCCTCAGAACTCATAAGAAGTTAAATTATCCTCAAATACCATATGAGCTGTCAAAAGGTCCAACAAATCAGGTTTCTGTATGCTTCTCTTTCCAGCTCCTGATAATCAGAAGAAGACCAGCACCCCCAGATGTCATATTCCAGAAGCTGCTGCAGCAAAAGCAAGGCTCATCAGTCTCTGCCTCATTTGTTTCTAAACCTTCGTCAAAGAAACAGAGGACCGCATTTTTATCTTATTAAAGATGATAAAATTTAATTAATGTTTAAAATAATTTTTGTTTAGGACTTGATTAACTTAGACTTCTTTCCAATTACATATTCCTTACTGTGATGGAAACTGTTGGCACAAGCAAATGTTCACTTCCCAGCCTCTATGGTAAGTATCTAGGGCCACATGACTGCATTGTGGGCAGTGGTTTGTGGTTGCTCATGATGTAAACCACTTCCAGGTCTAGGCCTTAACCATACCCCATCTGAAACTCTAGGCCACTCTTCCTCTTTCATGATGATGAACCACCCTGGTATCCGTAAGTCATGTGGCAGAGCTACAAAATACGAGAGTACCACCCAATCCCCTTGGACTGTGCTTGAGAGAGACACAAATCTTCCCTTTGTTAAACCAGTGGAATTTTGGCATTTATTTATTAACGTAGCATAGCATAACTTATATAAAATAATGCACCTTGTAATTCTAAATAGTATCTTATTGCTTTTCCAAGGCATAATATTCATCAACATATTTTAAGATGCCCATATTCAGGCTGCACCTGCTCTCTTTGCCTCATCTCAAAGGGCATGAGTATGAAGAAATCGCTTAAACATCTACAGAACATTAAGAAGTACAGTAACAGTAGTTGATTTTTTTTTTTTTTTAAGATGTGGGGATTCACAGGGGCAGAGACAGTGGGAAACTGCTAGATAGTAGTGTCTTCCCTGGGAGAAAGAGAAATCTGGAGGAAGAATGTGTTGTGTTCTGATCTGTTTTATTTCGCGAGAAGTGAGAAGAGATGATCAATGTCATGTTGGACCTGCTGATTATTTTTTTAAATCTAGATATAGGTACTTTATTTATAAATATTTAGATTAATAGTATATTGTTACATCAAGTGAAGACACAGTAATCTGAATATATCCTGTCACAAAACAAGAAGACCCACTGTAACTAACTTTGGGAATCAAGGTATTCTGCCTTAACAAGCCACAGTGTTCAGTTTGTGATTTCTACCTTATATCCCAATGGGTGGTTTGTTTATTTTGTTTTTGTCATCATCCCTGAGTGAGTCCCTTGTGATGCAACACTGCAAGGAAAATGATCACTGTAAGTCTTTAACATAATATACTGATCCATTCCATGAACCTTGTTTAAAATAAATAAATAAATAAACAGAAGTAAAATGAGTCCATGAGTTAACCAAACCCTGTTTTCCACACATTCCAGTTTTGGTTTTTACTTAACATTGACTACACAATACTCCAGTACTATCCCATGTTTACAACCCATGTTTAAGGTTACCTGTGGACATCCAGGTTGAGAATCCAGGGAACTGTTGGATACACATGCCTGAACCATATAAGAAAAATCTGTAATGGAATTATAGATGTTTGAGTTATCATTATAAATTGAAGTTATCATTACTCTTCAAACAAACCCACTCAGAGACAAGGTTAGAATAAGAAAGGCAAAACCCTAAGACCCCGCAGGAATACTCACATTGAGCAACAAGGTTCTATACAGAGGCTGTGAAGGAGGCAGAATATGTGTATGGGGAAACAATCTGGTGTATTATCAAGGGGGGCATGGACAGTGGTGCTGGCTGATGCTAAAGATTTCCTAGCATAGAGCCCAGAGATGTCTGTCAAACCTGGAAGTGAAGAAGTGAGCACGACCCTGATGATAAGTCACCTAAGCATAGTGATGGGGTGGATGGCCCGTGTTGAGTAATTGGAAGGACATGAAGTGCACACAATTTCCCCACGAGTTTGGGGAAGGAGCAAAAGGATCTATGACTGAGGTAGTTTTTTGTTTTTTTTTTTAACGTAAGTGAGTTAGGTTAACATGCTGCTGGGAAAAAGTCAGAAGGAGGGGAAAGGAAGGATAATAGAAGTAGGTCCCTGAAAATAGGCAAAAAGATGGGGTGCAGCAGAGGCCTTTTCTCCTCGGATGGGCCAGGTCGAGTTTCTCATCTTACACACATCTATGATGAGTGTGGAAGTTTGGGAAACTCCCTGTGAATGGAGTCTGACCCTATAGTGAAAAAGGAAATCTGCTGGGAGAGGGAATAAGATGAAAAGGGGTCTATAGGAATTTGATGAAGCCTCTGTGGGGAATTGTGGAAGAAGGCCTCTTTTAAGGAAATATATGAGGTCTCTTTTCATGGTTTAGGTTGGATACCATGAGTTTGTAGTGTCAACGATCTGTAGAGTTTTCTGTTTTTTTTTTTTTTTTAAATGATGCTTAGTAACATATTTGTAAAAGTGAACAACAGGAGAAATTGAAGTGATCTAAGGTTGGCATTTCATGGAGTGGTTGTGATTGATGCAGAGAAAGATAAAAGAGTGAAGTTTCAGTAAAGACGCTTATGTATTTATTATATTTATATATTGTTTACAGTGATGATCTCAAAGTCCAGGAAAGACGAGAAAGGATTAAATATATGATTTTGCAAATAAATAGAGGGGAGATAGGTTAAGTGGTCTTAGTCTGTCAGAAGAGATGGGGGTCTTGGGAGGCAGTGACTGACATTTTGAGTGCAGGTGGGCAAGGCAGTCCAAGACAAACTGGGCTGGATCTTTCTGTTTTAAGTTGCCACCCTCTTTTCTCCCAAGATCTCACGTTTGCACCAGTCATTGGGTTTTTTGTTTCCTTTCTGATAAGAATTAAGCAGAACAATTTCTTTTTTCCCCTTCTTTATGGTTTAAGAGACAAATTTGATGTAAATAAAAAATAAAATTCTTGAGAATATCTGTATTAATGGAAATTAGACCTGATCCCTCATATACCCATGCATTCACCTATCCATCCTTAATCCATCCTTAACATGACAGACTACTCTTCCTTCTCTGAAACCCCTGACTAAGAGGCTAGACATAGAGATGATGGGCCATGTGTTCTGCTCCTGATGTTGTTCTTGACTGTGACATCTGGCCTCTGCTCTCAGGCCACACTGGTATAGCATCACACTTATTGTCAAATGCCTGATCAGCCTCCAACACCCTCCCACAGTCACATGGCTTCATGTAACTTTCTCTCTGCATGTGCATGTGTGTTTTTCACCACTTTATCACAAAGTCTGACTTTATAATGCCAAGTGGCTGCAAACAATCATTAGCAGATATTCTATATCAAATCGTAGATAACATACTTTGTGACTGGTTGGCTTCTCCATAAAAATAAGATCTCAATTAAAATGATGGAGCCTAAAATTAAGTTTCTGCAAGAGTATAGGGGCATGTTTATTTTGTTGTATTCTGGCCAGTGGACCTGCACTGTGTTGATTACATGATAGGGAGTTACTCAATAAATATCTATAGGATAAATAGCTCATGGTTCACAACTATGGCTTATTCTAAGGACTTTAACAGTGTCCAGAATATTACACATAGACACGTAAAATAGCAAGTTCCATAGTTGGTAGTAATAAAGCATAATTAAACGAGTAAAAGATTGTTTGGATCAGAAAGACTTTAAGATGCCTTGCAGTTCTGAGGTTTTATGATTCTAGGAAATCAGAGCAAGGTAAAATGGGAATCAGGGCAGGGATATTTGGATTTTGCATAGATTACTTAAGAAGCTCAAATAGGTACACATAGGCAGCACTGCTGAACTACCTTTATTAGGGGCTGTATGGGATATATTCCCATAGCAGGCATAGAGGTCCATACTCACTATTATTGCTAGAGAACCTGAAGTGAGGGTCCATCTGAAGCGAGCTAGAGAAGCGAGGGTCCATCTGTGATCAGAGTCTAACCTCCTGACCTGGACGTATAGCCACAGACTTGGATGAGGCACTGTGGAAAACATATGTTCTAGACCTGCTGAGTTAGCACCTTTGGAAATCTATACCTACCACAAGCACACCAGATAACAACTATACATGCTAGCATTTTAATCCATTGGTAGGTGCAGCTCCACTGAAATCCTTCAGTGAGATGATGAAAACTTGAGATTTGGGGTCAGATTGGTCATAGCCAGGTGTTTGTGGTTTGGTATTTATCACCTAACTCCACTGAGACTTCTTTTCTCTTGAGGACAATGAATGTCACTCTAACTAATGAGATAGGACGTATGAAGGAATATTGAAAATTGGAGACTGTTGCTAATATAAAAAGTCCTAGGTTAGGAGCAACCATGTGCCTGAGGTAAGCAGGTGACTCTTTGTCCAGAATTTGAGGTAAATCTTCAGTTGGTATTGGGTATATCTAATGGCCAACTAACTTTCATGGCAACAAGGCCACTGTTAAGAAACTTCAAGTGAGATCCATCATTGAAGTTTAATGTTAGGGTTTGGGGGAAAGTGAATTGCTGTGCCAAACACAGAGTGGGCTGCTCCAGAGTAGAGCCATCTTCTGGGAGACTGAGACTCTGCCCTCACTGGATTAGTTAAGGCACAGAGTAAACAATCTTCCTCAGGAAAGCATGGAGGATTCCTGCTTTGCTTTGAAAGTCAGGCCAATGACCTCCAAGTTCCGCTCCAGTTTTATATTTTATGATCCTATAACTAAGCTAACCAGCCAGAGTGAGGCTGTCACTATATTATTATAATTTTCCATAAATACTTCAATGACAACCTTGGGGCCTTAAAGAACTCTTAAACCATTCTTTAATCTGAATACAAATTCCACTGAGAATCACTAGGTTATTTTTTTATTATTATTTATTTTTTTTATCCCCAAATACTTTTATTTTATTTTTTCAGTGTTACGAGATTCATTGTTTATGTACCACACCCGGTGCTCCATGCAATACGTGCCCTCCTCAATACCCACCACCAGGCTCGC
>CM052883.1:73216476-73240954 GCA_028534135.1 Potos flavus
GGTGTGAGGTGGTATCTCAGTGTGGTTTTGCTTTGAATCTCCCTGATGGCTAATGATGATGAACATTTTTTCATGTGTCTGTTATCCATTTGTATGTCTGTCACGGCCGGCGCGACAATCTCGAACCAGGGCTGAGGGTAAGGGAATGAGGAAAAAGAAGTAGAGAGACAAAGTGTGGGAGCAGGAGGGACACAGTGGATGATGTCCAAACAGTGCTGAATTTTATTTCAAAGTGCACTTGATTATATAGTATAAGTGAAACAACTACAGAGAAGTGTTTATATTTAGAAGTCACGTAATGCTCTTTTGAGCTTCTTCTTTATCTCTGTTTGCAGCACTAAGGACAGACTCTTCAGACAGCAGGTGCAGGTTATAGCCTGGGCAAGGACAGCACAGACCCACAATGTTATCATTGTACTGCCTATGTTCTCCTCTGGGATTTTGATAGATTCCTGCCTCACGTTGAAGTCTTTTATCCATTTTGAGTTTAACTTTGTGTATGCTGTAAGAGAATGGTCGAGTTTCATTCTTCTGTATATAGCTGTCCAATTTTCCCAACACCATTTATTAAAAAGACTTTTTTTTTCCACTGGATATTTTTTCCTGCTTTGTCAAAGATTATTTGACTGTAGAGTTGCAGGAATGTACTCTTAGAAAATAATCATGGTTTTGAAAAAAGGGTAAGATACAAATATTTTTTGTACAGCTTGACTCATAATAGGAAAACAAATAGAAGCAACAAAATGCCCATAATAAGAACCAATATGGAACTTCTTACATGCTTGTGAATTTATGTATTATGAAACAAAAATGTTTCTAAGAATGCGTTTCATGCTGTGAGAATGTGTTACCTGTTTTATTAAATTAACACTGTTAAAAGTATTTTCCCCCAAATACTTTTGTTTTATTTTTTGTGTCACAAGATTCACTGTTCATGTACCACACCCGTGCTCCATGCAATACATGACCTCCTCAATACCCACCAGCAGGCTCACCCAACCCCCCACCCTTACCCCTCCAAAGCCCTCAGTCTGTTGCTCAGAGTTCACAGTGTCTCATGGTTCATTGCCCCTCTGATTTCCTCCAATACGCCCCTCCCTTCCTTCTCACAATATCCTCCATTTTTTTTTCCATATGCTCCACATGTGAGTTAAACCATGTGATAATTGACTTTCTCCACTTGACTTCTTTCACTCAGCATAATCTCTTCCAGTCCAGTCCATGTTAAAATAAAAGTTGGGTGTTCATCCTTTCTGATGGAGGCATAATATTCCATTGTATATATGGACCATATCTTCTTGATCCATTCATCTGTTGAAGGGCATCTTGGCTTTTTCCACAGTTTGGCTTTTGTGGCCATTGCTGCTATGAACATTGGGGTACATGTGGCCCTTCCTTGTACTGCATCTGTATCTTTGGGGTAAATACCCAGTAGTGCAATGGTAGGGTCATAGGGTAGCTCTATTTTTAATTTCTTGAGGAATCTCCACACTGTTTTCCAAAGTGGCTGCACCAACTTGCATTCCCACCAACAGTGGAAGAGGGTTCCTCTTTCTCCACATCCTCTCCAACATTTGTTGTTTACTGTCTTGTTGGTTTTGGCCTTGCTAACTGGTGTGAGGTGGTATCTCAGTGTGGTTTTGATTTGAATTTGCCTGATGGCTAGTGATGATGAACACTTTTTCATGTGTCTGTTAGCCATTTGTATGTCTTCTTTGGAGAAGTGTCTGTTCATGTCTTCTGCCCATTTTTTGACATGATTGTCTGTTTTTTGAGTGTTGAGTTTGAGGAGTTTTTTATAGATCTTAGATATCAGACCTTTGTCTGTAGTGTCATTTGCGAATATCTTCTCCCATTCCGTGGGTTGCCTGTTTGTTTTGTTGACTGCTTCCTTTGCTGTACAGAGGCTTTTTATTTTGATGAAGTCCCAAAAGTTCATTTTCACTTTTGTTTCCTTTGCCTTTGGAAACACGTCTTGAAAGAAGTTGCTGTGGCTGACGTCGAAGAGGTTACTGCCTATGTTCTCCTCTAGGATTTTGATAGATTCCTGCCTCACGCTGAGGTATTTTATCCATTTTGAGTTTATCTTTGGGTATGGTGTAAGAGAATGGTCAAGTTTCATTCTTCTGTATATAGCTATCCCATTTTCCCAGCACCTTCTGTTGAACAGACTGTCTTTTTCCACTGGATATTTTTTCCTGCTTTGTCAAAAATTATTTGACCATAGAGTTGCGGGTCCATATCTGGGCTCTCTACTCTGTTTCACTGGTCCACGTGTCAATTTTTGTGCCAGTACCATGCTGTCTTGGTGATCACCGCTTTGTAGTATAGCTTGAAATCAGGCAATGTGATATCCCCTGCTTTGTTTTTCTTTTTTAACATTTCCTTAGCAATTTGGGGTCTTTTCTAGTTCCATACAAATTTTAGGATTATTTGTTCCATCCCTTTGAAAAATGCTGGTGGAATTTTGATCAGGATAGTATTGAATGTATAGATGGCTCTGGGAAGTATAGACATTTTAACAATTTTTATTCATCCAATCCATGAGCATGGAATGCTTTTCCACCTTTTTGTTTCTTCTTCAATTTCTTTCACGAGTGTCCTGTAGTTCCTTGAGTACAGATCCTTTCTTCTTTGGTTAGATTTATTCCCAGTTATCTTATAGTTCTTTGTGCTGTTGTAAATGGAATTGATTCTCTAAATTCCCTTTCCATATTTTCATTGTTAATGTATAGGAAAGCAACTGATTTCTGTGCATTGATTTTGTATCCTGCCACATTACTGAATTGCTGTATGAGTTCCAGTAGTATGGGGGTGCAGTCTTTTGGGTTTTCCATATAAAGTATCATGTCACCTGCAAAGAGAGAGTTTGACTTCTTCTTTGCCAATTTGAATACCTTTTATTTCTTTGTGTTGTCTGATTGCTGTCGCTAGGACTTCTAGTACTATGTTCAATAAGAGTCGCGAGAGTGGGCATCCTTGTCATGCTCCTGATCTCAAAGGGAAGGCTGTCAACTTTTCCCCATTGAGAATGATATTCGCTGTTGGTTTTTCGTAGATGGATTTTATGAGATTGAGGAATGTTCCTTCTATCCCTATACTTTGGAGAGTTTTAATCAGGAATGGATGCTGAATTTTGTCAAATGCTTTTTCAGCATCAATTGAGAGGACCATGTGGTTCTTCTCTCTTCTCTTATTGATCTGTTCTATCACACTGATTGATTTGCGAATGTTGAACCAACCTTGCATCCCAGGGTTAATCCCACTTGGTCATGATGAATAATCCTTTCAATGTGCTGTTGGCTCCTATTAGCTACGATCTTGTTGAGAATCTTGGCAACCATATTCATCAGGGATATTGGTCTGAAATTCTCCTTTTGGATGGGGTCTTTGCCTGGTTTGGGGATCAGGTAATGCTGGCTTCATAGAAAGAGTCTGGAAATTTTCCTTCTGTTTCTAATTTTTTGAAACAGTTCCAGGAGGATAGGTATTATTTCTTGCTTGGTAGAATTCCCCAGGGAATCTGTCAGGTCCTGGGCCTTGTTTTTTGGGAGGTTTTTGATCACTGCTTCAATCTCGTTACTAGATATTGGTCTATTCAGGTTGTCAATTTCTTCCTGTTTCAGTATGGAACTTTGTAAGTTTTCAAGAATGTATCCATTTCTTCTAGTTATTGGCATATAGCTGTTGATAATACTTTCTGATGATTGATTCTATTTCCTTTGGATTAGTCGTGATCTCTCCCCTTTCATTCATAATTTTTTTTTTAAAGATTTATTTATTTATTTGACAGAGCGAGAGAGATTACAAGTAGGCAGAGGCAGGCAGAAAGAGACGGGGAAGCAGGTTCCCTGCTGAGCAGAGAGCCCGATGCGGGACTCGATCCCAGGACCCCGAGATCATGACCTGAGCCGAGGGCAGAGGCTTTAACCCACTGAGCCACCCAGGCGCCCCTCATTCATAATTTTGTTAATTTGCGTCTTCTCTCTTTTCTTTTGGATTAGTTTGGCCAATGGTTTATCGATCTTATTGATTCTTTCAAAAAACCAACTTCTGGATTCATTGATGCGTTCTACTGTTTCTCTAGTTTCTAACTCGTTGATCTCTGCTCTAATCTTGATTATGTCCCTTCTTGTGTGTGGGGTTGGCTTAATTTTTTGTTGATTTTCCAATTCTTTAAGGTGTAAAGAGAGCTGGTGTATTCCCGGTTTTTCAATTTTTTGACTGGGGCTTGGATGGCTATGTATTTCCCCCCTAGACAGCCTTCACCAATCCCATAGGTTTTGGACTGATGTGTCTTCATTCTCATTGGTTTCCTTGAAGTGTTTAAGTTCTTCTTTGATTTCATGTTTGATCCAAACATTCTTGAGCAAGTTGATCTTTAGCCTCCAGCTGTTTGAATTCCTTCCAATCTTTTTCTTGTAGTTGAATTCCAGTTTCAAAGCATTGTGGTCTGAGAATATGCAGGGAATCATCTCAATCTTTTGGTAGCGGTTCAGTCCTGATTTGTGACCCAGTATGTGGTCTGTTCTGGAGAAGTTCCATGTGCGCTTGAGAAGAATGAGTATTCTGTTGTGTTAGGGTGGAATGTTCTGTATATATCTATGAGGTCCATTTGTTCCAATGTATCATTCAAAGCTCTCGTTTCTTTATTAATTTTTTCGTTGGAAACTCTGTTACTGAGAGTAGCGTGTTAAGATACCCTACAATAATGTATTCCTATCAATATGACTCTTTATTTTGATTAACAGTTGGCTTAGGTAGTTGGCTGCTCCTATATTGGGGCATATATGTTTACAATTGTTAGATCTTGCAGGATAGACCCTTTAAGAATGATATAGTGTCCTTCTGTATCTCTGACTACAGTCTTTAGCTTAAAATCTAATTTGTCTGATATGAGAATTGCTACCCCAGTTTTCTTTTGTTGCCTGTTGGCATGAAAGATTGTTCTCCATCCCTTCACTTTCACTCTGAATGTATCTTTAGGATCCAAATGTGTCTCTTGTAGACAGCACATTGATGGGTCCTGTCGTTTTATCCAGTCTGCAACCCTGTGCCATTTTTTGGGAGCATTTAGGCTGTTCATGTTGAGAGTGATTAATAAAAATAAGTTTTTATTGACATCATGTTGCCTCTGAAGTCCTAGTTTCTATAGATTGTAAGTACCTGTTCTATGTCACTCATGGGTTTTTTCTACTTTTATAGAACCCCCTTTAATATTTCTTGTAATGCTGTCTTGGTGGTCATATACTCTTTTAATCCTTGCCGTCTTGGAAGCTCTTTATCTCTCCATCCATTGTGAATGTCAGCCTTGCTGGATAAAGTATTCTAGGCTGCATGTTCTTCTCATTTAGTGCCCTGAATATGTCTTGCCAGCCCTTTCTGGCTTGCCAGGGTTCTGTGGACAGCTCTGATGTTATTCTGATGGATCTTTCTCTCTATGTAAGGGATCTCTTCCCCCTAGCTGCCCTCAGGACCTCTTGTCTAAAATTGTAATTTGCAAATTTCACAATTATTTGTTTCGCTGATTTCCTTTACCTGTTGATCTTGGTGGGTGTCCTTTCTGCCTCTAAGACATGAACACTAGTTCCATTCCCCAGGTTGGGGAAATTTTCATTCAAAATTTGGTCAGCTATATCTTCTAGTATTCTATCTTTCTCTACCCCCTCAGGGATTCCAATAATTCTGACATTGGTACGTTTCATGGCATCATTTATTTCTCTAAGTCTGTGCTCATGGCTTCTAAGCACTTTGTTTCATCCCTCCTCCTGACCTTTCCTCTCAACCATCTTATCCTGTAGATCGCTAATTATATCCTCTGTCTCTGTATCTCTAGCTATTAGACTATTTAGATTAGATTGGATCTCACTGATAGTGTTTTTAACATCTGCCATACTGGTTCTCAGTTCTGTCCTTAGAGATTCTATGTTGTCATTAATGTTTTTCTCCATCCTAGCCATTGCCTGGATAATTGTTACCCTGAATGCCCTTTCCGACATAATGTTTATGTCCATGTCCAGTAGTTCTGAGGGACAGGGCACAGTCTCTGTTTTTCCTCTGTTGGATGTTCCTCCTCCTAGTCGTTTTGATGAGAGGTGGATGAGAGGATATATAGCTGAATATATCACCCATGATCCAGGCAGGGTGCACCCCAGAAGGTTTTGGGGAATTGGAATTCACCTCCAAAAAGAAAGAATAAAGATAAAAAGAGAGAAAGAGAGAGAAAGAGAAAAGAAGAAGAAATCCTAGCCTAAATGTTCCCCAAAAATAAGATTTATAAGGTATATAAACAAACATGAACAAACATAAAGACCAACGAAAGTAAATGATAAGAAATAAAAGAACCTAGTCAGAATGCACCCCAAGAATAAGATTTATATAATACCAGAACAAAAGCAAATACACAGAAACACTGACAGAAGGGTAAGTTGGGATGGTGGTTATAACTTCTCAATGAGGGTGAGGAATATTATTTCAGGTCTTCCTCCATTTATTGTTGTTTTAAGCCTCTAGTTTTAATGTTAAGTAGGTTTTAAAAAAATTTAAAAAACCAAGAAATGTGAGAAAGAATGAATAAGAAAAAAATAAAGGAAAAAAACTTGTCTCTATGAAATGTACAGGTTTTAGTGTATTATCAGGAGCTTAGTGTATTTATTTCCCCTGATGTTGGGGTTATAGTTTTATGAGGTCGCTGTGTCCTCTTGTTTTTGGCTTGTCTTCTTGGGGAGGGGCCTGTCATGTTGTTTTCCAATCAATCTTGCTTGGGTTGATTCGCCCTGCCCCCTAATCAGGGGGCTGGTCTCTGTGGAAGCCAGTTTCTCAGACTTTCATTCTCTGGAGATTTTTGCTCTTTTGTAGCTTTTTTGCCTTTTCAGAGAGTCCAAGCAAGGAGTCTGCCTGTACCCAGACCCCTGTGTCACAGAGAAGCCTCAGTCTGCTCCCCTCTGGGTGGTCCAGAATACAGACTCCCGTCTACAAGCTCTGCTCACTCCGCAGCCCACCATGGGCGGTGCACACCCCTAGTCACTGTCGGAGTGGCCCCGCAAGGCCCTTGCTAGCCTCTGCACCTTGGCATGACCAAAGCCGCGAGGACTAGGAAACTTGCTTCTGATGGCTGTGGTTGCTGGGACTGCTGTCTGGGCTCTAGGCCTGTGCCAGGTGTGCTCAGATTCCTGCCTGAGATTGGGCTGGGTTCTCTCTGGTGCTGGCTGGGAGTGCCCAGACGCTGCGGCAGGTGGTGGACATCCTGCGGTCCTGGAGCCTACAGCCCGAACAGCAGTCCCAGCAACCATAGCTATTTTTAAGTGTTTTTAACCGAACTCTAAGTTAATGCTGGTCCCCAACCACAGGGCACTTTCCTTTGGGATATTAGTGTCCTTGGGTTGCTTCCAGTGGCTCCCTCCCCCTTCTGTTTATCCTCCAATATAGGTTCGAGTGTTCCCACTCTGATTTATCTCTCCACTGCTGTCTTCTGCTCCTGTAGAGATTCAGAAGTGAAAAATCTTACTTCTCAGGCTGATTTCATGGGTGTTCAGTGTGTTCTGGTAGATATCCAGCTCACTTTAGGGGACCAGTTGTAACAGGGTCTCCTACTTCTCTGCCATCTTGCCCTCCCTCTGCTGAAAGTGTTTTTGAAGAAGTGACTAAGATTTTATCCAAATTATCTTCAGTTATGAATATGTATTATTTCAAAATTATTATTTTATTATTTATTAATAATAAAGAAATATTTATTATTATACATAATTATGTATATTAATTCTAGTGCAGAATTAATATACATAATTATTTATATATTGTGAATAATTTAATACTCGTTTTGAAAAAGAATTGAAAAGCATCATCAAGAAGATGTAATAATATATAAGGAATGGCTATGGGCATGAAGCTTTCCAGTACTTCTAAAATCAATTATGTACTTGCATTTTATTGACCTTTCTTGATCCCAAGCAGAGATAAGTAGTTAAGCAGTAAAACCACAGAGGCTTCATGGGGGGAAACGATTCTCAAGCAGGAGAGGCAAGAATATCTAATAGCTTGTAAGTCAGAGAAGAGGAGTATGCTAGCTTACCATGCTAGTGAGGCTGTAGAGAGATTATGTCAATCAGAGACATGCAGACAGCAGGACATGGTGGGCAGACATAAGCTAACAGGATAGAACAAAAGTGTGGGACACAGCACTCGGACTAGGTAGATGGTAACTTCTCAGCACTTGGGAAGAAACACTGCCAGCTCACTTTCAAGGAAGAATTGGGAGGAGGGTGGGGGATGGGAGAGCCTGGTGGTGGGTATTGAGGAGGGCACGTATTGCATGGAGCACTGGGTGTGGTACATAAACAATGAATTTTGTAACACTGAAAAAATAAAAGTATATGGGGGGAAAAACAACACAGCTCTAAAGCTGTGGTCACAGTTTCCCTTCACTCTTCCAAAATTTTTGAGGACACCTAAGATCTTGCCTATCCATATTTTCAGCATTAGAAATTATGCCTGACATGTATTAATATGTTTGTCATTTATTTAACAATAACAAAACCCATTTGATAGTAAAATAAATTCTGTTTTGTAAAAATTAACTAAAATGTTCTTCAAAAGAAAAAAATATAGTAAGAAAATTATCATCAATTCACTGTTTTGCAAATCTCTTTAATGTTTGGCTTACTAGAAAATAGCCGAATTTTACTTGTGCTGCATGCAATCTATTGTGATACCACATAACAACCTCTAGAAGACCCTACTCTACAGTTGTGAGAGAATGGCCATGAAAAAAATGTATACATATTTTTAAAAACACCTCCTTGGCATTATCATGAAAATGATTTTGAATTCATGGATCCATTGAAAGTATTTGGGGGACCTTAATGTTTCCTGGACCAAACTTTGATAATCAATAGATACTGCCGGAGATCGGATAATATGTAGATATGAAACTGCCCAAAGACCAGACCTGCATTCCACAGATGCTATTCAGCCATCTTTAAGAAAGACTTCCTTTCTTTTTTCCCAGCTCTTAGAATCAGTGAATCAGTGATAGCTTTGGAAAACAAAAAACATGTCCCTGGCTAACAGGAAACAAACAAACAAAAAAAAATAGGAAACAAATCGGATCTTATATATCAAAACATGCAAACAAAACAAAACAAAACCATGCATAGGAATCTACATTCCAACATGTGAACACAGAACAACTGCCACAGAAGTGACATAGAGTATGGCTTAGAGCCAGTGGCAGTGATAAGTAGGTGGTGGGATAGATAACCCTAGAGCACCTAGCTAGGTAGCTGCCATCCTCTGTAGAGAATCTGGGGACCACTGCAATTGCTCCACAGAACACTCAAGTGTTGTGTGTGGGTTTGGTGAGTCAAGATTGTGGTTTAGGTAGGTGGTATCATCCCTGGGGTCAGGAGAGTCCCCACACCCAACAAAAAGCCTTCTGGCTGCCCTTGTGCAGCTTGTATATGCCTCCCAAGCAATCTCCAAAGACAGCATGTGGCAGAGGGAACTGGCAAGTAAACAGTGATGCTCTAATGCAAAGACCAACAGATATTCAAGGATCATCGAGCATTTGTGTGAAACCACTCTATGAAGCCAAATCTCCAAAGACAATCAGAAGTATTCATTTGTTCAACAAATACCTATAGACCAGAAATCAGGTGCCAATATTGATATAGTATGATTTATTTAACTATTCTCTTATGATAGACAGATTTTAGTTTTATTGATTACTACAATCCTCACTAAAATTAACATCTTTGTAAAAATAAAAATAGTAATTTACAAAGTATATTTACAAATATCGGCCATTGTTTCAAATTGTTATATACATTTTCACTCATTTAAGTCTCATGGCTTTCTTAGGTGTTGGTTTTATTAGCATTTGTATATATTTGTGTAAATGTATCTGTAAGGATCCTTGGTGTAAGTAGAAGTGCTGAGTGTAAGAGACATGCGAATTCTGTTTTGATCAATTTGGCAAATTGTCTTTAAGGTATTTGTATAAATTTACTTTTGTACAGAGTATATAACTTTTAATTTAAGCAGATCTACACTTCTGCCAAAAATAGGTAACGGTTACAATTTTTCTGCCAATACTAAATTGATATCAGTATTCTTTTCAGTTTTTGTCTTTTGGAACAAGAAAAAAATTACATTGCAGTTTAAATTTTTTTAAATATTATTTTACTTCTTACACTGTTGGTGGGAATGCAAGTTGATGCAGCCACTTTGGAAAACAGTGTGGAGATTCCTCAAGAAATTAAAAATAGAACTACCCTATGACCCTTCAATTGCACTACTGAGTATTTACCCCAAAGATACACATGTAGTGCAAAGAAGGGCCACGTGTACCCCAATGTTCATAGCAGCAATGGCCACAATTGCCAAACTGTGGAAAGAGCCAAGATGCCCTTTGACAGATGAATGGATAAAGAACATATGGTCCCTATATACAATGGAATATTATGCCTCCATCAGAAAGGATGAATACCCAACTTTTGTAAACATGGACGGGACTGGAGGAGATTATGCTGAGTGAAATAAGTCAAACAGAAAGAGTCAATTATCATATGGTTTCACTTACGTGAGGAGCATAAGGAATAACATGGAGGACATTAGGAGAAGGAAAGGAAAAGTGAATTGGGGGAAATTGGAGGAGGAGACAAACCATGAGAGACTGTGGATTCTGAGAAACAAACTGAGGGTTTTAGAGGGGAGGCGGTGGGAGGTTAGGTGAGCCTGGTGGTGGGTATTAAGGAGGAGCACTGGGTGTGGTGGTGGGTGTGGTGCATAATCAACGAATCAACGAATCCTGGAACACTGAAAAAATAAAATAAAATTTAAAATAAATAAGTAAATACTATTTTACTTAAATTTTTTGATTATTTATGAAGTTGTATATTTTAATTTTTATTGATGATTTGTTTTTAGTATGTAAATTACTCATTCATAGCCACTACCAAATCTTCTATTAATTTTTCTTTTTTCATTGATATATAGGCACTCCCTACACACTATGAATATTAATTCTTTTTTATCACATAAGTTTTCACTATTCTTTCCACATTGTCATTTAATGATTTACATGATGCCTTTGGCAGTACTCAAATTCTTAATATTTATGAAATAAAAGCTTGAAGACTTTTTCCTCGAAGGCTTTTGACTAGGGTCTATTTCATGCTCAGACTTTTGACATTGTAGTTAATTTTCATTTTAATTCTATCTTTTCCTTTTCTAAAAACAAAGTTAGTATTATTTTATAGCTGGAAAAATCCATAATTTAAACATTCACATGACCAGATTCAATGGACCAAAATCATAGCTTTTCTACACCAACAAATCAGCCATCCATTGGACAAATGACTTCATGAGTCCATTGACAGCCCTTAAGAACCCTTTTTGTTGAAGATTGCCAGGCACAAAATGTTGGTTATACACTTACCCTTCCACCATGTGGCTGCTAGAAGAAGGGGCAGGGGTTCCCTAACCTCAGGTAAACACTGTTATCTCCAAAGAGACCTAATAAAGAGTGGAGCAAAGATGTCTATGCTCTTTTTCTCTTGCTCATGACGGACTGTGTACTGGAGCAGAGGAGCACAAACAATATGTGAACACATTATTCAAGTCATCCTCTAGCAGGGACTTGAGGAAAGATGCTGAATTTAAGGTTCCAAAGCCTCTAGGTATGATCCAGCCCAGAGTACTAGATATCTTTCTAGATGTACTAGAGGATATCATTCAAGGTGCTCCTGTGGGCATAATTCTTGGGAAACCAAGTGGAGACTTTGGAATCATGGCTAGTAGTTTTTCTGTCAAAATGAATACAGTTTTTTGTGTACTCATTGCCCTTACTGAAGGTATAGTGCACCAGCCCTCACCTGGCCTTAGTGAGACTACCTGCACTTCCCATTATGGGACAAATAGCTCTTCAGCTAGAAGAACTTAGTGCCTCTCATAATTCAGGAGATCTCATTGTTCAGCCTGTCCACAAATGGTATCACTCAGGAGAAAATTCAAAGTAACATAAGCCTTTCCACCAAATGAGACTCCATTCTTAGAGGGCCTGCAGCACCAGCTAGGCATTTGGAAAGACAGTGAAATTTGGGATAAATGGAAGTAATTTGCTTCCACAAGATTTTCGTCAATTGTACCTGAGTCAGAGGAAATTTTGCCCAAGCTATTTGTCTCAGCCTGAGGCCTGGAAATTTGATCATCTTGTTTATCTAGCAAGTGAGGCTGTCATGGAACTGGAATAAAACATAGAATCCAGAAGTCACACAAAGTATAAGCCGAATTATGAATTTGGACTGGCAAAGGGTATTAGAAATATAAGGCCAGGGAAAAGATGTTGAGGTAAGGAGCATCTTGAGAGAAAGAAAGATCAAATAGTATTTTCTACCACTCATTTGCAATCAGTGTTCACTACCTTACTTGTTTTTCCATTGTTTAACCTTATTTTATAATAATTTTAGATTTAAAGAAGAATTGTGAAGACAATACAGTTAGTTCCTGTACGCCCTTCTTTCCCTTACATTAGCATCTTACCTAACTGTGGTACAGCTATCAAAACTAATAAGCTTATATCAGTATAACACTGTAAGCTTATTGAGATTTTAGCAATTTTTTTTCAAAGATTTTATTTGACACAGAGAGAGAGACAGCCAGAGAGGGAACACAAACAGGGGGAGTGAGAGAGGGAAAAGCAGGCTTCCTGTAGAGCAAGGAGCCTGACGCGGGGCTCAATCCTGTGACTCTGGGATCATGACCTGAGCCTAAGGCAGATGCGTAAAGACTGAGCCACCCAGGTGCCCCTGATTTTACCAATTTTTGCTCTAATACATATTTCCTGTTACATAATCCAATCCAAGATACCATATTACATTTAATCATTATGTCTCCTAAATTTTTTCCAATCTGCGATTTTTATCCCTCATTTTTTTTCTTGTTTTTCACAACCTTGCCACTTTTGAAGAAGTACTTGTCAGATATATTTGCAGAAGCTATCTCAATTTGGGTTTGTCTGATACTTTCTAATATTAGACTGTTTGCCTTTCTCATCTCATTATATCAGGAAGTACCTGATGTCAATACAATTTGTCACTGGTGATATTAATGTTGATTGCTGAGTTGTGGTTTTTGCCAGGTTTTCCCCTTTCCATACTCTATCTCAATGGCTTGCAACTAGCTGTGGTTTTGTGCCCCCAAGAAATACTCAGTAATGTCTGGAGACATATTTGGTTTTTTCAGGTGGGAGAGGACTCTACTACTGGCATCTAGTGGGTAGAAGTGAGAGATGCTTCTGAACATCTTGCATTGCACAGAGTAGCCCCTACAACAGAGAAGAGTAAGGCCTGAGAGACCTTGTTCTACCCATTAGCAGCAACAAACTGCCTTCAGCCTGTACTCAACAGGAAGTGGAATGAGCTTTACCTTGTAGAAGGAGTAGGATCAAAGAATTTATAACATGTGAAAGCAAGCACAGTAATTAAATATTTTGCAGGTGATACTTTGAGGCTATGCAAACTCTTGTGTCTCCTTAATGTACCACCCACTAACTTTAGCATTCACCAATTGCCTGCAGCAATTATTACTGTGCTTTTCTAATGGTAATTTTCTATTTCCTTCATTGCTTTTGCATTTATTATTTCTGCCTTATTTTTTAAATTAGCTTTTCATGTAACTATAATTCAAGTATAAAGAATTAGATTTATTTCCTGTGTCACTAGTAGAATTGGCCCCAAATATACTTTCTTGCCTTATTCACTTACATCCTCATTTATTTACCCATTCTTCTATTTATTCAACAAATATTTATTGAGTGTTTACTGTATCCTATGCATTGCTGTTCTAGGCCTTGGACATAGAGTAGAAAATGAATTCTTGTCATGTGGAACCTACCTTCAAATGAGGGAAGACACTGAACAAGTACAGAGGTCAGGAAAATGCTTTTACGGAGGCAAATAATAATAATATAAGTCTCTGCGTATCAGCCTCCAGAGATGCAGATCAGGCAGCAAGGAGTGGGGAATGGGTCTGGGGGTGAGGAGAGGCAATTAGAAAAGCCAGAACAATCATGACAAAGGGGCACTAGCTGCAGGTGGCTTAACTAGGACCTATAGGTAGGTGATTTTAGCTCTAGGGACAGAGAATTCTCTGACATCATAACTACTGAACCTCAGTCTGAGTGTCAAGGGATATCCCAGCTTTCTCAATCCCAGCCCTCAGGGCTGTGCACCATCCCTGAGGGCCAGTGCAGAAAGAACTCCTGCTTAAAATCAGACAAACCATAAGAGACTCTTAATCTCAGGAAACAAACTGAGGGTTGCTGGAGGGGTTTGGGAGGGATGGGGTGGCTGGCTGATGGACGTCGGGGAGGGTATGTGCTACGGTGAGTGCCGTGAGTGTATAAGACTGATGATTCACAGACTGTACCCCTGAAACAAATAATACATTTTATGTTAATAAGAAAAGAAAGAAGAGGTAATTAAATATTTTTCTAAAGCACACACACACACACACACACACACACAATCAGATGGTTTCTAGACCCCTTTGTCTCTCAGTGGGTAGGGGCCTGAGGTTGCATCTCCCACTGAGTAATGGATTGACTGTCTTGGCTAAGGGGCCTCCATAATCCCACATTTCAGAGAACTGTTGTGCATCATTTATGTAGAAAAGCACACAAACACATCTCAAGCAGTGGGATTCACTGGGTATGTAAATTTTTTCCATTTAATTCCTTATGAAAAATGTCTCTATGTGTGGCACAAGAGTACTCTTTAAAATAAATGTATTTTATATATATTTATATATTTATTTTAATATGTAATTTTATTATATAATTATATATTTTATAATAATATATAACAAATATATAATTTTAATATATAATTTAATATAATTTTAAAGAGTACTCTTTTAAATGAATGAATGAATGAATAAATAAATAAATAAATAAATAAATAAATAAATAAATAACTAACCATACCCCGGTTTTCTCAAACAGGAAACAGAAGATTGGGGATTCAAGCATCATCAATATTAAGGTCAATTATTTCACTCTTCTGTAAATACTGCAGGTGGTCTTGTTTTGGGCAAAAGCCCTGAAATGGTGCTTTCCTTAGAAACCAACTGATGTGACCTGGTTCTCTGCTTACTTGCCCCCCACTCTAGGCAATGGGTTATCTTTTGTGTTATCAATGTGTCTACTAGGGTATGCAGGAAAAATAATTATGTTTATATATTTCTTTTTAATTTCCTCTTCATCCCTCTCCCTCTCCCTTACCTTTTCTTTCTTCACCATCTCTCCTATCCCTGCTTATTGAGAAGCATGAAGTAAAAGCAGGCACTCATGGGATGATGCAGCTATCCAATCACTAGATTTTGTTGGTTCAGAGCCTGCAACGTTAGCACATAAGAGAATGTGTTCCCAGGTTTATGCTGCCTAGGCCTGGAGGCTATGGATTATCCAGCCTCTGCTAGGTAGATTTTGTTAAGCATTCTCCAAATAAACTTTTTTTAATCAACATTTTAGCAAAATTGTATCAATATGGCAGACTCTGTCCCTCTGTATAGTTTTTTGTTATTTTTTTCTTAAAGTCTTTCCTAGATATGATATATGGAATAAAATACATTTCGATCAAATCTTAATTAATTTTGCATGTGCTCTGGAGGGAGTGACAAGTGATCAGTTCCCAGATGAAGGCACAATGTTTCCTCTCCTCAGAAAGTTCCCTCATGCCTCTCCCCATCAATACTCACTGCCACCCTACCTCCATGGTATGGGTTATTACTTCCCAGCTTCCATCACATTGTACTTGTTGATATAAAAGTTTATAGTTCATATATATTTTACATAAAAGGAAGCAGTGTGTATGACCTCTTGGGTCTGGCTTATTTTGCTCTATACAATAGTCCCCCTCCCTTAAAAAAAAAAAAGATTATTTATTTATTTGACAGAGAGAGATAGCAAGAGAGGGAAAACAGGCAGGGGGAGTGGGAGAGTGAGAAGCAGGCTTCCCGCCGAGCAGGGAGACTGATGTGGGGCTCAATCCCAGGACCCTAGGATCATGACCTGAGCCGAAGGCAGACAGACACCCAATGACTGAGACACCCAGGTGCTCCTCAATAGTCCCCCCTTATTCACAATTTTGCTTTCCATGGTTTCAGTTTTACAGTCTGAAAATAATCCTTTCTGATGGCTAAGTAATATTCCATTGTGTATATGGAACACATCTTCTTTATCCATTCCTCTATTGAAGGGCATCTCGTCTCTTTCCAGTTTGGCTATTGAACATTGGTGTCCATGTGGTCCTTCTTTTCACTACATCTGTACCTTTGGGGTAAATACCCAGTAGTGCAATTCCTTGGTCTTAGGGTAGCTCTATTTTTAATTTTTCGAGAAACCTCCACACTGTTTTCCAAAGTGGTGGTACCAGCTTGTATTCCTCACCAACATTTGTTGTTTCCTATTTTGTTAATTTTTGCCATTCTAACTGTCACAAGGTAGTTTCTCATTGTGGTTTTATTTGTATTTCCCTGATGGCTAGTGATGTTGAACATTTTTTCATTTTTCATGTGTCCGTTAACCATTTGTTTGTCTTTTTTAGAAAAGTGTCTGGGGCACCTGGGTGGCTCAGCGGGTTAAGTCTCTGCCTTCAGCTCAGGTCATGATCTCAGGGTCCTGGGATCAAGTCCCGCATCAGGCTCTCTGCTCTGTGGGGAGCCAGCTTCCCCCTCTCTCTCTGCCTGCCTCTCTGCCTACTTGTGACCTCTCTCTCTGTCAAATAAATAAATAAAATCTTAAAAAAAAAAAAAGAAGTGTCTGTACATGTCTTCTGCCCATTTTTTGACTGGGTTATTAGTTTTTTGAGTGTTAAGTCTGAGAAGTTCTTTATAGATCTTGGATATCAGCCCTTTATCTGTAATGACATTTGCAAATATCCTCTCTCATTCTGTGGGTTGCCTCTGACTGTTTCCTTTGCTGTGACGAAGCTTTTTTCTTGATGAAATCCCAAAAGTTCATTTTTGCTTTTGTTTCCCTTGTCTTTGGAGATGTGACTTGAAAGAAGTTGCTATGGGGGATGTCGAAGAGGTTACTGCCAAAATCCTCTAGGATTTTGATGGATTCCTGACTCACATTGAGTCTTTCATCCATTTCGAGTTTATCTTTGTGTATGGTGTAAGGGAATGGTTGAGTTACATTCTTCTGTATGTAGCTGTCCAATTTTCCCAGCACCCTTTATTGAAGAGACTGTCTTTTTTTCATTTGATATTTTTTCCTGCTTTGTTGAAGATTAGTTGACCATAAAGTAAGGTTGCATTTCTGGGCTCTCAATTCTGTTCCATTGGTCTATGTGTCTGTTTTTGTGCCAGTATCATGCTGTCTTAGTGATCACAGCTTTGTAATACAGCTTGAAGTCAGGCAACATAATGCCCCTGGTTTATTCCGTTTTTTCAACATTTCCTTGGTGATTCTGGATCTTCTCTGGTTTCAACTTTTGCATCAACATGGATGGAACTGGAGGAGATTATGCTAAGTGAAATAAGTCAAGCAGAGAAAGTCAATTATCATATGGTTTCACTTATTTGTGGAACACAAGGAATAGCATGGAGGGCATTAGGAGAAGAAAGGGAAAACGGAAGGGAGGGGAATCAGAGGGGAAGACAAACCATGACAGACTATGGATCTCAGGAAACAAACTGAGGGTTTCAGAGGGGAGGGGGATAGGGGGATGGGTGTGCCCTGTGATGGGTATTAAGGAGGACACATATTGCGTGGAGTACTGGGTGTTATATGCAAACAATGAATCATGGGACACTACATAAAAAACTAATGATGTACTGTATGGTGACTAACATAACATAATAAAAAAGAAAGAGGACTTCACCCCCCAAAATGAATGAATAAATAAATAAACAAATAAACAAACAAACAAATAAATAAATGTTTTTAAAGGGGAGAACATTTAAAAATGGATCTATGTGGAGACTATGTTTATGTCAAAAACTTCATAAATTATTTTTGAGGTTAAAAAACAAGATTAAGAGAGAATCCAAGAGAAAGAGGTACATTATAAGAACCTGAAAGCCAGGGAGGGGGGAAACCTTCAATTCTGGGATGAGAGGTCATGGAAATATATTAGTGAGTTTTCCTAATTATCTATGAGCAAAAGTGGGAAATTCTCATTACACTTTCAGTTAATCTTTTGGAGAAAATGTGATATTATTAAAAGTTGTGTCAATGATTTTTAAGGGAAAAAAATACAATCTGAAAAGCAGTGTATGAGGGGTTCATTTACCCCATTCCCAACAGTCGGATTATTTAATTTTGGTCATTCTAGTGAGTGTGTAGTGATATACCACAACGTGTTTTTTTGTTTTGCTTTTTTCTTTCATTTCTCTGATAACTAATTAATTCATGTGAACATCTAATCATAAGTTTATTTACCTTACAGATATTTTCTTCTGTGAAATTTCTGTTCAAGTTCTTTGTTAATTTTTGTATTCAGTTGTATGTTTTCATTGATTGTTGTACATTTTTACATATTCTTTTTTAAAAGTTTTTATTTATTTATTTGAGAGAGAGAGAGAGCACAAGTTACGGAAGGGAACAGGGGAAGGGACAAGCGGACTCCCCCACTGAGCAGGGAGCCCAACACTTGGGGCTTGATCCCAGGACCCTAAGATCATGACCTGAGCTGAAGGCAGATGCTTAACCAACTGAGACATCCAAGTGCCCCCATTTTTACATATTCTGAATAAAAGTTTTGTTAGGTGTATTTATTGCAAACATATTTTTTTCTCAGTCTATGCTTGTCTTTTTTCTTTTTTAATGGTGTATTTGACAAGTAAAATTTTAAATTTTGATGAAGTAAATTTTATTTTTTCTTCTTTAGTTAATGTTTTCCACACTTTTTCTAAGAAATTTTTGCCTACTCCCAAGACCATGAAGTCATTTTCTTATTTCTATTTCCAGAACTTTATGGTTTAAACTTCTCTCACAGATAACTTTAAAGTTAACTTCTGAGGATGGTTGGAGTGTTAAAGTTAATATCTTTTGACATGGATATCCAGAGACATGAACAGCTGCCATTTAGCCAGGTTGGGTGACCTTGGGCTTGGTGGAAGTACAGAAGGGCTTAGAGAGAGGGTGGAAGTGAATTAGGGGTGCTAGATCTGCTTCAATCAGAAGATCCACTTAAATTTAACCAAATGGCAGATGCAGAAATCAAGCTTATTTTTAAATCAGTGGCAGAGCATCAGTGCCAGGTTAGGAACCACTTGAATCATGTGTTTGGGCACACTTACATGTCCTTATCTTGCCCACTCATAGCACCTCCACCCCCAAATCAGGGTACACATGCTGTTGGAGCACATACATTCTGCCCTATCCAACCTTCTAGCTTGTATTTGAGATCATGGAGTAGTGAGAATCGGCATCTAAAGTACCAGATGAAAACAGCCATCTGGGGAAGGGGTCTTAGCAATACAGCTGCATGTGTGCATGGGGGTGAACATGTGTGCATGCATGCATGTGGGTATGGGGACATAGGTGCATGCACACACAAGCATGTGCATGTGTGCTGTGTGATCATGTGTGCATGCATTCTCTAGAATATGGATCTAACCACATCCCCCTAGAACTCCAGAACTCCTTTAGAAAAGTTAACTATGTGCCCATGATACATTCTCAAAATTGACCTTTTCTTATGTATTTTATCTCCTCTTTTTTTCAACATTTTGTTTACTTTCCTTCATTTTATCTTTCAACTTTTTGAGGGGTGGAGTGGGTGGGAAACTGCATTTAAAAAAAATCTTAAGAGTTTCCTCCTTCCTTCCTTCCTTCCTTCCTTCCTTCCTTCCTTCCTTCCTTCTCTCCCTCCCTTCCTCTTCCTGTCTTCCTTTCTTTCTGTCTAACTTTCTCTCTCTCTTCCTTTCTCTCTAGCTCACTCTCTTCCTCCCTCCCTTTCCATCAGTCTTCCTTCCTTCCTCCTTCCCTTCCTCTCTTCCTTCTCTGCTTCCTTCCTTCTTTCCTCCTCCCTTTTGTTTATCTTACTTCCTTAATAGCCTGTTGCTGTTTTATGAGAGGAATATAATTCCAAACTTCACCAAGGATACTATACTTCTTATTTTATACGTTAAATTATTTTTTATTTCCTGAATTACATTTCCTCCACTGTCAGTTTTTGTTACTTTTCTTTTGGCCAGTCACTTATTCAGCAAATATTCATTGAACATCATCTATGTGCAAATATGGTTTTCTGGCCCTTGGGGTACATTAGTTGTCTTTCCTTAAATGTCTTTTTTCCTTAGTTGTCATGTTTCATTTCATATTTAAGGGTGAAGAATGGTAAGTCTGGTTGGGAGCATATGCACATGGATAGGGATTGTCCACTGAAAGGCTTTACCTTGAAATGAGCAGGTTGGGGCCCAGTGAGCTTTATTGGGTGGAAAAGAGAGCAGGGCCAGATCATTGCATGCTTTTCTCAGGCCTTCCAACAGCCTCATCAGGAACTCTAGTTCTCCCCCAGATTGTTCAAATTCTTTACAACTTTTTTCCCCCCAAATGCTTTCATTTTACTTTTTCAGTGTTACAAGATTCATTGTTTATGTACCACACCCAGTGCTCCATGCAATACGTGCCCTCCTCAATACCCACCACCAGGCTCGCCCTTCCCCCCAACCCCCTCCCCTCCAAAACCCTCAGTCCATTGCTCTGAGTTCACAGTCTCTCATGGTTCTTCGCCCCTCCAATTTCCTCCAATTCATCCCTCCCTTCCCTCTCACAATGTCCTCCATGTTTTTCCTTATGCTCCACACGTAAGTGAGACCATTTGATAATTGACTCTCTCTGCTTGACTTATTTCACTCTTTTCACCTTTCTGCCTGGAGAGAGCAGGTCTGGCTACTGAGACTCCTGTGTGTCTCTGTTGCTTATGGGCGATGGTGTGGTGATGAGAACCACTACTCCACACACAGAACTTAATTCTTTATTTTCCCTCTGTTAGACCAATAGCCACAAAATGCAAGACCCTTTGGGGTTGAGCAGGGCAGATTGGCCCCATTCAGCAGTTCCGTGTCTCTCGCAAGCTGTGAACATTCTTCTATCTTCCCTCCACCTTGAACTTAGTTAAATTCTCTTTTTTTTTGCCAGCGTCTTTTTGCATCTTCTTGCTTTGTTATCATTTAAATGAAATCTTGAGGAGGAAAAGATATATATACTTTAGTGAATACGTTTTTTAAAGATTTTATTTATTCATTTGACAGAGAGAGAGAGAGCACAAGCAGGGGGAGGGCCATATGGAGAGGGAGAAGCAAGCTACCATCGGATGAGAGAGCCCAACATGGGGGTTGATCCCAGGACCCTAGGATCATAACCTGAGCTGAAGGCAGATGCTTAACCGACTGAGCCACCCAGGCGCCCTGAGAGGAAAAGATATAAATGCATGTACTCAATCTACTATTTGAAACTAAATGTCTGGTTGGGACTTTCTGAATGTGTAGGTTAAATAGAAAGAACCAATATTTTCATAATGTAGAGCTTTCCGAGTCAAAAGCATAGTATGGCTTTCTGTTTGTTCAGATTTTTAATCTTTGGTATTTTTTTTTGGTTTTTCACTTTTTTTTTTTTTACTAGTGTGAATGGGGAATATTTTTTTCTAGAGAAATTTATAGTTGATTTGTTCTAATCATGTTTTATTATTAATTAACGTCTTTAATTGAACTCATGTTAGTTCATTAGTTTTTCAACTTAATACTTCATATGTTTAAAATAAAGTAACTTACTATCTGCAAAAAAAGGACAGTTTTTATTTTTTCTTTCTAATATTAAATTTTGGTTAGTTGGCTGAATACATTAGCAAGAGTTTTCAGACAATGAGAATTAGTAGCAATGAATGAATGAGTAGAAAAACAAATTTTTTTTATTAAAAGATTTTATTTATTTATTTGTCAGAGAGAGAGTGAGAGAGAGATCACAAGTAGGCAGAGAGGCAGGCAGAGGCAGAGGGAGAAGCAGGCTCTCTGTCAAGCAAGGAGCCCGATGTGGGACTCGATCCAAGGACACTGGGATCATGACCTGAGTCGAAGGCAGCCACTTAACCAACTGAGCCACCCAGGCGTCCCAGAAAAACAAATTCTTATCTTAAAACTGTCTCATGGGAATGCCCTGGTATTTGGTTACTAATTATGATGTTTCCTTAGATTTCTTGGAGAAAATGTTTATCAGTTTATTCCTGGCTTACCTGTAGTTTATGGTTTGTTGTTCTTTTCAGAAATGTAGGTTGAATTTTGGTAGTTATTTTTCACCTTTTATCAATGCTTGTGTTTTCTCTTTTTATTTTTTTTCAATTTTAAATACAGTTTTATTTAAGACATTGTATTTCAAATTACAATACAGTGCTTGTAAAGTGCAATGCATATGTCCTTTCCCTGTGCACATATTTCATATTAAAATATCAAGAATGTCCAGTTTATTTACTATAGCAGCTTGACTTTAAAACTGCCATGGAATTTGCTGCAAATTTGCTTCAAATGTTTTGTGTGGAAAAATGTTACACCTATCTTCAGATTGGTTTATTCAACCTCTTTGATAGTGGGCCCAGAGGAGGCACCACCAGATGAAGGAGCTCTACGACCAGGGAAGTCTCTATGCATTCCTCCTGACATGCCTCCTGCACTCTGGTACAACTTGGTAATAATGGGGTTGCAGACTTTATCCAGCTCTTTCTGCTCATGTTCAAATTCTTCCTTCTCTGAAGTCTGGGTCTTATCAAGCCAGTTGATGATTTCATTACACTTGTCAAGAATCTCGTTTGCTTTAATGTTGATTTTGCCCTGATGTTTTTCATCTTCAACATCTGCTTTTATGTTGAATGCATAAGATTCAAGTGAATTCTTGGAAGACTCCTTGTCCTGCTGCTTCTCATTTTCAGCTTTTACTTCTCAGTTTCTTTGACCATTGCTTAATATGTTCTTTGATCAAGTGGCCCTTGTAGTTAGTGATGGTAATCTTGTTCTCTTTTCCTATATTCCTATCCACAGCAGAGACATTGAGGATGCAGTTAGTCTCAATATCAAAAGTGACTTCAGTCCGAGGAATGCCTTCCCAGGTAGGCTTTTATCCTTGGTCATGGCATGCTCACCCTCATAAACCTGAATGAGCACACCAGGCTGGTTGTCAGAGTAGGTAGTGAAGGTTTGAATCTCTTTGGTAGGAATGGTAGTGCAGTACTGGATAAAGACAGTCATGACTTCTCCAGCAGTTTCAAAGCCAAGAGAAAATGGAGTGACATGAACAGCAGCAAATCTTGAACATTTTCAGGTTTGTCTCCAGAAAGGATGGTGCCTGGATAGCTGCACCATTAGCAATAACCTCATCAGGGTTGATGCTCTTCAGTTCCTTTCCATTGAAGAAGTCTTACAGAAATTTCTGAATCTTGGGGATATGAGTAGGACCACCCACCAGGACAATACTGTGGATCAGTTGTTTGTATAGCTTGGCATCCTTGAAGGGCTTTCTCTATAGGGTACGGGGTGTCACGGAACAAGTCAACATTTAATTTTTCAAATTGGGCATGAGTAATGAGGTAGAGAAGTTGATTCCTTTCTATAGGGAATCAATCTAAATACTGGCCTGAGTGCTGGAAGAAAGTGTATACTTATCATGTTGGCAAGCAAGTGGTACAGATATGTTGGGCTGTCTCGTTCTCTCCGATGCCCTTCTTATGTTGCACTTGAACTCTGCAATAAAATGGTTGACCATTAAGTCATTAAAGTCTTCTCCACCTAGGTTGGTGACTCCAGGTGTAGATTTGACCTCAAAGATCTCATCTTTAATAGTGAAGACACATTATGACACTTATGACACATCATAAGTACCACATCCTAAGTAAAAAATCAACACGGTCCTTTCAGCTCCAACTTTTTGTCTAAGTCATAAGCAATAGCAGCAGCAGTTGGCTCATTGGTGATTCTAAGTCCATTAAGACAGCAATAATTCCAGCATCTTCGGTAGCCTGATGCTGTCATTAAAGTAAGCAGGCACTGTGACAACGGCATTGGTAATAGTCTTCCCAAGGTAGGCCTCTGATTTCCTTCATCTTTTTCAAAACCACAGGGGACACCTCCTCTGGATAGAATTTTTTTTTTCTCCCTTGCATTCTACTTGAACTTTGGGCCTACCATCATCACTCACACTTTGAAGAGCCAATGTTTCATATCAGAGTGACAATGATATTGTCAAATCTATATCCAATAAAGCATTGGACATAAAAAACTGTGTCAGTGGGCGCCTGGATAGCTCAGTTGGTTAAGCGACTGCCTTCGGCTCAGGTCATGATCCTGGAGTCCCGGGATCGAGTCCCGCATCGGGCTCCCAGTTTCACTGGGAGTCTGCTTCTCCCCCTGACTTTCTTCCCTCTCGTGTTCTCTTTCTCTCTCTCTCTCAAATAAATAAAAATCTTTAGTAAAAAAAAAAAAA
>CM052883.1:73241454-73256401 GCA_028534135.1 Potos flavus
CAAAACCAACAAGACAGTAAACAACAAATGTTGGAGAGGATGTGGAGAAAGGGGAACCCTCTTCCACTGTTGGTGGGAATGCAAGTTGGTGCAGCCACTTTGGAAAACAGTGTGGAGATTCCTGAAGAAGTTTAAAATAGAGCTACCCTATGACCCTCTAATTGCACTACTGGGTATTTACCCCAAAGATACAGATGCAGTGAAAAGAAGGGCCACGTGTACCCCAATGTTCTTATCAGCCATGTCCACAATCACCAAACTGTGGAAAGAGGCAAGATGCCCTTCAACAGACGAATGGATGAAGAGGATCGACATTTTAACAATGTTTATTCTTCTAATCCATGAGCATGGAATATTTGTCTATCTTTTTGTGTTTTCCTCAATTTCTTTCATATGTGTTCCGTATTTTCTAGAATATAGATCATTTATCCCTTTAGTTAGGTTAATTCCTAGATATCTTATGGTTTTGTTGCTTTGTGAATGGAATTGATTCCTTAATTTCTCTTTTTACAGTTACACTGTTAGTGTATAGAAAAGCAACTGATTTCTGTGCATTGATTTTGTATCCTGCCTCATTCTTGAATTGTTGTATGAGTTTTATTAATTTGGGAGTGGAGACTTTATGTTTTCCACATAAAGTATCATGTCATCTGGGAAGAGGGAGAGTTTGACTTCTTCTTTGTCAATTTGGATGCCTTTTATTTCTTTTTGTTGTCTCATTGCTGAGGCCAGGACTTCTAGTACTATGTTGAACAGTGGTGGTGAGAGTGGGCATCCCTGTCATGTTCCTGATCTTAAGGGAAAAGCTCTTAGCTTTTCCCCACTGAAAATGATATTTACTGTGGGTTTTTCATAGATGGTTTTTATGATATTGAGGAACATTCCCTCTATCCTTATTCTCTGAAGAGTTTTAATCAGTAAAGGATGCTGTATTTTGTCAAATGCTTTTTCTCCAAAAATTGAGAAGATCATCTGGTTCTTGTCTTTTATTGATGTGCTTCTCCACACTGATTGATTTGCGAATGTTGAACCACCCTTGCATCCCAGGCATAAATCCCTCCTGGTCGGATGAATACTCTTTTTAATGTACTGTTGGATCCTATTAGCTAGGATCTTGTTGAGTATTTTGGCATCCATGTTCATCAGGGATCCTGAGCTGTAATTCTCCTTTTTTATGGGGTCTTTGCCTGGCTTTGGGATCAGGGTAATGCTGGCCTCATACAAGGAGTTTGGAAGTTTTCTTTCTGTTTCTATTTTTTGGAACAGCTTCAGTAGAATAGGTATTATTTTTTCTTCTTTAAATGTTTGGTAGAATTCCCCTATGAAGCCATCTGGCCGTGGACTTTTGTTTTTTGGGTGGTTTTTGATTACTGCTTCAATTTCATTACTGGTTATCAGTCTATTCAAATTGTCTATTTCTTCCTGTTTCAGTCTTGGTAGTTTCTAAGTTTCCAGGAAGGCATCCATTTTTCCAGGTTGCTTAATTTGTTGGCATATGGCTGCTGGTAATAACTTCTAATATTTTTTCCTATTTCCTTGGAGTTAGTAGTGATCTCTCTCCTTTCATTCATGATTTTATTAATTTGGGTCTTTTCTCTTTTCTTTTGGATGAGTTTGGCCAGTGGCTTATCGATCTTATTAATTCTTTCAAAGAACCAACTTCTACTTTCATTGATCTGTTCTACTATTTTTCTGGTTCCTATTTCATTGATCTCTGCTCTCATTATTATTTCTCTTCTCCTGCTTGATTTAGATTTTATTTGCTGTTCTTTCTTCAGCTCCTTTAGGTGTAGGGTTAGCTCGTGTATTTGGGATTTTTCTACTCTTTTTGAGAAAGACAGGATGTCTGTATATTTCTCCCTTAGGACTGCCTTTGCAGTACACCATAGGTTTTGGGTGATATGTTTTCATACTCATTGCTGTCCATGGATTGTTTAAGTCCTTTAATTTCCTGGTTGACTCAATCATTCTTTAGCAGGATGCTCTTTAACTTTCAAGTGTTTGAATTCCTTCCAAATATTTTCTTTTGAGTGAGTTTTAGTTTCAAGTCATTGTGGTCTGATATCAGGCAAGGGATAACCTCAGTGTTTTCATATTGGCTAAGACCTGATTTGTGACCCAGCATGTCGTCTATTTTGGAGAAAGTTCCATGTGCATTCGAGAAGGATAGTATTCTGTTATTTCAGGGTGGAATGTTCTGTTTATATCTACGAAGTCCATCTGGTCCAATGTGTCATTCAAAGCTCTTGTTTCTTTGTTGATACTCTGTTTAGATGATCTGTCTAGTGCACCCTACTGTTTGTACATTCCCTGTTTCTATGGATTGTCTCTGTATATTTCTGGTCCATATTACTCTTGGGGTCTTTCTTCTTTTATAGAATCCCCCCTTAGTATTTCTTGAGGGGCTGGCTTGGTGATAACATAGTCTTTCAGTTTCTGCTGATCATGGAAACTCTTTACTCTCTATCCATTCTGAATGATAGCCTTGCTGGATACAGTATTCATGGCTGAATGTTCTCATTTAGTACCCTGAATATGTCTTACCAGCCCTTTCTGGCTTTCCAGTTCTCTGTGGACAGGTCTTATGTTATTCCAATGTTCCTCCCTCTGTACATAAGGAATCTCTTCCCCCTAACTGCCCTTAGGATGGCTTCCCTGGTTCTAAGATTTGTGACTTTTATTATTACATGTCAAAACGTTGGTGTGTTCTTTTTGATCTTGGGAGGGGTCCTCTCTGCATTTAGGACATGAATGCTTGTTTCATTCCCTGGGTTAGGGAAGTTCTCTGCTATGATTTGCTCAAATATATCTTCTAGTCCTCTCACTCCACTCTATCAGGGATCCCAATAAGTCTGACATTGGAATGTTTCTTGGTGTCATTGATTTCTCTAATCCTATTCTCATGGTTTTTAAGCTGTTTGTCCCAGGCCTCCTCCTGTTCCTTCCTTTCTATCAGTTTATCTCCTAGATCACTAATTCATTCTTCTGACTCATTTACCCTAGCAGTTATAGTATCTAGTTTAGACTGCATCTCATTGATAGCATTTTTAAGTTCTGCCTGATTAGCTCTCATTTCTGCCCTTAGAGATTCTATATCGCCATTAATGGTTTTCTCAATCCTCGTTATTACCTTCATAATTGTTACCCTGAAGTCTATTTCAAACATCTTGCTTTTAACCATATCCAGTAGTTCTGCAGGAGAAGCCATTGTCTCTGGTTCTTTTCTTTGTTGGGAGTGCCTCTGCCTAATCATTCTGTTGAGTTGTGGTTGAGGGGATGTACAGGGTCAAAAATATCAACCACGATCCAAGCAAGGTGCACCCTGGGGAAGTTCAGAGCAATCAGAAGCCACCACCAGAGAAAAACGACAACAAAAAAACCTTGTCAAAATGAAACCCAAGAATACGATTTATAAAATACAAAACAAAACAAAAAGAAGGGTGAGAGGAAGGGGGCTATAATCCCTCAATGTGGGCGAGGTAGGTGTTTCAGTTCTTCCTGTGTGTATTTTGTCCTTTTTATTAGAGAACACTACTTCCCAGAGATACAGGGAAATTAAAACTGATGTATATATAAAGGTAGTATTGAATAGGGAAAAAAGAACTGTATTGAAGCTTATATCTATATAAATAAAAAAAAGAAAAAGAAAAAAGTACATGTGAGAAAAATTCAAGTTAAAAATTTACTACGGAGAATGTTGTATTAAACATCTAGTTGAAATGATAAGTAGGTAAAAAGAAAAAAAAAGAAAAAAGAAAAAACATGAGAAAGAATTAAAAAGAATAAAGGAAGAAAAGTTGTATCTAAGAAATGTATAGGCTGTGAGGCAACACCAGGTGCTTAATATACTATTTTCCCCTGGTGTTGGGGTTTTACAGTTTAATGGGGACCCTCAGGTTGTTGTCCTCCTGTTCTTCCAGCTTGTCTTCTGGGCAAAGGTCCTGCCACATTGTTTTTCAGTCAATCCTGCTAGGGTAGAATTGCCTTGCCCCCTATTAAGGGGCTGGGCTTTGTGGAAACTGGCTTTTTGAGCTTTAGTTCTCTGGCAGCTTTTTGTACCTTTTTGGAGGGTTAGAGCAAAGGAAAATGTCCACACCCACACGTCCCCCCCAGGGGAGAGAAGCTACAGTCTGTTCCTCTTTGAATCCTTCAGAACACACAGTGTCCCCCTCTGTAAATGTCACTGAAAACCGCAGCCTCCCACAGGCAGTGCATGCCCCTGGCAATCCTCTCAGCAGTCCACCCTTGCCCTTGCTTGTCTCTGCCCCCTGTGCTTCCAAAACCATGAATGATCCCAGTCTGTGTGTCACGGGCACAGGCATGGGCAGTGGCAGTGGCTGGTCACTGGGTCCACAGACACAGGTTGGCACTGGGTCCTCTCTGGCATGGGCAGGGTGGCGGTGGTCAGCCTGAGTCTACAGGCACAGGTCCGAGCCAAGTCCTCTCAGTTGTGGGTGTGGGTAGAGGTGGTGGTGGAGGCAACTGGCCCCTTGGATCCATGGGCTCAGGTCCATGCATACAGCTGCCCAATCCCAGCATTTGCCCCTTCAGTCCCTGTGTTCTGTTTGAGCACTGTTATTGTTCCCTTCTTGTCCTGCTGCCACCGCTCTTCAAGCTATCGCTGGTCCCTAGGTGCAGGATGATTTTGCACTGGGGTATTACTTTCCAGTGGCTAGATTCTGGTGATTCCCTAGCCCTTCTGTTTATCTTCTGACATCTGTCCACGCAATCACAACTCAGTCCTTCATATCTCTCAACTGATGATCCTCTACCCCTGTAGAGATCCAGAGTTATCATCTTACATCTTAGGCTGATTTTATTGGTGTTCAGAGTGGCTTGGTAGCTATCTAGCTAAATTCAGGGGACCAGTTGAAACAGAGTCCCCCACTCCTCTGCCATCTTTCCCTTCCCTCCATCAATGTTTTCTATAGTTAAGAGTTTGTTTCTTCATTTGCTGCTCTTCCCCACCTTTGCTTATTTGTTTTGTTTTTTAAATTCCACATATGAGTGAAATCATATGGTATTTGTACTTCTCTGACTTATTTCCCATTGTATGGAACCACAAAGACTCTGAATAGCCAGAGAAAAGTTGTAAAAGAAAGGAAAAGCTGGAAGCATCACAGTTCCAGACTTCAAGCTGTAGGCATCAAAATAGTATGGTAGTGGCACAAAAAATAGACATAAAGATCAATAGAACAGAATAGAAAACCCAGAAATAAACTCACAAATATATGGTTTATTAATTTTCAACAAACCAGGAAACAATATCCAGTGGAAAGGAGATAGTCTTTTCAACAAACACTACTGGGAAAACTGGATAGCAACTTTCAAAACAATTATGTGTAAGAATGTATAAGAATGTTTTTGCACATAGATAAAAATAAATTCAAAATTGATGAAAGACCTAAACATGAGACAGGGTACCATCATAGGCACATAGGAAGTAACTTTTTTGATATTGGCCGTAGCAACTTCTTCCTAGGTATATTTCCTTAGGCAAGAGTAACAAAAGCAAAAATAAACTATGAGAACTTCATCAAAATATAATCTTTATATGTTAAACTTGTCTTCTAAAAACTTCTTGAGCTCATTTATTAGTTTCGATTGTGTTTGTTTGTAGAGTCCTTGGGATTTTCTGTGTAGTCTTGTCATCTGTAAATAGAAAAAGTTTAATTTCATTTTCTTTCCAAATTATGTCTTTCATTTCCTTTTCCTGTATTGTGCCATTTGGAACTCCCAATTCTGTGTTGAATTACAATCATGAGAGGAGGTATCCTTGCCTTGTTCTCAATTTAAGGGGGAAACACATTCAGTCTTTCACCATTAAATGATACAAGTTGTAGTTTTTCTACAGATGATCTTCATTAAGTTTAGGATGTTTCCCCTCTACTTCTAGTTTGCTGATGATTTAAAAATCATAAATCATTCTTAGATTTGTAAAATATGATCTTCTTCACCAACTGATATTATTAAATACTTTCTCTTTAGCTTGTTGATATATGAGATTGCATTGCTTGATTTTTGAGAGCTTGAACCAGCTTCATATACTTGGAATAAAACCCAGCTGGCCACATGTATTATATTTCTCACACATATTGGATTTGGTTTTCTAATATTTTGTTGAGGAATTTTGCACATGAGTTCAAGAGAAATATTGGTGTGTGTTTTTCTTTTTTTGTACTGTATGTCTGGTTTTGCTACCAGTAAAGTATTGTTTCAATAAAATAAGTTGGGAAGTGATACCTCTTATTCTCTTTTCAAGAAGAGATTTATCTTAAAATTAGAGTTATAGTTTAAATGTTTGATATACTTGGCCTTTTAAACCATAAAGAGTTTTTTTTCCCCCTAGAAAAGTATTTTCATTATAAATTCAGTTTTATTCATAGTTTAAAAGCTATACAAATTATTTATTTCATTTTGGGTGAGTTGTGACATTTTGAGTTAGATTTTGAGGAATTGGTTCATTTCACCTAAATTGTCAAATTTATATGTATAGAACTCTTCATAGTATTCACTTTTAAGTCTTCAGAATCTTTAGAAATATGACCAGTTTCATTCCTGATATTGGTGATCGGTTTGTTTTCTTTTTCTTTTTTTTTATTTTTATGCTTGCTAACAGTTTGTCAATTTTATTGATCCTCGTAAAGAACCAAACTTTAATCCACTGATTCTCTATTGTTTGCCTGCTTTAATTTTAATCGATGTGCTCTTATCTTTATCATTTCCTTTCTTCTCCTTGTTTTAGGTTTGGTTTCCTTTTTTTTTTTTTTTTTAATGTCCAAGGAGACCAGATCTTTGTTACTAACCTATGTGTGATTTTCCAGGCCCAACCACAGGCAATTAAAAAGTCTTTAGCCCTTCTTCCCACAGCAGACTAGCCAGTGCAGTGCAGTCACTAAAGGAAATTGCATTCAGGACTCAGGGACCCTAGCTGGATGTGCTCTTATACACAACTGTATTCCTAGCCTGCAGGCACATCCACTCAGAGGCCTCTTGATCTGGGGCCTTCAGCCAATGCTTTCCTGAAGTGCTACTTCTGAGATCTCCTTATTAGGGAAAGGAGAGAAAGAATTTTGAAGACACTTTTTCTCCACTCTGGCTCAGTACTTTTCCACTCATAAGTATCCCTTCAATGTTCCCTAGGCTCTCTGATTTTGTAAAATGCAGAAGACATTCATTCAGGGCTCCCTTAGCAGTGAGGCAATCCCTACATCCTGTCTCCCTGGTCCCCCATTGGCACTGTCCTATGGTGCAAAATGAATCAGGGAGTAACCAGTGCTTTCTCTGGTTTAGCCTCTTGCTTATAATATTGCAGTAAATGTTTAAAAACTTGAATATTATTTTAATTTAGTTTGTTACCTTTACTGATTTTTTTGACACCTGTCAGCTTGGCTCTTTCCAGCTCAGTTGAACTGACAAATTGGCACATAGCAAAACACCTGAAGATCCCACAAGTCACCTTTGGGAGGTGCTCTCAGAGAACATGGGACATTCCAAATGGGTGCTTAGCAGATTGTTTGCAAAAATATGAAGGTCCTTTGGGGGCATTTTGCCCATAAGTCATGGAAGATGCTAGAGGATCCCATGGAGCACTTTGTTAGTCATGTCAGTGGGTCTTGGAGAGTGCCTGAAGAAGCCACAGGGAATTCTTGGAAGATGTTAAAGGACTGTTCCTGTAAGATATTTGGTTTTGGGGGGAATTTTGGTACTTCTCTTTAGCCTCCAGCTCCCTGACTAAGCTCTCCCAGTGGGCTGGTTTAGAGATACCACAGAGGAGTACAGAGAAAACTAGGGAAACAGCTCTCTAGCCAGTGCTTGCAGCACTCTGATGGTGGAATCAGAGGTAGTTGGTGGGCCTTCATAGGTCTAGTAACTCTAAGCATGTCTCTGGCACTAATCAGCTAGCTCCCTGAAAGACAACCAATTATTGAAATTTCGGGAGGAAAATTGTAGAGCCCTTTGAGACCACTTTGCCCAGTGTCCCTGAGGAGATCTTAGAGACTTAATTAAAACCCCTACAGAGGTAATTAGTAAAGGAGAGTGGCATGGTATGGGAGATGCATTACTAAAAACCCCTCCTTCAGATTGCCCTGACAGCAGTCATTGCCAGGAAAACAGAAAACTCGGGCAGCTACAATAGCCTTCTGAGTGGAGAAGCCTAGGCTTTGCTTGAATAAGCCCACCCTGTGTCATCCTTTGGAGTTTTGGGAGCTGGGAAACAGCTATCTATCCACCTTGGTGCTCTCCCTGGCTCTCCACTCCTACCCCTACCTCAGAAAAATGATCAAATCTTGACAGGTGACCCTACAAAGGTTTATACTTTGGTAGTTCCTATGACTGATAAAGGACTGTGTCCTCTGCCTCTTCCTGTGGGTCTGAAGATAGGTTGGAAGGACTAATTTCCTTTGCTCAAACCTCTCAGTGTTCAGAAATAAATAACACTAGTGGTTGGTAAGTGGATGTCCTTCTGTCCTCAGGAGACACCAGAAGTCCTATGCCAAGGTTAGAGGTTCACGAGGAGATGGGAAATTTGCACTTCTTAGACCATTTAGATGCTGATGCACAGGTAACAAAAACCCCCTGCACCAAGGTGAGGGGAAAACAGATCTCTGGTTTTGGGTCTGAAGCCACCAACACCAGAATCTTTGACCTAGCCTGATTATGAGTAGGTCCTTTTGGGTTTATAAACCTCTGTTATGGCCCCTCCTCTGAATTTATTGGTATTCATATATTATTTATGTGCACCTGTCTTAGACTTTACCCTCAATCATTAACAGGAATTCCTACAGTTACAAACCTGACTCATGGGCTACAGCTAAAAGCCTGGCCATTTGATGAACCCACTGGCAAGCCTTAGGCTTGCATATATTAAAAAAAAAAAAAAAACAAGAAGTAAATATTCAGCACTATAAGTTTCTCCCAGCATTGCTTTATCTGTGATCTCCAAATTTTTATATGTTGTCTTTTTGTTTTCATTCAGTTCAATGTATTTTTATTTCTCTTGATACTCTATGAGCCATGAATTTTCTAAGTGTGTTTTTTAATTTCTAATCATTTGAAGATTTTTCTGTTATTGTTCTAGTATTGATTTCCAAATTTATGGTCAGAAAACTGAATGATTTCAATTTTTTTGATTTATTGAGTTCTGTTTTATGGTCAAGATATAGTACATATTTATTAAATGTTCAGTGTGCTATTTAAAAGATTTTATTCTGCTTTGGGTTATCTTGTTCAATAAATGTTGATTAGTTCCTTTTGGTTGGTGGTGTTAATGAGTTCATTTATTTTCTTGTAGATTTTCTCTCAGTTGTTGAGAGGAAGATGTTGAAGTCTCAAACTAATTGTGAATTTGCCTATTTCTTCTTTTACTTCTCAGTTTCCTTCTTTGCATAATTTTCATCTTCATTGTTTAGTACATGCACTTTTAGATTTACTATGTCTTCTTAGTGTATTGATCTTCATCATTAGGTAATGCCACTTTCCGTGCATTTTTTTTGCTCTGAAATCAAGTTTATATATTAATATTATCTCTCCTACTTAGATGTTTGTATGGTAACTTTTCTGTCCTTTCAACCTATTGATATCACTACATTTGAAACGACTGTCTTATAGACGGCATACAAATAGGTTATATTTTTGTTCTTGACAATCTCTCTTTTAATTACTATATATAAGCCATTTACATTTAATCTAATTATTGCTGTTTTAAGGCATATATCTATCATTTCATTTTTTCTTTTATTTGTTCTTAATGTTTTTGTTCTATTTTATTTTACTGCTATCTTGTAGTTTATTTAAATATTTTTAAAAATACAATTTTCATTTGTAGTATTAAGTGGTTTAAGTGTGTCTCCTTATAAATTCCTTTTTTATAAGGGTATGTATATTGTTATTGTATTATATATACATATCTTGTCAGAGTCTACTAGTATTGACATTTACTAGCTCAAATGGATTCGATGAAATTTATGTTCCTTTAAACCTCCCCCATTATAATATAATCATATTAAATATTTCCTGTACATATACTGAGAACCCCACCAGACAGTGTTAAAATTTTTCTTCAAACACCTACCACAATTTATGAAACTCAAGAAAGAAATTCAAAAAGAAAAAAAAAGAAAGTCTATTGTATTTATCCCTATCTTTACTCTATCTTCCTTTTCTGATATTCTCAAATTCCTGTTTTTTATCACTTCCTTTCTGTTTACAGATCTTTCTTTAGTCATTCTTTTAGAGTAGGTCTTCTCATGAAAAATTCTCTTAGTTTCCCTTCATCTCAAAATGTCTTTATTACCCTTTCATCCCTAGACCATATTTTTACTGAATATAGAAATCTGGATTGACAGTTTTCCTTTTTTTTTTTTTTAAGATATTTATTTATTTATTTATTTATTTGAGAGAAAGAGCACAAGCAGGGGGAGAAGAGGAGAGAGAAGGAGAAGCAAACTCTTCACTGAGCAGGGAGCCCAATAATAAAGGACTCGATCCCAGGACTCCAGGATCATGACCTGAGCTCAATGCAGATGCTTAACTGACTGAGCCACCCAAGCACCTCTACAGTTTTCTTTTAGTACTTTAAAAATGTGCCATTTCTGTGATTCTTAATGAGAAACGTACTGTCATTGTAATTGGCTTTCCTTTCCAGGTAATGTTTATGTTTTCTTCTGCTACTTTCAGGACTTTTTCTTGTCTTCAGCTTTCAGATGTTTTAATAGGATGTGCCTTAGCAAAGATTTCCTTTGGTATATACTGTTTGAAGTGTGTTCGCGTTCTTGAATCTGTACATTTATATTTTGGTCAAATTTAGAACATCTTTAGCCATTATTTATTCAAATACCTTTCAGCCCTAACTCTCTTTCTTCTTTCTTTCTGGGATTCTAATGATAAAAATAAGATCTTTTGTTATAGCCTTACAGACCCCAGAAGTACTGTTCATTTTGCACAGGCTATTTTTTTTTTTTTTTTTTTTTTTTAGTAACACATAATGTATTATTTGCCCCAGGGCACATGTCTGTGAATTGTCAGGCTAACACATTTTACAGCACTTACCATAGCACATACCCTCCCCAATTGCACAGGCTATTTTTAAGTGGCTGTTTAGATTAGGTAATTTCTATTGTTCTGTCTCTAAGTTTCTCTTGTATTTTCTTTTCTGCTGCTGTGCCCTCCTTTGAGGTTTTGTTTCAGTTATAGCTCAGTTCAATTCTACAGACTGACTTTGGTTCTGCTTCCTATCTTCTATTTTTTTGCTGAGATTTTCTATTTTATTTCTGAGGATTTCTGCTTTTTTATTTGTTCCAAATATGTTCTCAATTGCTAACAAGAATTTATTCATAATGGCTACTTTAATTTTTTATCAGATAATTCTAACAGCTATGCTCTCTTAATGTTGGCATCTGTTGATTCAGTTTGAGATCTTGTTTCTTGGTATGATGAGTGATTTTCAACTATAATCTGTGCATTTTGGATGCATAAATCTAGGGATATTATTTAAATCTAATGTTTTAGCAGGCCTCCTGTGACACAGCTCCTTTAGATGAAAGGGTTGCTCCCTTGTTACAGCCATATAGGATAGAAATTCCAGTTCTCTGCTTAATTTCCATTGGCACCACCCCCTGCTAATCTTTGGATCCTGACAGTTGTCCTTCTACTCTATGTTTTTCAGAGTATTCTTATGTCTGTTTTATATAGACTCTATATATAGACTCTATCTGAAGTCTGTATCTGAAAATATAAGGATAAGTAGATGTACTTTATCTTTCCAATATTTACATCCAATAATTTGTTTATAATTAAAATGCTTTGAATTTCTTTGGAAGGTAATAAGATCAGTGGCTCTTATCTTCTTGGTAACACTTGGCCTAAACACATTGTCTGATAGTAATATTGACAAATTCTGCTTTTTCATTTCTATTTGTCAATAAATCTATGTCCCTTTCTCATAAACTTTCTTGTATCCTTTTCCTTTGTTCTGCTCTTACTGTATATTTTTGCAAACAAATACATGTTTCTATGTCTTTATTTTTTTTAAGATTTTATTTATTTATTTGACAGACACAAACACAGCTAGAGAGGGAACACAAGCAGGGGGAGTGGGAAAGGGAGAAGCAGGCTTCTCGCTGAGCAGGGAGCCTGATGCAGGCCTCGATCCCAGGACCTCAAGATCATGACCTGAGCCAAAGGCAGACACTTAAGGACTGAGCCACCCAGGCGCCCCTCAAGCAGAGGAAGTCAGTTGTCATATGGTCTCACTTACGTGTGGAGTGTAAGGAAAAACATGGAGGACATTGTGAGAGGGAGGGGAGGGATGAATTTGGAAGAAATCGGAGGGGTGAAGAACCATGAGAGACTGTGAACCCAGAACAAGGGACTGAGAGTTTTGGAGGGGAGAGGGTGGGGGGATGGGCGAGCCTGGTGGTGGGTATTGAGGAGGGCACGTATTGCATGGAGCACTGGGTGTGGTACATAAACAGTGAATCTTGTAACACTGAAAAAATAAAATAAAAGTATTTGGGGATAAAAAAAACAAAAAAACAAAGGCAGTTCAATTAGTCAGCTTTATTTTTATAATTTATATGAGTCAATGTATCCCCTCTACCTTATTTCACAGCTGCCATATGTAATAATTTCAGTTTGTTTTTCTTATTTTCCCCCTTCCTTTTGTTATATTGACTTCTTATTTTTTCAAAGATTTTATTTATTTATTTGGCAGAAAGAGAGAGAGAGAGAGAGCATAAGCAGGGGGCGTGGCAGGCACAGGGAGAGGGAGAAGCAGGCTACCTGCAGAGCGGGGGAAGCCTGATATGGGAATCCATCCCAGGATGCCCAGGATCATGACCTGAGCCGAAGGCAGTCGCTTAACCAACTTGGCCACCCAGGAACCCTAAATTGATCTTTTTAAAAAAAGAATTCTTGCTTGCTTTCTTGTAATTTGGCAGTGTTCTTATTGTGTCTTATTTTACTAGTGTTTATCTTATTGCTTTGTTTTAAAGATTAATGACTTTATCTTTTGGATGAAAATTCCAGCAATATGGAAAAGTGAAAAGACAACCAAAACCATGAACCCAGGTGCCACCAGTCACCTCAGTTTTAGTTAGTGTTTATTTAAATGTTATTCCAGATATTATCCACTTAGCTGAAATATACATAATATTGTATATATACAAATACTAATAATGTATATTACATAATAATGATATATTTTATATATATTTATATATATGTATATCCATACATTTATACATATGAATAATATATAATATTATATATATATAGACTCATACTGAAACTAGTGTTGAATCAAACATTAAGTGGGAGACATTGTTGATCATCTCCTTCACCACAAAAGATATGAGATTCTAAGACATTCTTCTTAAGTTAAAGAGAGGAAAAAGCTAATGGGGGTATAAAAAAGTGGTTATTTATTGACACTCTGTAATTTGAAAAGGATTTCACCTTTACACCAGTTTGTGCTTGCTCTCCAATTAGTGATGAAGATAACAGCTTATCCACACTTGTTCTTTTTCCCCTTAACACTTCTAATGGGTTTCATGAAGTCCCAGACCCTCTTTCCTTTCAAACACAGCAGTGTCTTAGAACAGGATGGGAGTGGGATCGCTCCTGCCTCATCTTTATGCCTTTCTCCAGTGTGTGAGGAAGAGCAGTGCAGGGGACTCTGCCCTGGTAAAGAAAGTCAGAACTGTATCCTATCTGTTCTTTCCAATGAGCCAATACTTTGGTTTAATGCTTGTTCCATCATCAATTGTATAAATTCTTTCAGGAAACTAAACTCTCTGGATATCCATCCCACTCCCAGGAATTTTCAGGTATAATCGTGCTTGCAAAAGGAATTTGAAAAGAGCAGAGTTTGATGCGCATATTTAAGATGATCACTCTTTTCAATATTTCTCTAAACTTTCTATCTTTAAATAATAGACAACTCTTTATTTACTTATTTATTTATTTATTTCCTCAAATACTTTTACTTTATCTTTTCAGTGTTACAAGATTCATTGTTTATGTACCACACCCAGTGCTCCATGTAATACGTGCCCTCCTCAATACCCACCACCAGTCTCACCCAACCCCCCAACCCTCTCCCTTCCAAAACCTTCAGTTTGTTGCTAACAGTCCACAGTCTCTCATGGTTCATCTCCCCCTCCAATTTCCCCCAATTCACCCTTCCTTTCCTTCTCAGAATGTCTTCCATGTTTTTCCTTATGCTCTACACGTAAGTGAGACCATATAATAATTGACTCTCTCTGCTTGACTTATTTCACTCAGCACAATCTCTTCAAGTCCCATCCATGTTGATACAAAAGTTGGGTATTCATCCTTTCTGATGGAGGCATAATATTCCATTGTATATATGGACCAAATGTTCTTTATCCATTCATCTGTTGAAGGGCATCTTGGCTTTTTCCACAGTTTGGCGATTGTGGCCATTGCTGCTATGAACATTGGGGTACATGTGGCCCTTCTTTGTACAGCATTTGCATCTTTGGGGTAAATACCCAGTAGTGCAATTGCAGGGTCATAAGGTAGCTCTATTTTTAACTTCTTCAGGAATTTCCACACTGTTTTCCCAAGTGGCTAAACCAACTTGCATTCCCACCAACAGTGGAAGAGGGTTCCCCTTTCTCCACATCCTCTCCAACATTTGTTGTTTACTGTCTTGTTGATTTTGGCCATTCTAACTGGTGTGAGGTGGTATCTCAGTGTGGTTTTGATTTGAATCTCCCTGATGGCTAATGATGATAAACATTTTTTCATGTTTGTTAACCATTTGTATGTCTTCTTTGGAGAAGTGTCTGTTCATGTCTTCTGCCCATTTTTTGATGTGATTATCTGTTTTTTGAGAGTTGAGTTTGAGGAGTTCTTTATAGATCTTAGATATCAGACCTTTGTCTGTAGTGTCATTTGCCAATATCTTCTCCCATTCTGT
>CM052883.1:73256501-73269110 GCA_028534135.1 Potos flavus
TTTGTTGACTGTTTCCTTTGCTGTGCAGAAGCTTTTTATCTTGATGAAGTCCCAAAAGTTCATTTTTGCTTTTGTTTCCTTTGCCTTTGGAGACAGTGGAAAAAAAGACAGTCTCTTAAATAAATGGTGCTGGGAAAATTGGACAGCTCTATACAGAAGACTGAAACTCGACCATTCTCTTACACCATACACAAAGATAAACTCAAAATGGATAAAAGACCTCAATGTGAGGCAGTAATCTATCAAAATCCTAGAGGAGAATATAGGTAGTAACCTCTTAGATCAGCCACAGCAACTACTTTCAGGACATGTCTCCAAAGGCAAAGGAAACAGAAGTGAAAATCATTTTTTATTTTCCATCTGTATATCTATCTTCTGTGATAAAATATCTCTTCATGGTTTTTTGCCCATCTTCAGAAAGATTATTTAAGTGTATTGGATTATTTCTTTAAACTTGAGTTTGGTGGGGAGATACACATAGATATAGAGTTATAAAAATGGATGGATATAAAATATATTGTTATATCTATATATAGTATATTAATAAATTAAAATTTTATATTTCAGTATGTGACACATTTATATAATTTCATATAAAGTGTGAAGTTAGGTCGAGGTTCATTTTTCATTGCTTACGATGCCCTGTTGCTTTGACTACAATTGTTGAAAAGGCTATTATTTCTCTATTGATTTTTTATCTATGTAAATCAAAGAAAAAAATGAACCTGAGCAGCATGACTAATCAGCATTATATAACTTACATTTATAAAATATTCCATATTGGAATATACTCATTCTTCTAAAGTCGACATGATACATCCACTAACTTATACGCCACTCAAACCATAGCATAACATATAAAAAAAAAAAAGTAGAAAGTCAAGTATGTACTCAGATAACAATGGAATTAAGCTAGAAATAAATACCTAAAAATTAAAAATGGTATAAATATTTGGTAACTAAGCAGTACACTTCTAAATAGCATATGGATCAAATAATATCTCTGTGTCTATCCCTTTGTCAATATCACATAGTCCTGACACTGTGTGTCACACTATATAAGAGGGTTTGACGTCAGGTAGATTGATTCTTTCCACTCTGCTTTTATTTTTCAAAATTCTTTTAGCTATTTTCATTCTTCAATTTCAATATAAATTCTAAAATAATCTTGTCTGTATCTACAAAAAATTCTTAGTCTTGATAAGAAAGTGTCTTTAACTTGTGTATCTATCTGGGGAGTTTTGGCATCTTTTACATTAAGTCTTCTAATTCATGATCATGGTATGGCTCTCCATTTATTTAGATTCCTGTTGGTTCATTTAATCAAAACTGCATTTTGTAGTTTTCAGGATACAAGTCCTGTACATGTTTTGTTAAATTTATACCTAAACGTTTCACATTTTTTTTTGTTAAAGATTTTATTTATTTATTTGAAATAGAGAAAGCAAGAGAGAGATAGCACAAGCCTGGGGTGGGGCTGGGGGAGAGGGAGAACCTGGCTCCCCACTGAGCAGGAAGCCCAATGCGGGGCTGGATCCCAGGACCCCAGGATCATCGACTGAGCCAAAGGCAGATGCTTAACTGACTGAGCCATCAAGGCATCCCAGCATTTCACATTTTTAAATGACTGTGATATTTTATTTTTAATTTTAGCCTCTATGTGTTCATTGTTAGTATGTATGTATAATATATGATTATTTTTTCTGTTATCTAGTAAACTGCAACTTCACTGAAATTATTAATTCTATTTTTTCAGATTCCTTGTGATTTTTAAAATTTTTTTTTATGTTATGTTAGTCACCATACTGTATGTCCTTAGTTTTTGATGTAGTGTTTTTTTTCTTCCTGTCAATTAAGAGATTTTCATTGAACTTTTACTGTGATCTATCTTGGTGTGGATTTCTTTAGTTTAATTCTGTTTGGAGTCAGTCAGACTCATGAATCTATAGGTTCATGTCTCTCTTTCCAAATTTGCGAGGTTTTCATCAATATTTAAAGTACATTTTCAACCTCACCCTCTTCCCCTTGCCTTCTGCAACTTCTATAAAATGATTAGATGTTTTGTTATACTCCTACAAGTTCCTTAGGATCTTAATATTTTCAGCCTGTTTTCTCTCTGTTCAGACTGCATTGTTCTATTTTCTAATTGACTGACTCTTTTTTTGTCCCTTCCATTCTGCTATTGATTTCACTCACTGAGTTTTTATTTGGGTTATCATGTTTTTCATTTACAATTTCCATTTGTTTTTCTTTATATTTTTTATACCTTTACTGAAAATCTTTATTTCTTTGCCATCTTTTACTTTTTCGTTTGTTTCCCAAATGTTTGTGATTTCTTTGAAGCACTTTTATCATGGTTTCTTTAATATCTTTTTCAGGTATTTCTAACGTTTCTGTTATTTTTTTTTAAGTTTATTTATTTATTTTTTTACATTATGTTAGTCACCATACAGTACATTGTTAGTTTTTGATGTAGTGTTCCATGATTCATTGTTTACATACAACACCCAGTGCTCCATTCAGTACATGCCCTCCTTAATACCCATCACAGGGCTCACCCATCCCCCACCCCGTCCCCTCTAAAAAACACAGTTTGTTTCCCAGAGTCCTTAGTCTCTCATGGTTCGTCTCTCACTCCGATTTCTCCCCCTTCATTTTCCCCTTCCTTCTCCTAATGTTCTCCATGCTATTTCTTATGTTCCACAAATAAGTGAAACCATATGATAATTGACTTTCTTTGCTTGACTTATTTCACTCAGCATAATCTTCTCCAGTCCCATCCATGTTGATGCAACAGTTGGGTGCTTGCCTCTGTTATCTTGTTGTTGATATTTATTGTCTCTTTTCACTTTGAGATCTTCCTGGCTCTTGGTAAGATGAGTGGTTCTTGATTGAAATTTGAGAATTTGGGGCTATAACTTTTGAGACTCTGGATCTTACATAAGCCTTTTGTTTTAGCTGGCCTCCTCTGATACTATTGTGCTGGGGAAAAAGAGGTATGTCATCTCATTATTGCCAGGTTGGGGTAGATAGAAGTCCTGGTTCCCCACTTGGCCCCCACTGACACCTTAAGTGTGAAGGCTCATGGTTATAGGTGAGGGAAGTTAGGAGTCTGGCCTTCCTGTAGGCCTCCACTGATGTCTCCTTGGCAAGAAGAGTAGGAATTCCAGTTTACCTCCCCCCCTGTTGCCCCCACTGGCACTGAGAAGGTGTGTGACCTTGTTACCACTGAGTGGTTGTGAAAGTCTTGACTCTCTCCCAGGCTTCCTCTGACTAACCCAGTGGAGGTTGGGGTGGGGAAGTAAAACCTCCTAGCTGCTGGTGCTTATGGAAGTCCAATCTCCTCCTTGGTCTCCACTGCCACATGGCAAAAGGAGAAGGCTAATCACTGCTCAGTGGGAACCAAATCCTGACCCACTGCTTGGCCTTGGCTGATACTAGCATGGAAGCAGGAGAGGCTATTTGGTGCCTCAGTATAGCTGGGAAGGTTAGACATTTAGAGTCTCCCTTGACCTTTGCTGGCTTGAGTTGAGGTGGGTCACTTTTTTTTTTTCTTTTGTGTTTGGGTTGAGTAGAGTAGTTATCATATGAAAGGTTTCTGTCTAGATAGGCTAACTCTTTTCTTGGTGTTTTGGGTAGAGTGAGCACAGTTTGTGTGTGTGCATGTATTTTGTTTGTGTGTTTCTTTGTTATCTGCATCTCTTTTGCATTTCTGGATTGTTGGCTTCTTCAGCTCCAACTTTGGGATATATAATGCAAAAGGAAACCAGGGAACTTACTAATGTGTTGTTCCTTGGGTCCTCAAAATTTCTAGTTGGTTTGCTTTATTCTTTTCACCTTTCAAAATTTTCTTATGCTTGTCTTCTATATAAAATGTCCAGGATTTTTACTTGTACTTAGTGGGAGGGAAACTTGTGTATAGTCTATCTTCTCAGCAGCTGATAACCTTTTGATATGGGAGAAGACCAACTTTAAAAAGAATGTCAGTTTTTTCAGATCTCCAGGTAATTGCACAAATGAAACTAGAAAGTTTTTTTCCCCCTTTTCCTTGAAATCTTGTGTTCTTTCCAACACACTAAGCTAGTAGTGTACATTTGAGCTCTGAGTAAACTGGCATCTTATTGTCTAATCATTTCATGCATTTAACTTTGCTACATTAAAAAAAAAATAGCCCCAAATCCCATCATCTATTTGTTAATCAACAGATGAATGCATAACCAAATTCTGGTATACCCATCCAATAAAACCTATTCCACAATGAAAATCAATGAATTACTGAGACATGCAGCAACATATATGAATCTCAAAAACACGACATTCAGTGAAAGAATATATACTGTAAAACACAATTTATACAATGTTCTAGAATTGACAAAACGTAGATATGATTAAAGAAATCAGATTATGCTGAGTGAAATAAGTCAAGCAGAGAGAGTAAATTATCATATGGTCTCACTTACTTGTGGAGCATAAGAAAAAACATGGAGGACATTGTGAGAAGGAAAGGAAGGGTAAATTGGGGGAAATTGGAGAGGAAGATGAACCATGAGAGACTGTGGACTCTGAGCAACAAGCTGAGGGTTTTGGAGAGGGGGTTGGGGGGTTGGGTGAGCCTGGTGGTGGGTATTGAGGAGGGCATGTATTGCATGGAGCACTGGGTGTGGTGCATGGACAATGAATCTTGTAACACTGAAAAAATAAAATAAAGTATTTGGGGAAAAGTAATAAAAATAAAAAAATAAAAAATAAAAAAAAAGAAAAAAGAAATTAGATTAGTGATTGACTAGTGGGGAAATTGCTTATAAAAGAGCACCAAAGAATTTTCTGGGGTTATAAAAAAATTCCTATTCCTTGGTCAGGATGTGGATTAGACAGGAGTATACATTTGTTTTTTTTTTTTTTTAAAGATTTTATTTATTTATTTGACAGAGAGATCACAAGCAGGCAGAGAGGCAGACAGAGAGGAGGAAGCAGGCTCCCTGCTGAGCAGAGAGCCCGATGTGGGGCTCGATCCCAGGACCCTGAGATCATGACCTGAGCCGAAGGCAGAGGCTTTAACCCACTGAGCCACCCAGGCGCCAGGAGTATACATTTGTTAAATTCATTAAATTATACACTTAAAACCTGCTAATTTTATTGTATGTAAATTCAACTTCAATAAAATTAACATCTGACAAAACAAAGTTGTCTACACCACATATTTTGCTTCTATAGTTTCTAAGGCAAGGTAATGATACTTAAGTGTAGCATAATGAAGTGGAAGTGGGTTTTTATCCTTGATGAAGAGTCTAAGAAGGATAGTAGCCAGAGTGTTAGAGACCATACAATCTATCTCACTGGTACACAGTGAATAAATGAATAGTTGGAGGAGAATTCTTTCATGCACTAGAGGACCCACTCTCCCTATGAATGATTCAGGAGGGTTGGAGCAGACCGTGCCAAAAATAAAGGTGAGAATAAAGGCAAGGATACATAATTTCCTTATGGTCAAGTATCATGTATCTCCCTCCCTCGTAACAGTTTCATAGGACACAAATGAATCAGATGTGAGATAATCTAGTGTAAAAATGGCAATATCCTATTTCTTCATAGAAGTGGAAGGTGAGCTAACATAATATCATGAATCAAGCTCTAAATTGGAAGTGTTCTGTCCCAGGTTGCACGTTGTTTGGTAGTAGAGACTCTTTGTTGAGATGTTTAATTCACAGCCCTGGACTCTTCTGCTGAGGGAAATTTGGGAAGGTCTCCTTGTACCAAGAGCGCCAGGACCATGTACACTTACAGGACAGAAAATGAACTAGGGGTGGCCAAATTGGGAGTGGTAATGGCCTCATTACCATTGTCTGTGTATGTTTCCGAGTACATGCAGACTGAAAAATCATGCTCTGTGTCGAGATTAGATGGCCTCAAACCTCAAGTCAGGATTACAAGTGGGCATTAATTACTTCATTAATTCATTCATTAATGCATGTGAGATTCTCCACTAACTTGGGAGGGGAGTAGTAAGAATCAAAAAGAAATTAACATGTGAAAATTGAGTCCAAAAGGTGTACGGAAAAATGCAGCAATGAAAAGTCACCCAGACTTGTCCTTAACTGAGTGGAATTCCTAGTCTATGCTGTCTGTGCCAAGGAATTTTAGCCCATGGAGTCACTGATCTATCTAGCAGTATTTTGGATTAAAAAAAAAATACCTTTAACATGGTCGACTTTTTTAGAAAATAGTTCTATTCCTGAAGCCACTGTTGATATAGAGGTACTGCTGCATAATAATGCCATATGGCCATGCTCCAATTTCAAATCACACCCTGAGGTTAAGAAATGTCCTGATTATTTATAAAGCAATATCATATCAGAAAAACTAATTTGCAACTCCACGCTTGTCCAACAAGGTCATGCGTTTGCTTTCTGACTCTGCAGATGTGTGCACACTCAGGCAACATGAGCACGCACTCACTCAGGTGTAATGACATCACTCTTGGTTGCAGTCTCTGTCCCATAAATGTACAGAAACCTGGCATCTTTGGTTCCAATTTGCCTCAATCACCCTGACCTCCTCTGGCAAGAGGCTATGACACTGAGCAAATGTTTCAGTGAGCTGATGTATGGGGCTCACTGTGAGTCTCCTGTCTTCTTTCTCACTCCCTGCCTCTCTGCACTGATAGAATCCACTTCTCACTGTGTCTCTGAGGAAGACCAAGAAAGTTGATCTTACTTTCTTGGTAAACTTAGTAAACTTTCTTACACCTCACAGGATTCCACTGCAGTTACAACATTTGCAAGCCAATGTTTCCAGTGCTTTTGGTAATATTTTCCTTCAGCAAACTCCCAGTCATGACATCTTGGCCTTTCTGTTTGGCAGGGCACATGAAGGTGGTTTTTTTTTTTTCTGCCATTAAAGGAAAGGGATGGCCATTCCCACTGAGGACAAGTAGACCCCCTGGCCCTTCAGGAAAACCATCTTCAGAGAGTTGCTGTGGACTAGTTCTTAAAGTATGAATTGGAAATAGCAAGGATGGAGCATGGAGTCTGTAGGCATAGGGACTCAGGAACTCCCCACTCCCACAGTAAGGACCTCCCCACCTGAAGGTGTGTCCAAGACCCAGCTGGCCAGGTAGACAGAGGATGAACCCCTTGGCACTGGCTTACATTCTTTTTTTTTTAAAGATTTTATTTATTTATTTGACACAGAGAGAGAGAGAGAGAGAGAGAGAGAGAGATCACAAGTAGGCAGAGAGGCAGGCAGAAAGAGAGGGGGAAGCAGGCTCCCTGCTGAGCAGAGAGCTCCCTGCGGGGCTCTATCCCAGGACCCTGAGATCATGACCTGAGCCAAAGGCAGAGGCTTTAACCCACTGAGCCACTCAGGTGCCCCACTGGCTTACATTCTTAAGGAAAAAACATTTTCCTGAGGTCATGAGAAAGTGGTTTCCTACGCAGTGGAGTGAGTTAGTCAGGAGAACCCACTAGGTAAAAATAAATGGCATAGGTTAACTGCTCCCTAACCAGTTAGATTTATTTCTAAAACAAGATTACAGAGAGTCTGAAATAGGCTCGAGCACCTCTATAGGATAAACAACAGTCTTTAGATGACTCAGGTGTCTGGTTTTACCTATTCCATTTACTCACTTCTTTCTGCAGAAAGAAATGAGGTCTCATCGCACTGTGGATGTTTTGTTTATTTGTTTTGTTTTGCATTTCCTGGGGGTAGTTTGTGACAATTCCCATTTATCCCATACAGTCTCTGGTAGGATGCCAGCTCATATCTCAGCTCTGAGATGACATTTGGTGTATAGTATCCTATATTTAATAAGAGCTCCACATGGAAGAACTGAATTTAAAAATACCACAAATTACAAGGAAGAACACTCACAGTTTATACAGAATATGTTATTTATTATTGAACCATTTGTGTATAAACAAATAATAGAATAAATATGTCATTATATAATTTATAATCAAATATAAGTAAGTTGATTATATAATTTTGTATCCACAAGAATACCATTAAAAACAAATGATTTTGAGTTAAAAAGGCTACAAATAATAAAATTGATGAATCAAATTACTTTTCTCAGGATTTGAGACAATTATGCTGTCATTTCTGTTACATTTTATGTCCATAGTACAAGACCCCTCAGTAATTCTCACTGCTCTGATAATTGGTTTCAATTAAAGCAGTTAATAGTAATTAATTGTAATGAGCTGGACATGTGCTCTGTCTGATCTAGGTATTGTAGCGAGCTCTAGGGGCCTGCCAGCTGTGATCAGGAAGCCATGGCTTTAAGGACCACACCTACTTTGTTTACTCTTTCAGCTGTATTTTGTGCTATATGCCACTAGTAATTGCTTCCAGGACAGGATGTATTCAGTCAAATCAAAGTTTTGGTGCAACTCTAAGAAAGGAACAAGCAGGAGTCTTGTTGAGCAAAATCAGACCCAGGAAGAATCAATAGGAGTAATCACAGAACATCATGGATGGGCTAAGTCTTCTTGGCCAATTCCTCAGGCCCCTGAAAAAGAAGGCCTAACATTTAATGGAATCTCAAGAAATATGTGTGGAGTGACTACATGTTTTATGAATTTGTCGCATCTTATTTATTCATTTCCCTACCTTTGACATTTAGATTTTAAAGATATGGCTCCTTTACCTGCACATGCGCTAGAGTTTCTCTAGAATCTATTCCTAAATGAGGAGTCCTAGCCTAAAGATGATGCACATTTTTAACATTAATAGATATAAATTATTCTTCAAAGTTGTGTTCCAATGTTGCTTTACGATGATAGTATATGATGGTTCTTTTTTTCTAGAACATTTGCCAATTGACACCTGAATTTAGGATGGTTGGGGACCAGGTATACTCAATTCCTTTTAATGTCATTAAAACAGTGTGTCAGACTTGATAACTACCTTCCAAATATCCATTCTTCACTGTCCCCTTCTTTTACAAAAGAACTTGAATGTCATACACGGTTTTTAGCAACATCCTTAGCTTTGAATTCCCAACTTCCCTTACAGTAGGTGAAAGTTTCGACAGATAAAATGTTGGCAGAAATCCCTTAGAAGGGCACATATTCATGAATGAAAAGGTCCAGCCTTGTTGGAAAGATATTTCTCTGCCCATTTGTACTTTTAGAATCTGCCTGAAGAGGATATGAAACAAAGAGACATAGCAGCCACCATGTGACCATTAGATGACATGTATGAGGATGAAACTTTGCCAACCGTAGTGGATTCTGGGAAGGTTCTGCAAAGAACCTCTCTTGAGGGTCCCACACAGCTGCCTTCCAGTTACTGAGAATAATAGCTGAAAACACAACTGCATCTCTTGTAGAAAATTTCCCTTGACCTAAGGGAACCACCCTGCCCATAGTTAACTCTACCAGGGGAAAGGTGATGGCAACAATGGACTTATGTGATATTATGGAGGCCCCTCAGCTGTATCTACATTTGGGGTGACCCCAAAGGATATCTCAGTTCCAGAACTCTAGTAGGACTGACTGAGTCATCAGTTGAAACTGTTTGATGTTCAGCTTCTCCCTTTGGCCAGACCTGACTTCCTCATGTTCTTATTGCTGTATCTCCCGAAAGCTCTCCCAATGAACCCTCTGTAGGCAATGCCTGGTTTCAGGGTCTGTTTTCAAGAGTACTCAATCAAAGTCACTCAGAAAGTGTAGCAGAGCACAACTGTTGAAAAAGCCTGATGTCACTGTTCAGATATTACACCTGCTCTGAATTTCTTCCATATGTTTTATAATATATAACAAATAATACTCTAAATATTTAAGCTACTGTCATTTGAATTTCTTTTCCTTATAACTGAATATAATCTTAACAGATAACTGCAACCTCACATGCTTGGAAAAGGGTCAAGTTCCCGTCAAACATGAGAGCGTTAGGAGTTATGATGCTTTCTCTTACATTATGGGGGTTATGCAATTAAGAAAGTGAAAATAATTCTTTGGTCTTCAGTTTTCTCTCCTTTTAACTTCTCCAAATCTGCTTCTATTTTACACTTCAGTGATATGGAAGTACCTGTCAGATTGTGTTTCCTTCCTCTTTGGCACATGCTGCTACTTCAGTCTGAGAAGTTTCTCGTGCAGTCAGAAAACACATCATCTTCTACAACCCAGTGCTGGCTCATCACTGTCCTTCCCTGGATGTCCTATGTTTTTATTATACTTCTGTGACAGACATGGCTTCTTGCCTGAACAATGTCCATTATCCCTTCTACCTTGATGGGATGGTTTTGAAATATATCAACATAGTTGAAGTGAAACTACCTTTCCAAAATTCTTTTCTGTAAAGTTTTGGATAAGGGTTTAACAGAAAATAGAATAATTTGTGTAAGATTTACATGGCAGAGATGAGGCAGCAGGAACTGTTTATGCTCTGAAGTTCCCGTAGGGCACCAGGTGCTGCCGCCCTCATGTGTGTTGTCTCTGCCTTGTTGGCTCACCTTGTTGGCACATAGCTCCTGCGGTTCTACCAGATTGCTTCCTTCATTTGCTCAGAGTCCTGGGAAGAATGAATATATCACTTCTTGGCAAAGGGCACCAAATTTTCCCTCAGGTCACTCATGTCATTAAGGTCAGAGGCAGTGAGAGACAGATGTAGGTTTCACTTTATCTGTATAGGTTACAGTTTGTCCTCATGGGCTCCAGTTATGCTTGTGTATTCCAGTTTGTCTTTGTAATTTCCCAGTGGTTTTGCTTCTGTGACTGAATCCTGATTGATACACTTAATAACAAATTCCTGCCTTATTCAGAGTGCCAATATACTCAGCTAAAAAATTATCCTACACTCCACCACAGTAAGACTGGCCGATGAGATGTAAGTAGACAACTTCTGGGAAAGAAGGAGAAGTGTTATTTTTTCTCATTGATCTTCCCTTTCTTCCTTTCTGGAACTCAGGGTATAAGGTCAGAACTTCAGCAGTCATACTGTGATCTTGAGGAAGGAACATACCAAGATGGTGAATCAGAAAGATTGAGGGAGCCTGGGTCCTTGGTGACTTCTTAGAGCTTATTTCACAGTCTCGGATAGCCAACTCAGGACTTCTTTATGAAAACAAAGTAGCCCACAATTTAAAAAACAAACAAAACAAAACAAAACAAAACAAAATCCTTCTTGGGCTTGGAGTTTGTGGTCACCAAACACAATTTCTAATTGATTTAGCTTATCTACCCACCTTCCCTTCCTTCTTTAATCCTTCCTGTGTTTCTGAAGTCATTTGTCCTGTAAAGTATATTTGCTTACATATGTATCCCTCTGACTAAGGAGTTGAACACAGTGGAAATTTCATTCCTCATTGATAACCTCAGCACCTGGTATTTCAGCCAGCACATAACAGGCATGCTGTCTATTAACTATAATTGAATTGAAGATTGACATGGTTATTAATTTCCCTTGAAGAAACTGAAGTCCACTGAAAGAAGAAGCATTTTGCAAATTTCACATGCAAGCAGCACATCATGAGTCCTGTTCCTCTCCATCCATTTTCCCTGTACCTATCTATCCTAAAAGTCTAAAGTCATTATATTTTGGGTTATTACAAGGTTTCATTATTTTGTGTCCCATCTATATCCATTCTCTAGTGACTTCTGTAGTTTTTTTTTCAAAATGTTGCAATCAGAGATCATGTTCACCTAACTGGGCACCAGGCTCATGGAAAGAAAGAAATCTATGAACAATGTGTAATAGCCAGCATTCCACCCTTGCCCTTTGCAGAACTGAGGATGTTAGTACTTGGCTAAGTAGTGAGGTGCTTCCCAGAGCATTTCTCCCTCTTCCCCTGCTCAACTGTCCCCAAATGAACATCCTTTAGAAAGGTCCTTTGTTCAGTCCAGATTTCCTGGAAACAATGAGTTAAGAGAATGAAAGACACAAGTATTTAGAAATTGTTAACAATTTCATATTATTTTTCTGCTTGTAATGTCTTTTCTCCATCCCAGGATTGAATAGCAAGTTGCCTTTATATCTTCTCATTTCTAAGTTTCATTTTCTATAGTTAATTTTTTATTGTACTAAAACTTTATGTTGATACACATAAAGTCAGAGTTGAGAATTTAACTTTTTTCTCAAAATAATAGATCAAATATCCTGATTAAATAAGCTTCAATTATACTTTGGAAGTTTTCTTTTCTGTGTGATTAAAGCCATATTTATTTTAGCTTTTATTGTACAGGCAACACGTTTGAATTGTCAAAAATTTGAAAACACATTGATTGATTTGCGAATGTTGAACCACCCTTGCATCCCAGGGCCAAAATCAACAAGAGAGTAAACAACAAATGTTGGAGCAGATGTGGAGAAAGGGGAACCCTCTTCCACTGTTGGTGGGAATGCAAGTTGGTGCAGCCACTTTGGAAAACAGTGTGGAGATTCCTCAAGAAATTAAAAATAGAGCTACCCTATGACCCTGCCATTGCACTACTGGGTATTTACCCCAAAGATGAAGATGCAGTACAAAGAAGGGCCACATGTACTCCAATGTTCATAGCAGCAATGGCCACAATCGCCAAACTGTGGAAAGAGCCAAGATGCCCTCCAACAGATGAATGGATCAAGAAGATATGGTCCCTATATACAATGGAATATTATGCCTCCATC
>CM052883.1:73269610-73294778 GCA_028534135.1 Potos flavus
GTTTTGTAGGGGTGGGGGTGGGTGGTTGAGTGAGCCTGGTGGTGGGTATTGAGGAGGGCATGCATGGCATGGAGTGCTGGGTGTGGTACATAAACAGTGAATCTTGTAACGCTGAAAAAATAAAATAAAAGTATTCGGGGAAAGAAAAAGAAAGAAGAAAAAAGAAAAAAAAAAAAGAATCCCAGAAAGAGAAAAGAAGGGGTCTGAAGACACATTTGGGGAATAACACTGAAAATGTTCCAAAATTAGTGACATACACTAAACAATCAATCCCTGAAGACCAGAAGTCAGGAACAACAAATAATTTAAAAGAAAAAAAAAATGCCTGACCATGGGCATAACATATTTCACACCTCTGAAAACCAGAGATGAAGAGGAAATGTTGAAGGCAGCCAAGGATTCAATTGGTAGATGTCAGAAGCCCTGTTTTCCATTCTCACCAATTCTTAGAACAACACACACAAAGGCCTTTATGTTCCAATAGTTGACACCCCCACAGAAGACATTCTGAGGGGTGAAGAATCTAGATAAGGTTAAGGTCTATTTAAAAATCTTCAGAGAGTCTCCAGAATCCTGGGAGAAAAATTGTATGTGACTTTGGGTCCACTGGGTAAAGATGACCTACTTTCTAAGATATCTGAGACTAGACGTCCGACACTATCTTTTTTCAATAATAAAAGTATTTGGGGAGAAAAAAAATAAAAAAAAATAAAAGGGAAATAAATAAAATAAAAGTTTTCATTCAGCGAAAAAATAAAATAAAATATGTCCTATCCTTTGCATTTTCAATTTTTCATTTCCTTTCTTCTTATTAATACACATTTTTAACTTGGAATTTAATCCCTAAGAAAATTGTGTAAGGTATAAGGATCATAGTATTAGCTTAAAGTGAACACACCCATGTAACTAATACAGAAAAGAGTATCACCAGGATCCCAGAAGCCCTTTTTTTGCCCCATCACTAACACTTTCATCCTATCAATGGTACCGCTGTCCTGATAAAACACCATACATTAGTTATCCTAATTTTGAATGCAATAATTCAGTATTAACTCTTTTGTGTTTGTTTGCTTTCAAGGAATGTTGTCTGTGAAACTCACCTGTATTGTAGAAAGTAGTTTTATTTTATTCATTTTCCTTGATAAATAGTATTCTATTGTATAAAAATGCCACGATTTATCCATCTTTTTAGAGTTGTTTCTACTTTGGGACTTTTTTAAAGCCTTTATTTATTTTATTTATTTATTAGGTAGAAGGATAGAGAGTCCATCAGTGGGGGAGGAGCAAAGGAGGAGGGAGAGGAAGAAGCAGACTCCCCACTGATCAGGGAGTCCATCACAGGCTCATCTCAGAGCCCTGGGTTCATGACCTGAGCCAAAGGCAGACACTAAACTGACTGAGCCACTCAGGCACTCCAGCACATGTTTGAGTATATCTTTTAGTGACACGATAATCCACTTCTGTTGAGCACATGTTAAAGGTGAAATTTCTGTGTCATATGGTATGCAGACACCATATGTGGAGAGTGTCAAACAGTTTTCCAAAATGACTATATTAATTTTAGTTCCCATCAGTGATGAATAAGTTTTCCACTTTTTCTGAAAACATGCTCCTATTTTAAAAATTTCAATTTCAGTCATTGTCATAGTTGCACAGTATAGCTTATATTTTGTCATATTTTTCTGGTAACTAACAGGTTGGAAAGTTGTCCAGCATATGTGAAGGGTTTAAAGAATATTTACCAAATAAATGACTGAAGAACATAATCGAATGAATTGTAAGAAAAATCATGGATTCTGTTAAAATCATCCATTTGCTGCATTGTGGCAGAAAAGTGCCTTCAATCATTGAGTGCTGTGCTCCAGTGGCATGGAGGCAGATTATTAATGGGACTCAGTTCTGTGTGAACTTTCCATTCATCATTCAGAGTCCCAACTATCAGTCCTTCTCTTTTGTGTGGGCTTGAGGACACCAGACCCCAGACTTCTTACATATTATGAGTTCCTCATCTCTGCCCTGGGGTAGGCACTTACTTGTTTGTTTGATTGATAATGAAAAATGACATAGGAACTAACCCTCTCTCCCCATCTGTGGAATGCTGGCATGTGGGTTCCAAGTTAGCGTTCTCCTGGAGGTCTACTGTGTAACCCCAGTAAGGTCCAACAGAGGCAGCCAAGAGTGAAGAATGTCAGGGCCCAACTTAATAAACCAGTGTTTTGGGGGAAACACCCAATGTCATAACTGGAGAAGTTAGTGTGACTATCAAAGGGCATGGGTATGGAGAATATGGAAGTCGGGCATTCCAGGGATATTAGTACAACTGTAGCCAGAGAATATTTGATATGCTGAGTGCCAGGTGAGCAGACAAGGGAGGGGAGAAGACTCCTTTGTGCTGCTATCCTCAGGAGAGTCTTCCATTGATGGAGCTCATTGGCTCCCACTTACGGTCCCACTCACTGTATCTCATCTTTGTGCTCAAGTCATCATGATGAGAGTGTCTTATGCTTCCCCTTATGCTTAATGAGGCTGATAATGAATTCTATTATTTCCTTTGAAAAATAAAACAATTGTTTCCTCAGAAAATAATCACTAATATCAGAACAGTATAGGCAGTGACTAATCATAGTTAACATATATATATTTATGTTTATATATTTATATATATATATTAACATATATATATTTATATATGTCACACTACCTTACACCTAAATGTTGCATTTCTTTATTCTTGCTCTAAACTGGCAAGTTGTAGATATTCAAGTAACAATAATTTAGTTAATCTAAGTTATACCTAAGTGGAAGAAAAATACATATTTTCTGGTTTATAATTGTAATGAAGACTACATGAAAACTGGGATTCTTTTATTCTTTTTTTTTCTGTTTTTGTCCACAAGAGACAGTTCAGTGATGGAAGAGATATAAACTCCACAGTTAATCACACCTGGCCTAGAATATTTGCTCTGCGAACTATTAGCTTTATCATCTTGCTTAATTTAAACAAAATTTTAATTTCTTTATCTGTTGATAGATATTATAATACTCATGTTCTAATATTGAGGAGTTAAATGATATTTAAAGCAACCAGCATAAAATTAAAAAGAGTACTTCATTCTTCTTTCTGCTTTGGGGTCTTACTCACATTTCCTGTTTTAGACTGAACCATTCTTGATGAAACTTCTTTCTAAGTTAAAGAATTCACCCAGGGTGAGGGCCCCAGGGGGAAGTCCATCCAATACAATAAGAACTGCCCGTAGTTTTAATGTGGCTTTCTACCACCCAGGAAAGCCCAGCACTGTTGGCAGGGTAATACCATTGACAGGTGAAAGCCTTTACCACTGAAAGGGCTGATGATGCAATAGTAGAATTGTAGACACTTGCAGAGAACTTCTGGAGTCCAATCTGTTCATATCAGATGAGCCTCAGTCTTCAGATTTTTATTCTGTTACAAAACTTTTAGTCAGTAGTGAAATTTAAAAATACAAAGAAAAAGCAACTCCTTAATCTTGTTGCCTCACTCTTGAACAATTGTTATGGCTTCCAATGTGTGGCCCTGCCTTCAGACTTTCCCTCCATCTTGCCCTCCATCTTGTCCTCACACTTCTACCAGATTAATCTTCTTTCAATTTTACTGTCGTAGTTCCACCTCTTGCTCCCAATCTTTCAACAGCTCACTGTGCCTAAGGATCAACATTCTAATCCTTGCTACGTGATACTCTTTTTTTTCTTTTTTAATTTGGTCAACTCGACTTTCCAACTTGACACACCATCATCTGCTTTATTCAGATATTCTGTTATTTCAGGAATTCAAATTCTGATCTGTGACCACACATGCGATGTTCCTGTCTCATTGTCTTTGCTAATGTAATATGTAGCAGAACCTGAAATTCAACACTCCATAGACAGTCCTCTTCATCTGACTTTGATCCTGCTAGTCACCAGAGATACATAAGTGCTTATTTATAACAGTAGCTGATAAATGGGTTCTTGAATTAAGAACATTTGCTGATAATGACTTAACCTTTAAAAAAAAGGTAACAATTGTACAGTTAATTCAAATAGTAATATGCAGCAAACTAAGTATCAGCTATTTAGGTAATTAATAGAAACTTAGAGTTCCTTCCACTTGGCATTTAGTGGTAATCACTGATCACCTTATCACTATGACAATTACCTTTTTACTTCTATCTGGACTTTTTCCTCTGTGTATTTATCCTATTCTGCTGAAACTCTTCTAGGAGTCCTTGGTGACCACAAATTTCACTGCCATTGTCTTGGCATTTTGTCTGGTTAGAATGTATATTTTAACAGATTTTATATTTTAACATCCCTTATTATTAATGGTTGCATTAAAATAACAGGTTGGGTTCTGTAAACCTGAACTTTGTAATTTCTGCCATGGTTTCAGTGTATAAACGAAATATATCTATGAAATGTATGTATGCAAAGTATATCTAGTAAAAGAGTTTTCCAATTGAATATGGGTATTAAGGAGGGCACGAATCGTATGGAGCACTGGGTGTTATATGTAAACGATGAATCTTGGAACACTACATCAAAAACTAGTGACGTACTATATGGTGACTAACATAACATAATAAAAAATAATAAAAAAAATAATGTGATTAAAACTAAAACCACTGGCAACGATCTGTGCCTTTTTTTTTTTTTTTATCTGTGCCTCTTTTTGTTCATCCTTTCCAGGCCATAACCAACACCTCCTTTTTTGAGGGCAGTATGCAGAAAGCTTGCTGACGAAATGAGTTGAGTTGGAAAGAGACTGTTACTTTTCTGCAGTCTCTATGGTGGTAGGAGAGGTTTTAAAAGCTGCTGCTCCAGCCAGTCTCTTAGATGTGTCACAGTATTCAGCAGCCTGGGAGGTATACAAACCTCCAGGTTTTTCAGTCAGTAGGCTCTGTGGAAACAGATGTAACAATATGTTGAATGCATCTCTAATATGATAAAAAATAATAGACACGGATGAGACTTGCCACTGAGGATGTAGACAGTCATCTGAAGGCTCTTACATCTTCTAAATCTACTTCTTAATTATACTGCTTGGTATTACTTTCAGAAAAAAATTAGGGGCAAAAACCCTTTCAGGAACAATGAGCTCAAAACATCAAAATAAATGTTTAATGAAAAAGTAAGTACTGAAATTAATTTCTCAAGAATATTAATAAACATGCACAAAATGCTGACATAACAATCATTAGGGCCATAGTCTTATTAATGACCACATAAAAACTAGAAGACAAAAGTCAGCAGAAGATGCATCAATACCTATTTCAAAAGTCAGCGATTATCCTAAGAAGACTACACTCAAAGATGATGTATTAACTAGTGTATCTGAAGATCAGTACGACTTTTCATTTAGGCCAATTGACTCATTTTCTAAAGTAATCTAATTTTTAATTCCAATATTTCTTGCATACATGTTGAAAGTAAAGTGATAGCTAAAAATGAATTGGCTCCATTATGAGAAAAACTATTCTATCAGTTAAATTATATTAAACACTGAGAATATTTCAATGAAGATTTGTTTTAAGCACAAGGATAATGACCCCACAGGAATTACAGGGGGAAAAAAAAAAAATATATATATATATATATATATAGAGAGAGAGAGAGAGAGAGCAATAGAAGAATATCTATATCATCTATATCTATCTGTGTATGAAAATATTGATGTATATTGATATTGATTGTATATTGGCTGTACAAACAACAATGGTGATGTAGCATGAGCTTATTAACACATGAAAATTAAAATTCTTCAGAGCAATAGCAGAAAAATGGGGTTGGTAAGCATAAGTAAGGTGTTTTGAGGTTTCAGCATTATTGTAGAAAAAATAAAATGACTAATTTTAGTTAGCAATAAATCGAGAATTCATTTAGAATATAGAGGATAAATTCTTTTTTAATTTAAATTCAATTGGCCAACATAATACATCAGTATTATCAGTACATTAGTTTTTGATGTAGTGTTCAATGATTCATTAGTTGAATATAATACCCAGTGCTCATCAGATCATGTGCCCTCCTTAATGCCCATCACCCAGTTACCCCATATCCCCCCCCTTCTGCGACCCTCAGTTTGTTTCCAGGAGTTAAGAGTCTCTCATGTGGCACTTGGGTGACTCGGTTGGTTAAGTGTCTGCTTTTGGCTCAGGTCATGATCCCAGGGTCCTGGGGTGGAGGCATGTTTTGGGCTCCCTGCTCAGCAGGGAGTCTGCTTCTCCCTCTGCTCCTCCCCTCTGCTAGTGGTCTCTCTCTCTCTCTCTCTCAAATAAATAAATAGAGGATAAATTCTGAAATAAAAATGAAAGAATCATGAGTAGTAAGTTCCTAAAAAAGAAAGAATAATAAAAAATGCCTAATTAATCTAAGAAAAGGTAAACAAAAGGTGACATAAAAAAACTGGATAATATAGAAAATGAATATAAGATGACAGAAGATCAAACATATCCATATTTGTGTTAAATATAAATTAGTTAAATAGTACATATAAAATAGCACAATTTCTAGAAATGACTAAAGAAGGAATATTTGGTAAATTGGACATCGTCATTATAAAAACCTCAAATATTGTGTTCTGCAAAAGCCTTTGTAAAAAGGGTGGAAGACCAACTGCAGACTGGATGAAACTATTTGCAAACTACATACCCAACAAGACAAATATCTAGATTATATAATGAACTTTTAAAATTTAAAAGGTTAAAAAAATTAGAAAGTAGGCAAAAGACATGTACAGAAATTTCATGAGAGGAGATACAGATGGCAAATAAGCTCATGAAATTATGTTCAGCATAATTAACCACCAAGGAAATGCAAATTAAAACCACAATGAGATAACAGTACAAGCATATCAAAGAGGCTAAAAGTTAAAAAAAATGCGGCAATATCCAAAATATGGTGAGAATGGGAAACAACTGGATTCCTCCCACATTGCTGTTGGGATAGAACATGACCCAGGCACTCTAGAAAATTGTTGCTCAGTTTCTCATAAAATTAAACATGTAATTATCATGTAACCCCACAGTTGCACCCTTAGAAATGAAATGAAATGAAACAAAAATTTAGGTTTACACAAAAATAATGTACAGAAATGTTCATAGGAGTTTTAGCCATAATAGCCAACAACTGCAAACAGTCAAGAGGTTTTTAAACAGGTAAATAGTTAAACAAAATGTGTTACATGCATACCATTAAACACTGCCCAGAAATAAAAAGGAATGGACTATTGACAGATACAACGGTGGATGATTTTCCGCGGGATTTTGCTGGGTAAAGAAAGAGCTAATTTGAAAACTTTATATGCTGTATGAATCCATTTATATAACTTTTGGAAATGGCATCATTTTTAAGTTTTTATTTAAATCCCAGTTAGTTAACATACAGTGTAGCATTCATTTCAGGTGTAGAATATAATAATTCAACACTTCCATACAACACCTGGTGCTCATCACAAGTGCTCTCTTTAATCTCCATCACTTATTTAACCCATCCCCACCCACATCCCCTTTGGTAATCATCAGAATGTTCTCTATAGTTAAGAGTCTGTTTATTGGTTTGCCACTTTCTCTCTCTTCTCCCCTATGATTGTTTTATTTCTTAAAATTCTACATGAGTGAAATCACATGGTATTTGTTTTTCTCTGGCTGACTTGTTTTGCTTAGCATAATACTCTCCAGCTCCATCCACATGGTCACAAATGGCAAGGTTTTAAAATGACATTATTTTGTATAAGTTAAGCAGAGAAAGTCAATTATCATATGGTCTCACTTATGTGTGGAGCATAAGGAAAAACATGGAGGACATTGTGAGAAGGAAAGGAAGGGTGAATTGGGGGAAATCGGAGGGGGAGACAAAACAGGAGAGACTGTGGACTCTGAGAAACAAATTGAGGGTTTTGGAAGAGGAGTGGGGTGGGGGGTTGGGTGAGCCTGGTGGTGGGTATTGAGGAGGGCACTTATTGCATGGAGCACTGGGTGTGGTGCATGAACAATGAATATTGGAACATTGAAAAAATAAAATAAAATTTGAAAAAAATGACATTATTTTATAAATGAAAAGCAGATTTGTTAATACCAGAGATTAGGGACAGGGAGGTGAATGGTCAAGAAGAAAGATGGATTTGGTTATAAATAGGCAACACAAGCGATCCTTGTCGTGATGGAACTTATATATCTTGATTGTGATAGTATGTACACAAACCTATAATTATGATAAAATTGTGTAGAACTCAATACACACACCCACACAAAAGAGTACAAGTAAAACTGGGGAAATACTGATAAGATCGGTAGACTGTATCCTGGTTGTGATATTACACTATAATTTTGTAAAATGTTACCTTTGAGGGGAACTTTGTTAATTACAGACAGGATCACTCTATTACCATTTCTTGAAACTGCATGTAATTCTACAATAATCTCATAAAATTTCAATTAAATATGAAATAATTAGGAATAAGTATCATGAAAGATGTTCAATACCTCTACACTAAGGACTATATAATATTATTAACTATAAATTAAAGATGAACAATATACATGAAGGGAAAGATGAATGACATACATGGAGGGATATATGATGTTTGTGGGCTGGAGGACTTGATATTGCAAAGATGCCATTTTTTTCGCCAAAATGTTCTATGCAATACAATCTCAGTCAAAATCCCAGGTGGTGGTTTTCAGGAAATTGACACACTAATTCTAAAATGTTTAGAGACATGCAAAGAACCAAGAATAATTGGAATAATCTTCAAGGGCAGAGGACTATTCTGGAGGACTTACAATATCAGATACTGAGACCTACAAAAATACAATAAATAAGATTTTGTCAGGATGGTATAAGAATGGACAAGTAAATTGGGAAAATGGATGGTCTACAGACACACACATAGAGTCATCTACTGTATAGCAAAGGTGACACTCTGATACAGTATATAAATACATTTCATTGAATTAATAACGTTGGTTATCATATTGAAAATACAAGGAATTTTGACTCTCCACCTCCCAGTTTACACAAAAATCAATTTTGTGAATCATTCATGTACATATAAAACTTTAAGAATAAAATATAAAATGTATCCTCATACATTTCGGCAGGCAAACATTTCTCAAATAGGGAAGAAAGGTGTTATTTTTAAAGAAAGAGTTGCTAATTATGAGTACATTAAAATTAATAATTTACATTTACTAGAGAACATTGTTAAGAGTTAAAAGGCCAGCTTCCACAAGGTCACCCTGAGCTAGTACCCGCGCCTGGAATCAGGTTGCAACCTCAGCCGCGCCTGCCACTTGCCACCGCCTCTGGACCATGGACACCCCCAAAGTGAAAATGTGTAAGCAGGATCCGAGCGTTCTGCACACCGAGTAAATGCGTTTCCTGCGGGAGTGGGTGGAGAGCATGGGGCGTAAAATACCACCTGCGACTCATAAAACTAAATCAGAAGACAATATCAAGGAAGAAAAAACAGTAAGAAGGCGGAGGAAAACATAAAGACAGACAAGCCATCAAGTGAGGAAAGTGATCTAGCAATTGACAATGAAGGTGTGATTGAACCAGATACTGATGCCCCTCAAGAAATGGGAGATGAAAATGTAGAGATAGCCGAAGAAATGATGGATCAGGCAAATGATAAAATAGTGGCTGCAATTGACGCCCTAAATGATGGTGAACTACAGAAAGCCACTGACTTGTTCACAGATGTTATCAAACTGAATCTTTGCTTGGCCACTCTGTATGTCAAGAGAGCCAGTGTCTTCATCAAATTACAGAAGCCATTTGAGACTGTGACAGAGCTATTGAAATAAATCCTGATTCGGCTCAGCCTTATAAGTGGCGGGGGAAAGCACACGGACTTCTGGGCCATTGGGAAGAAGCAGCACATGATCTTGCCCTTGCTTATAAACTGGAGTATGATGAAGATGCTAGTGCAATGCTGAAAGAAGTTCAACCGAGGGCCCAGAAAATTGCTGAACATTGGAGAGAGTTTGAGCGAAGACGTGAAGAGTGAGAGATCAAAGAAAGAATAGAAAGAATAGAAAGGGTCAAGAAGGCTCAGGAAGAACATGAGAGCCCAGAGGGAGGAAGAAGCCAGAGGAAAATCAGGAGCTCAGTATGGCTCTTTCCCAGGTGGCTTTCCTGGGGGAATGCCTGGTAATTTTCCTGGAGGAATGCCTGGATTGGGGGGAGGGGAGGATGTCTGGAATGGCAGGAATGCCTGGGTTCAATGAAATTCTTAGTGATCCAGAGGTTCTTGCAGCCATGCAGGGTCCAGAAGTTATGGTGGCCTTCCAGGATGTGGCCCCGAACCCAGCGAATATGTCAAAACATCAGAGCAACCCAAAGGTATGAATCTCATCAGTCAATTGTCAGCCAAATTTAGAGGTCAAGCATAAAGCCCTTCTGACAAATAAAGCCCTTGCTGAAGGAAAAGCAACTTCGATCACCTAATGGATGTTGCAATAATACAAACCAGTGTACCTCTGACCTTCTCATGAAGAAAGCTGGAGTGCTGTGAAGAGAATCCCTACCCCTCTGTCCCCCATGCAACTGAAACATTCTACAACGGTTTGCCATTAGGGTATTCACTCAGATAATGTTTTCCTACTAGGAACTACAAACTTTAAACACTTTTTAAACTGTAAAAATATTTAAAAACAAACAAACGAAAAAAGAGTTAAAAGGCCAGTGCATAGAGCATAGATTATATACAACAGATATCTCTAACAAAAGGCATTTGCTTAAAATATATATTACACAGCTCCAATGGGCAGAAGACTTAAACAGGCACTTAACAAAAGAGGGTAAGGGCCATAAATTTGTGAGAAAGTGCTAAATTCCAGTAATCATTTGGGGAATGTAAATTAATAAACAGTAATTGTTGCTGGATTGTTTGAAAACATGACCTCATTTACTTCCTATGTCTCTGGAGTCACAGTTCTCTGAAATGGGAATTTTTCTTTTCTTCCATAAAAAAAGACAATGTTTATTTCCAGAAGTACAATATGTTTACATACAAGATCTCAGTGGACCTTGAATCCGGGTTGGCCTTGTAACTTGCCTGGGCAAGAGAAAGTAGAAGTGATGTTTTGTGTCTCCTTAGCATGCTGCCACCCTGAGAAACAACCCAGACTCACCTCCTTGAGGATGAGAAAACATATGGAGAGCTTGGTTGTTGGACTTCAGACATGTGAGTGTGGCCACCCTCGACTCTCCAGTTTGCCTCCTGAGAACTACAGCAGCATGAGTGTCCCCTGGAAAGTCTAACAAAAGCACATTGGGCTGACCCCGGGCTAAACTACTGACCCATTTAATTGTCCCATGTAATAAAATAGTGGTGATTTTAAGCCTTTAAGTTTGGTGTCTTTTTTACACAGCAATATCTAACCGAAACAATGATACAACTGTCTATACCCACAAAAATAGCTAAAATGAAAAGTAGAGAAATTACCAAATGTTAACCCCAAAGCAGAGCATCTAGAACCCTTATACCCAGCTGGTGGACATGTAAACAGGTACACTTTGGAACACCATTTGGCAATATCTATCAAAGTTGAATGTACACATACTCTAACACTGAACAATTGTACTCCTTAGGTATGTAACCGAGATAAATGCACCTAAAACACATGTAAGACTGTTAATTGTACAATTATTCATGAGAGATAAAAACTAGAAACAACCCAAAATATCCATCTAATGTAGAATAGATAAAAAAGTAAATCGTGATCTATCTCCGCATTATATAGTCATGAAAACAACTCCACACAGCCACATGGACCCGTATCACAAACACAATGCCATGAAAAAGATGCATGATTGCATTTTATGTGATGTTCAAAACTGAGCAGAGAGGCCTCTGGAGCTAGCAGCAAGGAGAGTCATTGCATGGAATACTGAAGACAATGCATAGAACAGCATGCTTTGGGATGTTGATAATGTTTTTTTACTTGATGTGAATGCTGGTTATATGGATGTATTTATTTTGTGAGAATTCACCAAACTATATACTTGTGATCTGTGCAATTTTTTTGCATTTTAATAGGAGAAAGTTTATTTGTTAAGAATAAATCTATTTTCCAGAAAGCACCCATTATATTTGCTCTTAATATTTTGAAGGCTTAAATTTAATATATTTCCTCTCAAATGGTTTTAAGTAGCATGCAATGGTTGGTATTTTAAAAACCATCATTTTTTTAATCTTCTAAAACTCATTAATGGTGTTTTATTACATTCTAATAAAAATTTGGTAGTGGACTGGTATTATTATTATTATCATTATTTTTTCATTATTATTAAGTTTTTATTTAAATTCCAGTTAGTTAACATACAGTGTAATATGTATGTTTAATACATATTGTATTATGTAATATGTAATATGTATGTTTACCATCACTGGGCTAACCCGTCTAATTTGTAACCAAAAAAAAAAGCTATCAGGTTTTACTTCTTTTTTAATGCTTCCTCTCTTTCTCTCAGAAGTTTCCTAGTCTGGACCAAACATTACATGCTCACCCACCTGTCATGCTCCACCTGTTTTTTTATATACTAATGTGAAGCTTTAGTTCAATTTGTAATGGTTGCTCAAGGTTTACTCTAAGTTCAGTCTGTGATAATGTTTTGTGAATATTTTCTCAGGCTTTATGAATCTTCTCTGGCTACTTGCTCCACTGCTAAACCCAGATGTTGTTGGGTTGCCTGGTCTTAGGGTTCTTCCTCAACTCGCTGGTTGTTAACTTCTTAGAATCTAAGCCTCTCTTGGAAATCTCCTGAAGACTTTTTCCTCCCACCAGAAAGGGGCAGGTCCTCCCCTCTGCCACACATACACACGACCTTCTCTTGCAGTGTTCAGGACCATTAGGAACCCCTGGTCTGAGGAAACCCTCAGGCGGATCCCAAGTACTCTCAGTGCAACTCATTCCCTTGGCTGGGAAGATCTGCATCCTGAGCAGAGAAGGGGAAAATAGGAGGGCATGCTGCTTCTTGTGTGGCCCAGTGACCTTCCAGTATGCCCTCCTGGCAGCACTGGGCACAGGTGGCACTGCCGCCCCTCCAACCACACCAATGGCATCATCATCACTTCTACCCACACGGCTTGTTCTGTACCGCATCACTTTTAATCTGCTGGTTCCCACTCTCACTGGAGGGTCTGGAGAAACCTCACCAGCACCTTGAACTCTTCCTTGGCCAACACAGAATGCTCTTTCCCTCCTCAGAATGTCTGAGGAGATGTTCTCTGCCCTTGGCTTACTTGCTGCTTTGGTTTTCACTTATTTTTATCTGCAAGTATCCTATCTTACCAAGTAAATTGTATATTTTCCAGTTTAGTGATGCCCTTTAAGATAAACGAATTTCAACAGGATAATCACAGTATCAAAAAGAATAACTATTAATATTTAATGCTTAATGGATAACAGAGAGTGTATTCAATTTTAAAAATTAATCCTTATACTAACTCCTACTATGTTGATATTGTGCTATTGGTTAAAGACAAGGAACATTATGAATACAAGGTTCCATTGCTTGCCTCTGATCTCTTGGCAGTCTGTTTGAGAGCTGAAATACGTACTCTGGTTAGACTCTAGCACACCCCCTTTTACCCCATCCTGCCTTTTCTTGGGCCATGGTTCTGCCCAGCATCGATTGCTTTGAATGTACTTTCCCCCCCTTATATTGGTTCCTTGTTTTGCTCAATCCACCACTGTGAACAACTGTTTGACACTATGTATTCAAAACTTTTTAATCCCTAGATTTACTTGGTACATTTTTTAAAACCAGATGAAATACAATGAACCAATTATCTCTTATAAAATTAATTAACAAAAATATATTTAAAAGCCAAAAGGCACATGTGTAGATAATGCTGTACACGAGAGGGGGGCCTTTAAAAACCTCTACGTGGACCCTGCCACAACCCTCTCAAGCACACTCTCTGGATGCAGGCTCAGAGTGTGCACTGTGCAATGAGAGGTGGGACCCACAGAAAAGGGGAAGGTCTCTTGGTAAACAGAAACTTCGACACCTCTGGCATCATTTTTTGGGATGAAATACTTCAGACATAGGAAGGAATTAATCTTAGTCCCATAGAGGGCTTAAAGGAGCCTCTTCTTTTCTAGCTATTTTTAATGTTTGCTTTCCTTGTGTGTTTTTCCCCCATATTGGGAGAACACTCTGCAGAGAAAAAGCAGCTGCTAAGCAGAAATTTAGAAAAAGCTGTGCCTCAGACATCCCTCCCTCCTCAAACATATATTATGGTACGATGTTCCAAACTCAGGGAGAGAATGTGCAACAATATTGAAACTAATTTTCTTTCTTTCTCAATGAACTCTGCAGAAAATTCGGTGGGATAGTTAGACAAGCAAAAGAATGTAGGAATCAGGTTTATGTGTTCAACATAGAACATAGAAGTGAGTTATAGAGGTCCTAAAATGGTATCTATACATCAGGTATGGAGAATCCAGGAAAGTTCTGGGCTTATTTTTGAAGGGAAATACCAGATGCAGGGAAGGGCCACTGTGAGGCAGCTAAGGAACAGCATCAGTAGACACTAGCATCTGTGAGAGCACCTGCTGCAAGTCCCATGAGCAAGAAATGGGGGGACTCACAGAGATTCAGTGACCCAGGTGAGTAGGTGCTAGCTATCTGTGGCTCAGAGGCAAGGACACAAAGAATTCTGCTGTTATGGTCTGTTTTCCTGCTGAAGTTGTGCAGAATTTTTCCACCAAGGGCCAGATGAAAAAGCAGGTATGAGTGCACACTTTGGCAATGGAATGAGTTCCTGTCTGTGTGAACACAGCTACTCATGTTACCTCTCTGTTCCTTTCTCTTTAACATCTGGATGCTAATGGCATCTATTTTGTGGGGTTATGGAAGGATTGTACAAGAAGAGATGTAGACTACTATAGCAGAGAGCCTGGTGGACAGTTAGTGCCCAGTAAACAGTAATTATCAGAGTGTCACTATATGCTGGCATCTCTGAACATAGTTTTCCACAGTGGATCAAAGGTGCTCTACCATTCCAGAAGCTCCTACAGTTCCTCCAGAGGGACTTCTAAGCCCAAGGCCCAGAGGTTGGATGTAAGCATAGGGCACAGAAATTGACCCCTCAATTGAAAGCTCCTCTCTGCCCTGGGCACATTTGCATTAGAATTCTTAAATCGTACATTTTCTGATGATCATCATAATTTAAATTTTAATAATCTTCTTGTTGAAAAACAAATCCAGAAATTTAAAAAAAAGTGAGCTGAAGGTATTGCATTTCTCTGGGAGGCTACCACTAATTAAGATGTTGAAAGCAATTTTAACACCATTTCTCACCACTGTGACAAATCTGACAGGTTTACAAATTAACATTCTGGGACTCTCACCCTGGATGTCTATGTTTTGTCAGATTCTGTGACAGATCACAAACGTGCATGGTAATTGCTACAAGTGATATAATACCTTGCAAAAAAAAATAAAGCACACTCTCAGGTGATTCCAGAAAACTGGCCTTTTCATTTGCATTAAAAACTATTGTTTTTGGTAGTTATGAGAAAAAAATGAATAGCATTTTGTAAGGCTGAGTTACCAATTTTCTCATCAGATAAATTTCCGATTCGAGAATGATTAGATCACCAATATCTGTGCTAGATATCAAAGACACGTGGTCTGCTCGTTAGGTTCTTTCCAGGATATTTGGAATCCAAGATGTAGATGAAAAATATCTCACATAACACGGGGAGGCTCCAAAACGTTGTTTTTCCAGCAAATAAGCTAGTTAGGATAATTTCTCATTTTATTATTTACTTCAGCTGCTACTGGACTCACTGAATCCCCATTTCCCGCAGGAGAGGAATAATTCCAGAGGCTGTTCTGAAGGGTCATTCTTGCCAGGAAATTTTGATAAATCAGCAGACACAGACTCAGAGTTAGATAATAATGTTTGTCTTTGTTCTCTTTCCCTTTCCCTTTCTTCTCTCCCCCATGCCTTCTCATCTCCCTTTTTTCCTTCTTCATATAAAATTATCTGCATTGGTAGATATAGCATGTAGGTAAAAACTGAATAGGGAGAGAAAGATTCAGGTTGAATTTCCATAATGTCCATTGTTGGAGGTGTAAGCTTCAAAACATTTTAGAAAGAGAAAGCAGAAATAGAAACACACCTTTTCTAGCTATTATCCCTCTCCCATGTGTACAGCATTTTTCCTCTTGTGCCCTAAGGTAAAGGCATATGATCTTAGTACTCACAATAACACTGACATCTAGCATTCATTGGATCCCAACAATGACCTGGGGAATTATATGCATTATCTCATTTACTTTCATCGATCACCCAGTAAGTAGTTTAGTCCTATACTTCAGAGGAATATAAAGAGGCTCAAAAAGGTTAAGTGACTTGTTCAAGGTAACATTGCCATCAACAAACCAGACATCCCAAATCTGTGTGCATCTGTTCCTATTCCCTTAGTCCCATCCTGTTTCTCCATAACAGCAGTTACCTATATCTGATGGTGTCCGTTGAAGGTATCGATTATGTCTTTACTCCATATTATAAGTGGCTGTGCAGTGAACCTGCAACAGATACTCAACATGAGTTTATTCCAAGTAGGAAAAAACAAATGAATAAGCAAATGAGCAAGTGAAGCTTCTATTGCCTCAATCAGTAATTTACGCAGTGTTTTTTGAATATCTATCATGAATAAGGCCAATGTTCCTGGCGGGGAAACTTGAGACAGACTCGCATGGAATTGATGTATTGAAAGAGTGATCTCAAGAGGACGAGGAAGGAAGAGGAAGAAGGATAGAGCATGTGGTCTCAGGTGGAGCCTAACTTCAGCCTGATCCCATAAGGAGCTCTAGAGCGGGTGTTGTACCACAGAGTGCAATTAGGCCAGGAGCCAGGCTTTTATCAGTCATTAGCTGTGAGCCATCCATGGGGGGAAGGGGCTTAACCTCTCAACCACACAGCTTCTATCAGCCAAGAGGGAGGCTTAGAGAAAGGACAGCTGTGAGCCATTAGCAGTCAACGTTCAGTGGAGCTAGGGATAGCTGTACTAGTGGGGTAAAGGGAATCAGCAGGAACCCACAGCATCTCCTAAAGCATACACCACTGTAGTTCTGTAGACATGTTTCCAATTAGTGTGCATGTTCAATGCCCACAGCCCACTCCATCATTGTCCTTCAGAACCCAACCATCTTAAGACCAACCTCCCTCATGGACTTTTCCTAGACTACTCCAACTCACATGTACTTCTCTCTTTCAGAAATCCTAGTACTTCTCTGAACCAAATGTTTATGTAGTTAATAATTGCCTGTACATACCTGCAGATTATTATACATACATATAATTATATCCTTATTAAGCCTGAAAGCTCCTCTAAGGCATGGATTGTAGCATCAAATGGTGGTCTTTAGTAACCTTGATGCACTTGGCCAGTGCTAGATGGTGTCAGGGATGCAGCAGATGGCATTAGTCCTGCATAGTAATAAATAATCATAATAATACACATTTTGAAATCTTTCCTATTGACCAGGCAATGCACCAGCACACCACTCAACAAACATTATTTCAATATAATCTACAAACCACTCCTGTTATATAGTCTATTATTGAAAATGCTGTCAACATCAGGGATGAGAAGACCTTGATACAGAGTAGCCTAACAAGTTAAAGATATTTTAACTTGTTTTAATCCTATAAAACATCCTATACCCAGGATGTTTTTCATCCTATACCCAGGAAACCTGAAGATAGAGTATTGCTGGCCTTGGTCTCATGGGTCTGTGTGTTTCTTTTGGTCTTGTTACCCCATGATCACACGATGGCTAGTGTTGTTTCCCCAGGCATTATGTTTGATTCAAGACAGGAAGAAATAACTGTTATCTGCTACATCAGTAAAGTAAAAAAAACTCTTTTCAGAAAACACCAAGAAACTCCCACTTCCACATTTGGCCAGGTTATAGCCCAAACTGTGTTATAGGGTTATCCCTATCAGCAAGAAGGGTTTGCAAAATATGCATTTTTTCTCAGATGGTAGAGTACAGTGGGGTGGTTGCAATATGAACAGGAATTAGGAATGTCAGGTTAGCTCATAGACATTATCCCCTACATGCAACTACTAAATTCATCTCCACTTCATAGATGAGAAAACTGAGGCAATTAACTAATTTCCCCCATACTGATAAGCAATGAGTTAATATTCAGACTCAATTCTGGTTGTACAGTCTGAATTTATGTTTACTTTGCTGTATTACTTCTTTAGTTACTGCACCTTAGTATTCATTTCTATCTCAAAAATAATAAAGATAAGTTAGAGCACTACCTTAGAGCATTCACCATCAACAATGGAAAAAAAAATCTAAATCCTGGGTGGCTATCTATTTCCAGAGAAGGCAGATGTGAGTAATCTGGGTTTAGGTTAATAAAGGAGAAGTCATCATAATGTGAGTGCAAAAAGGATGACTGGCCAAAGAGACACACCTCCCTTGACAATCATTGATATCAGAATGCCTGTGTAAGTTTTGTACATTGCCATTTTCATAGTTCAATCCTTCCTGGCTTAGGCAATTCATTTAATTTCGATGTTGCTTTCTAAATCTCTGCCACAAATAAGAAATATAATTAAAACTCTTAGTGGAAGTTGTGGTATAAATGTGAAGTTCATGAAATGTGGGAATCCAAGTCACCCACTTTTAATGTTGAGGTAAGAGCAACCCCCAGGACACAAGTAGAGACAATACAGACAAGATGGTATCCTAGCAGGTTCTAGGTTGTACACTGTGGTGTGCTGGAGTGGGCTGATGCTGACTCACCAGGGTTGATTGCTAGCATTTCTTCCCAACTCTGTGTCCGGTGGTGTCATACTGACAGCCTGAAGTCATCTATAGTGAAAATGCTGATGCCACAGACATTGGAAAACACTATAAACGAGAGCTCTTTTTCCTCTGAGAGCCTGCTGTTAAACATTTAATAGCACACCACTTCTTGGGCAGCCCACCTGAGTAAAATCATGTTTTCAAACACAAAAAGAAGAGGAGGAGAATTTGAGCAAAACAATATCAGGTTAGTATAGGATTTGAGGAACACCTCAGATGTAAACTCGTAACTGCTGAGCTCACCTCCTTATTATTAACATGCAAAACAGTATTTTGTTTCATCTGTGTCCTAGGACTCTGGGGAATACTTTGTCAGCAGCTGGCCTTGGTTTCTTTAATCAATATTTGTCTGTTTCTTGCTATGTACACCAGTTATTGGTCATCAGATATTCAATGGCAAATATATATACTTATATGCATTTATTATATATAATTTATTTATATTTATTATATATAATTTATTTACATATTTTATATATATATTATATATATATAATATATATATTATATATATATATGTTGGGGCTCAGTTCTCCCATTTATTATCCTTCTGATGCAGTGTCCTTTCACAGCTAATCAATAGCTAAACTGATAAATGGGAAGCCTCCTTAAAAATCCATTGCTCAATTGCTGAGACTGGATGTTTCATTCATTGACAGGTGTGATTTATCATTCCATGGCAAGGAGGAGAACATTTGCTCCAGCTGTTCTCATCAACATTGTCCAGCAGTGGGGGTTTCAATCTGCTTCCAAGGAGCAGACCAAGCTTTCAGTTAGGGAGCTGTAGCTATATTTAGCATGTTAGGTCATTAGCTATCTGTAAACAATCCAGATGCATTATCCTTCCCATTGTTCATAATTAAACTCCTCATCATGGGAATTGTGCAGTTGAGTCTTTGATCTTGCTTTCAGATTCCAAAAACTATGAAGTATTTCTGCCTATGTGGAAACCCCTAGCAGGGTTCAACCCAGCTTCCTAATGACAGAGATGAAGCTGCAGTTATTGAGAACTTACTATATGCTAGGCATCAGTATAGATCTTCACATGCATTACATATTTTTAATCTTTGCAGTAATTATGAACATTTTTTTTTGTATTGATAATGCCACTTGGATTCTTTGTAGAGGAATATGGCAACAAACAACACCAGTCAGAACTCAACCTGAGAAGGAGAACCACTTTCACATCTAGTGATGTGAAATAAGGAATTTGTTACAGATGGAACCTTGATCTTATGCCATTGCGGAAGCTGGTCGACAGCTTATGTATGGCTATTTATCTCACATCTGATGTTTTACCTGCAGTCAACAGAGCTACAGCCAGTAGTAGGGAAGGAAAGATGGACATAAATTTGGGAAGCAAGGACAGACAGAAACTAGTAAAGACTGGCTGGAACCCATGAGGATGAACTGGAAGCCATCACCAAGCCTCCAACTTCAATGATGGGGAACAAAAAGCCGGGGCCCTCATTTATGGCGCTAGGCATGAATCTGTCCCAGGAGTCCAAGAAGTTGAATGGAGACACTTGGTAGGAGCTGGCAGAGCTTGCAGCTCTGCTGTGGCCCCAGGAGTGGGAGCAGCTTAGTGAAGTGCACTGGTAGGGACCAGGGAGCTGGCTGCTGCTGGTGGGCCAGGAGACCAGCAATAGCATATATGAGCTGCAACATAGACTGTGCTTTGGAAGTTTGCTTCTGGACTGGCTTCTACTGACTTCCAGTTGTTTGTATATTGATATTCTCACTCCCATGGTGACAGGTAATGAGCCTCCCTACCTCCTGCTCCTTACCCCTTCCCAAGAGGCTTTTCCCTCTATGGGCCACAGAAGCCATCTGGCCTGCAGGTACGAGGGACTTCAAAAGTGCTGATTCAAGAGCACAGACTTGGGAGCCCAAGCAGGTTTGAATCTCACTTAAAGTCTTTGTAATGATCTCAGATTCTTGTTAAAATCTCTGAGCCAGTTACTTCAAATAAAAAAATAAAATGTACAATATTACACTCTGGTTCGTGTGAAGATCTGGTGGGAAAAGATTTGCAAGGCAGCCTGCGTGTTATTTGTAGCACAATACATAATACCCATTAATGATGCTGGTTCCTTTCTCTTTCCTCTGTATCCAGCACTAACCTTCGGTCCCTGTCCTGCCACTCCTAACTTTATCTCACTGCTTGCATATGAGCGTCTTCCCCTCTTACTAGTGTCTGCTTGATTTGGAGCACAGACCTCCTCATTAACAGGTTGAAGGATGCACCTGGGTTGATGAGACCCTTGCCCTCCTGGAACTCTAAGTTCTCCCAATGCTCCCATCAGTGACCCACTCTGCCCAGTAACTCCAATAACCCTACCATAAACCCTCAGTGCTGCCCCTGGTCTGTTATCACCATAAATATCTGCAGAGGGCCAAGCATCCTCTTGGCACAAGAAAGCAGCTAGCTCTGACCCTACCACCAACCCCACTCCAGGGTAAGGTCTTGTTTCAGAGTCTAGACCCGCTCAGTCTTCACTCTTGTTGTTTATCAGACCAAGCCTATTCCTCTCCTGTGTTTATAGTAACAAACTATAGAAATGATTCCTGAAAGTATAGTGTCTCCTCTCCTATGTTCATAAAAGATAATAAGTTAATACTTGGGGATTTGCTGGTTAAGAAATATTTTATCTAATTTATTTACTCATGGACTGTGCAAAGTTCCAGAAAGTGAGACCAAATTGGATATTGTTGTGCTTTCCCTTCCCCTTGCTCATTTTTGCTTCCTGAATGCAGTCATTCCCATCCCAGCTAATTTTTCCATAGCATGATAACTGAGATCTCAATCCTGGGTCAGTTGGCTCTCTGACTACCTCTTCTCAGCAACATGGACCCACCTCCCACAATCAGGCAATGTACTAAAGATTAAATTAAAGGCTTCCCTGGAAGCCTCGCCCCTTCTTATTGTTTTTGTTCTCAGTAGATATGAAGAGAAGCAACTCCTTCATTACCATGGGATTTCCTTTCATGGGTGTCTATGATGCTCCTTGTCATCATCAATGCTGTTAGAGAATAGAAGGTTGTTTTTTTTGTTTTTTGTTTTTGTTTTTTTGGACATTTTTTTTCAGTGTTCCAAGATTCATTGTTCATGTACCAGTGCTCCTTGCAATATGTGCCCTCCTCAATACCCACCACCAGGCTCGCCCAAAACCCCCACCCCTCTCCCCTCCAAAACCTTCAGTTTGTTGCTCAGAGTCCGCAGTGTCTCATGGTTCATCTCCCCCTCTGATTTCCCCCAATCCACCCTTCCTTTCCTTCTCACAATGTCCTCCATGTTTTTCCTTATGCTCCACACATAAGTGAGACCATATGATAATTGACTCTCTCTGCTTGACTTATTTCACTCAGCATAATCTCTTCCAGTCCCGTCCATGTTGATAAAAGAGTTGGGTATTCATCCTTTCTGATGGAGGCATAATATTCCATTGTATATATGGACCATATCTTCTTTTTTTTTTTTTAAGATTTTATTTATTTATTTGACAGAGAGAGAGAGAGAGAGATCACAAGTAGGCAGAGAGGCAGGGAGAGAGAGAGGGGGAAGCAGGCTCCCCGCTGAGCAGAGAGCCTGATGTGGGGCTCAGTCCCAGGACCCTGAGATCATGACCTGGGCTGAAGGCAGAGGCTTAACCCACTGAGCCACCCAGGTGCCCCAATTCTGTATTCTTATCTGCAGAGTTTCTAGAATGCCAATCTTGAGATGGGCACAGTGATGCTTTTACTCAAATTAATATTTTTTATTCATATGGCATATATTTGGAGAAGAAATCTTTCAAGGAAAACCCTCAAAGTGTCCTTTTGGGGATTTACAAGGAAACTCTACATTTCATTCCTTAGTTTCAAATCCTAAAAATGTCTGTTAGGACTACCTCTTGTTACCCTACCAATTCTTTTTGTAACCACTCCCTTCCTATAAAACTGCATCCAGAATTGAAGAAAATTGGAGTGAGTACTCACATTGAATGAGAAGGATGCTCAGACCTGCAGTTTAAAGATAAAAAGCAGGGTGCATAGATTCTGTAATATTCTCTTTGGCCTGCAGTGGTTACACACAGAATAAATAATCGGTGGAATGAAACTCATCCAGTGAATGTGGGTCATGGGGGAAAAGAAGTGTGTTATTGGTGCAGTGGCTGTAAAATCTCTGAACTACAGTGGTTTCCTCTGTTAGTTTCTCATTAATTGAGTAGTTCTAGTTTAATTAGTTCCCATTTTACACCCTTTCTGTGCACAAGATAAGTTACTGCAGGCTTGAAAAGTGGAGAACCTAAGAATACATTGAATGTAAAGACGGAGCTGAAAAATGCAGGCAGAGTGGGCCTGGCAGGCCATGGGCAGTGACAAGCAGCCTCTCTCCCTAACTTGGCATGTGCATTGTCTTCCAGGTTGCTGTTCAGGCTGTGCTGTATAGTCCATGCACAAATAAATTGAATAAACAAATAGCCATGAAACTAAGTTCCTAACTGGGAGTTTACCGTTGGACTTCAATATGCGCTGGCTATGAGTTAAACTGTCACTACAGAGAAACCCAACCCAGAATACTTAGAGTTTGTAGGCTAGAAGGGATTTTCAGTAAGCACACTGAAGCTAAAACAGGAAAAGTAAGGTTTGTCCAAATTCCCAAGGTGATTATTGGTTTCTTGGTCAACTTCTTCTCTTGCTCCTTCATGATGTGACCCCAACACCAATGTTAGATGACCTTGCTGGCTTCAGCTTATAATGTCTGATGTGTGTGGAGAGCTCTGATCTGATTTTGGGGCAGTAATAGCCCAGGGGCTACAGAGTGCCTCCTAGGAATTAGTGCCTAAGATGAGGTGAGCTTTCCTCAGGGGCTCACCTGGTGGGCTTAGATCTCCCCACCCCAGCCCCATTCCACAAGCCTGATTACCTGAAACTGGCCCAACAGATTTCATACACCTAGATAAAATTAGGTCCTCTCCCCACTAATTTCCAGCTATTGTTAATCATCGCTAACATAGTTTTAGTATCAAAATACATTAGCACAGCTTTAAAGCACTTTAAATTCACCCCATGAAAGGAATCTGAATGAGGTTCCAGACTCTTGGGAAAGGTGGCTGCTGAAATCCCACTTGGAGACATTCTATTACCTTTGTTCCCTCTTAGGGGTATAATACTAGCTAGCTATTTATAATTTTTCAGGTATAGGCCACCTGTTCACTTCCAATTCTCCTGCCTGTTTTATCCTCATTCCAAAGCAAAGAGAAGAGCAGGAAACATGAAGAGAGAAGTTTTGAGCATAAACCTGGGTAAGCCTAGATGATGCTGTAGTAACCAACAACCACATCAGACTTGCAAAACAAAAGTTTATGTCTTACACATGCAAAGTCCATTCTAGAATGGAGGTGGCTCTCCGGGATTGCTTTTATTGCCTCTGCCCAGGAGTGACACCTGGGACTAATGTTCACCTGCCATTGGCCAGAACTAGTCCCTGGCTCCCTCATAATGCAAGGTGCTATGACTATCATCCACCCCCGTGTGCCTGGTGAAGGCAAAAGGACTGGATACTGTGAGCACTGAAGCGCAGGTTTGCCCTTGCACTTAACTCCCAAATTGTTCAAATTCCCAGTCCCCAGCAAAGTTGTTACTAGTGACAGAAGACATTTTAGCAAAGACAGCAGCTGGAATATATGCATTTACCTATCTGTATCTTATTTTAGCTCTTAGCCTCACCAAACAGGTAATCTCTGCATTATCACTAGAAACCAGAGAAGTCTCTGGTCACATTCTCAGATCTGCAAAGAATATCTTCATGATAAGGGGTTGGATTTGGGGAAATGTTGATCAGTTAACAAAGTGCCACATGAAAGAATAAATCAATACGAATCTAAATGGGGAGGGGAATCCCTCACAATTCCAATAATGTCCACTGATGCCTAGCAGAATAGTACTGGAGGTAAGGCTAGTCCACTGGTTAGACACTGGCCCTTACCACTTGCAGTGCAGAAAAGTTATACACCGGAAGTCACAGCCACAGGAGATCCAAGAACAAGAATGCTCCCCACCAGATTATGCCTCCTCTGAGGGCCCTTCAGGCAAAGGAAAAGAATGCCCAGTAGGGGGCTCCCAATGGCTATTCCTCAAGACGCAAAAGTTCTCAACTGTAACATTTTTTCTTTTATTTTTTTTCCCCAAATACTTTTATTTTATTTTTTCAGTGTTACAAGATTCACTGTTTATGTACCACACCCAGTGCTCCATGCAATACGTGCCCTCCTCAATACCCACCACCAGGCTCGCCCATCCCCCCACACCC
>CM052883.1:73306765-73318918 GCA_028534135.1 Potos flavus
TGGTGGGTATTGAGGAGGGCACGTATTACATGGAGCACTGGGTGTGGTGCATAAACAATGAATCTTGTAACACTTAAAAAATAAAATAAAAGTATTTGGGAATAAAACAAAACAAAACAATAATATATCACTATTCTGTTCATCAATTGTAAGAAATGTACTCTACTAATACAAGGTATTAATAATGGTGGAAACCAGGGGAAGAAGGATATACGGGAGCTCAGTAAACAAACAAGCAAACGAAAAACCTGCTCAGTTTTTGCTGTAAACCTTAAATTGCTCTTAAAAAATTAAAATCTATTTACTTTTTTTAAAAATCACTAATAATAGTTCTCATTTCATAATTCTTGCATTCAGATAGAAATGTTGATGTTTTCCCACTGTATTATTCTATCATTATTTTCTTTACTGAAGTTTTGTTAACTACAGGAAGATACCTTTAAGGAAAGATATGTTGATTTTGCTTTTCTTGCACCCCCCAAATACCTATTAAAAGTCCTGAGGAGCTGACTGCATTGAGTTAAGACCTAAGCCATAATTTAACGATAATGAAAATTTGAAATAAGCTCATATTCTCTTTGGATACAAAGGCATTTTAACCTTACGTTGGATGAAACTTTTGAGTTATCCAATATCCAGTGAACATGTATTCCAGCTCATTGAAGCTGAATATCCAGAGGACTCACTGAATTAATTTGTGTAGGAATGATATTTTTAAGAGAGCCCATTGTAAATTCTAAGTCATAAGGATTATCTTGGCACTTCAAACAAGAAAATTCAATGATATTGTGAATGCAGCATTTAATTCCTAAAAGGATGAGCAGAATGCCTTTGTCTTCTTATGTTTTCTGTGTATCAGCATACTAGAGGAAATTCTTAAATAAACCATATTCAGGAACTGGGCAGAGATCACTAGGCCTGAAGGTACCTTCAGAGGTCATTTGGTTTATCTTCCACATTTCCATGGTTATTAAAATCACCAATGTTTATTAAGTCTAGACCATGACATTGTACACCTCTCTTGTGGTTGAGGGGATCATGTGACTTTGTTTACCCAATGTTTACCCAATGGATTATGAACAAAAGTGATATGGAGTACCTCTAGGTTTGACCCATTAAATTCTCAACTGAGAATTTCCCTAGGTGCACAGTGTTTCCTTATCTACACAGTAGAATAAAAGATTCCTAAGTATACAGAACTGATATGGCAATAGAGCGAGAGGAAGCTGGACTTCAGGGTCCAACATCATGAAGGGAAGGCAAGCTCTTTAAGGTAAGTCTGACAGCCTGGAGATTATGTTCTTTAGGTGGCACTGGGTGAATGGAGGAGTAGCTCAGGAGAAAGTCAAGAAAAATCAGTAACGCGGAAGATCCTTTCAGAACTTCTGAGAATGGGGAAAAAAAATTAGAGCCAAAATTTGTCAAAGAAACCAAGACCCTAAAAAGCATGGAAGTACAGAGCCTGCACTTAAGGAATTTACTGATTTTAAAGCTGTAATATAAGAAGCTAAGAAGGTTAGCAGAAAATAGTGAAAAGCAGAAAAGAGCCAAAAAATTGAAGAATCTCAGTTGGAACCCTTAGTGGAATTTATCCTAGCAGTGAGGGTACACTGGAAAAACCAGGCCTTACATAGGCTGAAAGCCAGGCTCGTGGATGCTCAGGCATCTACTGGATTGAAACAATTTGCCTCTACTATAACCACCTGTCAGAGGATAGACTGAACTATACCTCAGGAAAGATGACATCACCTGTAGTCTTTTAAATTTTTGATACATAGTAACTGGCTTTTACCTTAACACTATGAGACCGAAAATCAATCAAACAGACAAACAAAAACAAAAACAGACCAAGTAAAAGCTAACAATGGGGATATAGCAATGGACAATACACCAAAAAATACAGTACGACCTTATACTCAAGAAAATAGATTAGATGGGGAATTCACTAGAGGACTGGAATATATCAAAACAAATCAAATGGAATTTCTAAAACTGATGGATAAAAAATGAAGTTAAGAACGCAGTAGTTTAAGCAAAGCTGAGGAAATGGATGATAATTTTCCAAAACAGATGAAAAATATGACAGATTTAAAAAGTGGTATGAATTTCATTGTAATATTTTCCTATTGATGCTATACCAAATTACCATAAAACCAATGGCTTAAAACAACTCACATTTATCATCTCATAATTCTGCAGGCTGGAAGTCCAGGTGGGTTCACCTGGTTCCTCTGCTTAGGAAGGTGAAGGCTAAAATCCAGGTGTTGACCAGCCTGAGCTTTTATCTAAGTTCATTAAGTTGTCTACAGAACTCACTCCCTTACAGCTGTAGAGCTGAGGTCTCCAGTTCCTGTGGCTATCAGCTGGGATTCTCTTACAATTCTTTAAAACCAAATGACTTTCACAGACCTGTACCCCTGAAGCAAATAATACATTACATGTTAATTTAAAAAATGACCCAAAAAACCCACAACACATGAATTCCCCATTCTGTTGTTCCCTACATCTTCAAACAAACCCCAGCTCAGCTCGTCCCACTTACTCTTTAAATCTGAGATTGTGCAAGATACAATGTTGCTAAGATTTCTGCCACTACATAACAAGGATTTCCCTTATTCCAGTTTCCAGTAACATGTCTTTTGTCTTCTTCTGGGCCCTCACATGTAGTAGTCTCCAAGTACAGATCTCTACTAATACTCTGTTCACTGTAATTTAGGCTTTTTCTCATATGAGGCAGGACTTAAAAAAAAATCTCCTCATTTACTTCAGCAGTGTCCATATATAACACTATTCAAAATAACCTAGGATTTTTCTATCATGTATCTCAAAATTCATCTAGCCTCCACCCACTGCCTGTTTCCAAAACCACTTCCACCATTTTGAGAGAGATAGAAATCGAAGGAGTATCAAATACCAGAAATATCAAAGGCAGGGGACTATGAAGGTCTTGAAGGTTTCCAAGGGCAGTCAACTGTCTCACATCATTTGATGGAGTGTCCACCAGAAAGCAGATGATTGGGCAAAAACATCTTGGAGAACTGTGAAAGCTCTTGTAAGGGGTTTGTAGCCTCTTCTGCAGGCAATGAGGAGGCACCAGAAACCTTACCAAGTCTAATAAGAAGGCAATTTTAAATAAATCAAGACAAAAGAAAAGAGAAAGCTTTTGGAGACAATCCAAATGAAGAACATGTAAAATTTCTGAGTTTAACAGGCCAAGAGGCAGAGTGACATAGTAGAAAAACATAATAAATTCTGGGTTTAAACTCAGCATCTGTGGGTTCAGTGAGTTGAGGCCAACTCCTTAATGCTTCTGAGATCCATTGCATTTATCTGTTGCAATGGGGAATATCTAAATTGGAGACTCTGGCTTCCCTAGTAGGAATAAACTTCTAGGTATGTATGCATAAGAGCAGAGAAAGGACAAATCAGCCATAAGAAATAGAACAGCCACCAGTCAAATAAAACTCAATTAAAGAGTAACTGCTTAATCTGGAGTATCGGTCAAATCTCAATTTACCACCTTGACTTAAAAATGAAGGGTTTAGTAACATGTGTAGGACCCCTTGTGCACCATCCAAGTCATCTTAGCCCTATCCTACCCCAGCCACTCTGGCAATGACTAGGGATGTGCAGCTTAGGGCAGCTTCACACAGATGCTACTTGACAGCACCATACCCGCAACCTCTGCTTTGGACTTCTCCCTTCCTGTCCTTTGAGTTTCTGGTGACACAGCTTCCCAGCTGAGAGCATACATGCATCTCATCCTTAGTGCTTGCACAAACAGAGATGCCACCTTCTCCCCCTTCCTCAAGAGGGGTCAAGAGCTGAAAAGAAATTTTTCAGGATCCTAGTGATCATCAATCCCATATCCATCTTTGTCTTGCCTTTCTTTTCTTCTCTGAGACACTCCCATACTTCCTCTTTTCCCACTCCTGACCTCCAGGATCATGTCCTAAATAACATGCCTGCATGCAAGACTGCATTTATAGCCCCTGCCTTCCTGAGAAACCAAGCCAGGGAAACAGGAGGCAAAAGTACAGCTGACCCTTGAATAAAGCGAGGGTCAAGAGTGCTGATCCTTACACAGCGGAAAATCCACCTGTAACTTTTGACTCCGCCAAAACTTAACTACTAATAGTCTGTGGTTGATCAGAGAAGCCTTACTAATAACACAGAGAATTAACACATATTTTATGTTTTATGTATCACACTGTGTGTACTCTTACAATAAAGCAAGCTAGAGAGAAAGATGTTATTAAGAAAATGATAAGGCAAATACATTTATAAACTATATTCTAATTATTGAAAAAAAATCCACATGGAAATAGACTCATGGAGTTCAAACCTATGTTGTTAAAGGGTCAACTCTACTTACAGAAAGGCTGGTTCAGTCAGTAGGGGGCATGAATGTCAAGGAATCACAAAACCAGAGTAGTGGAGATTGATGCAAATGAGTCCACATGCCAGTGTGGTCCTGGGGAAATGCAAATATTTCAAGGTGGTAACACAGACTCTGGGATGGCTCAGCTCAGGCCACTGTGGGTATACTATTCCCGTCCTGAAATTGCCTGTATAAACTCCAACTGGCCAAGACATTCTAATCCCTATTTTGCATTCCATAGTCTAAGACAGAAAAAGCACTGGTCACAGTGCGAGGTCTAGGTCCATTTGCACTTGGTTCTCATGGTAGATTTATCACTGATATTCTGGATGTCCTTTCATTAACTGATTAATGAAGCCTACTGTCCTCATCCCACCCATCCTCTCTCTCTCTCTCTCTCTCTCACTTATGTCTTCATGGCAAATGTTGCCCAAAATGCCCTTTTAAATTTATCTTCGTACTCACTGCTGAAACTCCACAGTGAAAGCAACACTCCATTATTCACCAGTGACTTCTCAGAACCTAGATAGTAACTTGCCATAGGGGTACTCAACAAACATTTGTTGAATGAATGAATGTTCCACTCACTGGACTCAAGTTCTGAATTTGAAGGCTGATCACCTGGCTGTGGACAGTGGGGAATTCACCAAGCCAACGCAACATGTCTGCTGGGCAGCAGGCCTCCTCTCCACTTTGCCAAGCCTGTCTTTCTTAGTTTGCTACACCACCTGGTTCTCAGATTTATAGGTGTGAGAGTTGAGAAATTGAGACAGGGCCTGCAAAAGGTCAAGCACAGTCCTTGGCACAGAGCAGATACCCTGCAGAGACCAGCCACTCTGATGGCTGAGATTGCAGGCAGCAGTCTGAGGACATGGAGGTGACTTGGGAGGCACTGCAACTTCTCCAGAGATTTCTGAAGTCCCATCCCATTGACAGTTGCCCTCTCTGTCCAACCAGAAATCTGCCCTGTGTGTCAGAATTGCACTTTCTCTGACATTTTCCCATTTCTTTTCTTTCTGTAAATGGGAAATGAAGTATAAAAGTTGTGCACAGCCTACTCCCTTCATCACAGCTCTATGGAGAGATGTTGGCATTTAAATGCCAGACAGCCCGGTGATATCAGGATGAGGTCATCCTCAGGCTTGTCTTGGGGACAGGGGTAAGGGGCAGGGGTTCTCTTTGGTTTCTGATTTAATAAGAGGATTGCTTCTAGCCAAGAGCAAGGCCAGTGAGGTCAGTGCTGAACACACACAGCTCCACTGAGAAATAAAAAGGCCAGATGGTTATTACACTGTGTGTGTTTCTTGTAAAAGGAAAAAAAAAAATCTAGAGGTGACTGTAGCAGAAGCTGTTCATCAGGAGAGAGGCAAAGCTCATGCAGGCAACCCAGGGCCTGGCTCTACACCAGGGGGCAGTTTTCTTGTGAGAAGTTTGATAGTTTGAAATATGGTCCAAAACATGCCCACAGACTCCCATGGCCTCTTGGCTGGGGGCAGAGGCCACCCAGATGGAGGGAGACACTGCCACACTGTGGAAATGAAAAACACACCACCCTATCTCAGATTCCTTAGCTTCCCATTTTAATGCTTCAGAAAGCTCTGGAAAGGGTAGCTGATGACAGGCATGGTGGTTGATTGGCCAGAGTGATGTGAGTCCAGCTGCACTCTGCCTTTTACAGGCTGTAAGATGTGAGCAAGGCCCAGTTACTTTCCTGTTTTCTCGGTGGTACATATGAACTAGAAAAATTCATCCTTCAGTAACTGGATTAAATGAGATATCCTATTTAAGCCACCTGTTGCCATCAGGTGTCCAACACTGAGTCCTTCCTCCTTTAGACCTGGAGTCCACTGAAGGGGTCCTGGGCATCCCTGAAGGACATTGTATCTTCCCTTACACAGAATATGGATTAGTGAGAAATCCACAAGCTAAGGTGTGTAAACCATTTAAATGATGCTCCAATACTGCTTGATCTCATTTATTGTGAGCATATCCATCACCATGAGCTCATCCGTGCTGACATGGCCCTCCTAAGGATTGGCATGGCATCGTCACTGTAATTCCATGTTAATTAACTGGGCAGTTGTTCCAAAGTGTTAATGGCCAGAACTGTAATTCAGTCAAGTAAATAACATTTCAAGCAGTTAATAAAAGCAATGAAATTTATAACTGCCTGTAAATGTGGTTTCATAAATTTAGCACAAGCCTAAGCAGTCAGTGGTCTGTCTTTGTCACCCAAGTATCAGACAATCAGCATTACTAATGCTGCACGGGGAGCTGTTGAGAATTCTTTCCACCATATGTGTTTTTTTTTTTTTAAACAAATTGTGGTTCTTTTTTGCCTCTTCTCCTACTCATTAACTTTCAAAATGTGTTTTTCTTAAGGCTCCACCTTTGGGGAAATAGCCATTCTTGCCCACTGATGCTGCTTGTGAATTCAGTCTTACTAACTCCAAACACCGCCCAACTTGTTATAACTCTTTTTAATACGTTCAGTTTTTCAATAACAATTTATTTTCCAAAACTGAAAGTAATTACAGTGCTAGGTCCCTGCAGGGTTTTGAGCATGTGGAGGTGGTTACTTACATCGGGAGAGGTGGTTACTTTCTCCAGTGGATTTTCAGACTTTGGCAGGCTGCTTCCTTCAACCTGCATTTTACGGTCTCCACTACCCCCTCTGCCAGCTCTGAGCTGGTGGCTTGGATGCCACCTCTGATCTCAGAATATTCATGTCCACTGTTGTCCTTGAACCTGGGTATGTGTGTACCCCAGCTATCCATAGCTCTTCTTTGGTGCCACAACTGAGTGTGAAGGGCATCTGCCAGACACAAGATGCCTGCCCCTAGTCCCAGCTCCTCTCCCCTGCCAAGGCTGAGTGCTGGGATCCAGTAGGAGCTGCCTTCCTCCCACCAACCTTGGATTGGCAGAGGGTTAAAAGAGCCCCATTAGGTTTGCATGTTGGTACCTCCTACTTCCACATGAGCCTGTGGCACATGTTGGAGTAAACTGAAGGACAATGAGGTGCAGAGTGACATAAGCCAGTGCTCAGTAGGGCTGGGGCAGCATGGGGTACTGGAAAGACCACCTGGCAGGGACTGGAGGGCTCAGGTTCCAGCCTGGAGCCTGTGACATTGCTCTCTCCTCCATTTCACTGTCTCCTCACCCTCCATATCCAGCCCACTGTCCACCCACCCACTCACTCAGCCACTCCCCAGTACACTCATGCCTCCGTCCTCTTGCTCACACATTTACCATCCACTCTTGCTTACTCATCACCTGCTCTTGTACACTCGAATACTCACGCAGCATACACCTGCACTACCGGCCACCACGCTAACCCACCCACACACCTTAGCTGTGGCTCTTGCCCCTGCCCCACGACCCCAACCACCCGTATAGACTCCCTCCCCTCCCCGTTCCCTCACTACTGAGCTGATCATCACCCTTTGCCCTCTCTGGACAGGATGTTGACAGGACTCTGTGGGAGGCAGAGATGAGTCAGCCCCGTGGAGAGAGGCTTCCTGCAGGTAAGAGACAGGGCAGGGGGCAGCAGCACATCATGAGCAGGTGCAGGGGAAGAGCAGAGGGAAGTCAGGAGGGGAGCCTGAAGTGAGAGCTCAGTGCCCAGTGAGGAGTGAGGGAGAACAAGGCTAAAAAAGGCCAGAGACTGTAGCTGGAGGCAAAGGGAGCGCCCCTTTCCTAGGAAATGCCATGTTTAAAAGGAGCGGCATATACTGAACTCTACATCTGAAACTAATGATGTGCTATGTGTTGACTAATTGAATTTAAATAAAAAATAAAATTAATTTTTTTAAAAAAAGAGTGACAGAGGGATAGGAGGTGAAAGATGGCCAGAGATACTGGCTGGAGCAGGTCCTCCTGGCCTCATAAGATGGGAAATAAGAGAAAGAGCTAGGACCTCTCACCACCTGGAGACAGCAGCAGGTGATCAGTGCCTTCTAGGTAGGAATGACACATCACAGATTTGATGACTCCCATCAGGGCCTCCATTTCATTATCTACAAAATTAAAGGTCTAGAATGCAGTCTCTCAGACACTTCAAATGGACCAACTTTAGAATTCTCCAAGTTTGGTGGGAAAATGGGACAGAAGAGGGGTTGATGGGTTGTTCCTATTTTGCAGAGGACCACGCTAGCATTCTGGAAGTCAGATGACTCTTTGAGATCTCACGCACTGGAAGAGAGACACTCAGCATCCTGCTCCAAGACAGTGTGAGCATGTGTCTTCTGTGATCTGTTCAGGTGTGAGCCCTGCCTTGGTTTAAGACAGCCACTATTATGCAGCCAGTCAGATGGCTGCATAGCAATCTTCACTGGTACTATTACCCAGTGAGGCAATGCCAGAAAGTTTGATACACAGACAGGATGACTAGAGCTGTGGCTGCTTCTGCTTAGCAAACCAGTTCCTCCACAAAGGAGGTTTCTAGAAGGACAGGATGCCAGTTCATTCATATTCTCACTCCTCTCCTAGGTGGGGCACTGTTGTCACCTGTCCTTGCCACACCTTAGTCCAGGGAAAATCATAGGAAATCTCTGCCTAGACCAAGTTTTCCAACTCCTCCACTGTAGGAACTTTCCTAGGTCTGAAGACACCTAAAATCCAGGCAGGGAATGGAACAATTCCCAAGTTGATAAAAAATTTTCATGAATAGCCCCAACAAGTTTCAACTGCCCAAGAACAACAGTGGGCCAGCAGCCTCTTGGAGGGTATTTCTCTAATCTCTTCCTGGCCAAGCACAAGGTTTGATAGGCATTCTCTTTCCTTATTCCATAACCATCATACTGGAGATGCTTTCTTAACACATATCTCAAAATAATTTAGGCAGTTTAAACAAATAAAATGAAAGTTTAGAAGAATATTAATTATACATAGGTACTTGTACATAAACAATTTACACAAATGCACACAAACATGATGAAGGCTATTAGTGCTCAAAAGTCTCATTCTCTTTCATGGAAAGTGTACCAGAGTCTTTCACTCCACAGACATTTGCTGAGTTCCCACCATGTGGCAAGCCTTATGCCTGGTTCTGGGAGACTGACCATCACAGCCCTTGCTTTCAAAGTTTTCTTTATGCATATATACACCAGAAGTCTAACTTCACCCTCAACAAAGATGGTTTGATCACTACAATCACATGGTATGGGGAAACCAGCATTTCATTAAATAAATAGATAAAAGCATTATTGGGTGACCTTTGCCCTTCACCCCAATCCCCTGCTTCTGTCACTGTTGATCCCATTCTCTTTCCTCCCTGCAGTTTCTGTCCTATTTTTTTCCATGTTTCCCCTACCATGGGCCTTATCCTATTCCTTGGTTATCCACAACGTCATTGTCCCAAGACTGCCATATGCAACAGATTTCCTGGAGACATGAAGAAGGATTCCTTAATCAGCTGGCATAGGCAGCAGCATGTGAGCATCACTGTGAGCATATTTCATCAGCAACAGGGAATTTGTGTCTAGCTCCTGGACTGCCCTCTCAGCCTGCCCCCAAGCCTTGATCACTGCAACCGCTTTGGTTTATCCCTGTCTAGAAAGCTATCTCCTTCTTTCCTATTACCTGCAAGAAGCAACAAGAATATTCCTGTTCTTTATTATGAAGAGACATGTATTCCTTTGCCTCCAACTCCAAACAAGGCTCAGGTCTTTACATAATGCTGAACAACTAGGTGCACATATGCACACATATAAACAAATGAGTGAAACACGGCAAAAACTTGGTGGTTTGAGGCTTTTCTTAATCCCCTGGCAACAGTGTTAATGCAGAAGTATTTTCTTTGTGCCCCTTTGCCCATTGAATTACATATTCCTAATTATGCAATTTTTAATGATTTTACAGCACTCCATTATATAGCTGTACCAAAGTTAAATTTAGCAATGATTTATTATTGTATGCAAAATTGTTTTCCTTTTTTCCTCCTGTCACTCTCAGTATTTGATGAGAATCTTTCTTGATACATCTTTGTCCTGCTTCTTCCCGAAAGTCAGGAATAGGTAATAAAGATTGCTGGGCATCCTGTCTAGAACACTCTTCAAAGTCATCTCTGTCCTATATTGTCTCTGAGCTATTTTATAACTGTGTAAGTTGTACAAAAGGGTTAATAATGAAAATAATTTTTTCCATAGAAATGAAAATGAATTTGTGGAATGTGATTGAGTATTGTTCTGTGGAAACTGACCAGTTTTGCATCTCTCTATAAATTAATTTCAGCTTTTTTGATGCCCTACATATGTGTTTTCTGCATTCTCTTGTGAAAGTTGTATCATCTTATTTATTTTCTCATTAATAATGAAATGAATAAAATCTTGTTATATATTCATTTTATATTCATAAGAGAATCATGATTTTACCTTTCTTAAAAAGAAACCCTTTAATATTCCCCTGTGGTTAATTTCTAGAGGTAAAAATCTTGGCCAAATACTACACATATCATTGATATTTTTGATGTGTACTGCTAAATTTTCTTCCAGAAAGATCTTATCAGTGTATATTCTCCTCAATAGTATATGAGATTAAAAAAAAAGAGATTAAAAAAGTAGTATATGAGATTACCTATTTTTGTAAACACTGTTGGCATAGATTTGTTGTTATCATCATTGCCATCCTCATTATCATCACCATAACCTTAGGATATTAATATGGAAAGGAGGGAATTGTGTGGTTGTATTAAGTTATATATTTTTATTTCAGTAAAGTTGAAAATATTTTGAAGGCTACACCATTTTTCCACCTTTCTGATTCCTATTAAAGAAGACTTTTTTCTAAGTACACTTGTTCTTATCTACCATTTACTACTCTCCTGGAAGTGCAAGGAGTTAGTTGTTTGGTAGGTGACATCTTTGTGCTCAGATTTCTGTTAGGTAGAGTCAGTGGAGCAAAGACTTGACCATTTTCTATTTTACCTTCTCCATTTGGGCCAGTGAGAAGCAGTGACCTGGATAAATGTGATGATCTCTAGACTTGATCTCAGATGAGCCTTCCCTTGTATTAGACTCAGCAGAGGGAGACAGCAAGTCCTCTCTAGCTCTTAATATGGCTGTGTCCTTCACCCCACATATCCCGTAAACCTGCTGATTTTATTGTCTTATTTCTCAAGTGATTCAGATGATCCTCCTTTTTGTTTATTTATGTGTTAGTCATTTGCATGACCCCATGCATGACCTAAATGTGCATATCCTTTGCCTGTTTTGTTCTTGAGATTTTTGTATTTTTCTTTGATTTGCAATAACACAGTATAATAATGACAATAATCTGTCTCTCATATCTGTTGAATATTTTCCCACATTAGTGTGCTATACATACCCCCACACGTATATGTTTTTTTTCTTTTTTTTTTATAGATATGTATTTTAGTGGTGATCATGGTGATCAAGTTTTTTTTTTTTGATCAAGTTTTTTTCTGAATATTTTTGTTTTATTTTTTCAGTGTTACAAGATTCACTGTTTATGTACCACACCCAGTGCTCCATCCAATACGTGCCCTCCTCAATACCCTCCACCAGGCTCGCCCATCCCCCCACCAGCCTCCCTTCAAAACCCTCAGTCCCTTGCTCTGAGTTCACAGTCTCTCATGGTTCTTCGCCCCTCCGATTTCCTCCAGTTTACCCCTCCCTTCCCTCTCACAATGTCCTCCATGTTTTTCCTTATGCTCCACATATAAGTGAGACCATATGATAATTGACTCTGTCCGCTTGACTTATTTCACTCAACATAATCTCTTCCAGTCCAGTCCATGATAAAATAAAAGTTGG
>CM052883.1:73319418-73349743 GCA_028534135.1 Potos flavus
GAATATCTTCTCCCATTCTGTGGGTTGCCTGTTCATTTTGTTGACTGTTTCCTTTGTTGTGCAGAAGCTTTTTATCTTTCTGAAGTCCCAAAAGTTCATTTTCACTTTGTTTCCTTTGCCTTCAGAGACATGTCCTGAAAGAAGTTGCTGTGGCTGATGTGGAAGAGGTTACTGCCTATGTTCTCCTCTAGGATTGTGATAGATTCCTGCCTCATGTTGAGGTCTTTTATCCATTTCGAGTTTATCTTTGTGTATGGTGTAAGAGAATGGTCAAGTTTCATTCTTCTACATATAGCTGTCCAATTTTCCCAGCACCATTTATTAAAGAGACTGTCTTTTTTCCACTGGATATTTTTTCCTGCTTTGTCAAAGATTATTTGACCATAGAGTTGTGAGTCCATTTCTGGGCTCTCTACTCTGTTCCACTGGTCCACGTGTCTGTTTTTGTGCCAGTACCATACTGTTGTGGTGATCACAGCTTTGTAGTAAAGCTTGAAATCAAATGTGATGCCCCCAGCTTTGTTTTTCTTCTTCAATATTTCCTTAGCAATTCAGAGTCTTTTCTGGTTCCATATAAATTTTAGGATTGTTTGTTCTCACCCTTTGAAAAATGCGGGTGGAATTTTGATTGGGATGGCACTGAAAGTATAGATTGCTCTGGGCAGTATAGACATTTTCACAATGTTTATTCTTCCGATCCATGAGCATGGAATGCTTTTCCACCTTTTTGTGTCTTCAATTTCTTTCATGAGTGTTCCGTAGTTCCTTGAGTACAGATCCTTTACTTCTTTGGTTAGATTTATTCCCAGGTATCTTATAGTCCCTGGTGCTATTGTAAATGGAATCTTCTGATGCTGCATTGGATCACAGTTCTGGAATAATCTTGTATAATGTCTCCCAGTCAACATATATAAAAACTGTTATTAAAGCAGAATGGGAGATGATTAGATATACCCTAAATGCATCAGCATTAAAATGTATAAATGATATACATATATATATAAAATACAATATAAAGTTATTTAAAATTAATTAACTAGAGCTATTTGACATATAGGCAAATGCCAATATTCTGTTTTAAGCCTATAAAAATGGAAATTTAAAAAATTTCAACCTAATATAACTATGAATAATTTAAAAGTATTGTGCATTCAAAAATATCCAAGTTAAGCATAGAAAGTAAATATAAATAATTGAGTATCACACAATATATTTAATTTTTTAACTGCAAACTAGTACTTTATTTTTTCAGGATAATAATACATGCAGGAAAGTTGTTTTTTGCTATTTCACACAAACACCACATTCATAGAGTTTACTATACCTCAGGCAGGTGTATGTATATCCCCGAGATCATTTCTTAAAAATCTGAAGATAATAGGCAGCGTAATGAAACTTACCAAAGCGGGTGGTGAATAAATGATGTTCATTATATCATTCTTTACAGTTTCTTTTATAATTGCAATATTTTATAATAAAAAGATAAAACAATGACAAGAAGGAACATGAATATAAATACTAAATTCTCTAATACTCTGTTTTCAAACCTCTAAAGCAGAACCTTCTGGAACACCTGACTCCTGACTTGAAGCTCCTGGTGAGCATGTCAGTAATGACCATGCCTTGTAGAAGCATCAGACACAGCAGCCTGGAGAGCACATCTTAGTCCTTTATTGAGTGAAATCCTTTGGAGGGTCTGGAGGTGCAAGAGGAAGCGGGATAAGTATAGACCAGCTGGACACCTCCTGGATGTCTGCCCTTGGTGTTTGCTGGGAGACCACTGTGAGGATTTCACCTCATCTGGCTGAATTTCACATGATCGTGAACAACCTGGCAAAGCCTGCTGCCAACATGGAGAAAATTGCCTCCATCATAATTGGCTTGGAATCATCAACTTATATAATATACTCACCATTCAGCAAAGCTCAACCCAAGTCTTGTTTGTTTTATGAAATTTTTTTTTTTTTTTTTTTTTTTTTTGCTCTGCAAGCCTCTCCCTTCTCCAAAGTCTCGGAAGTCTGCTCCATTCCCACTTGCCAAAGGCAACTAGTTCTCCACCCACTGTCTGTAGGGACTGTGGTAATGCCAGTTCAGTGCCACACCTTATCTATGACAGGGCCCACAACAACATTCTGCTTGGCCCTGTGCTACAGAGTTCCTCAGTCTTGTTTTCTCTGGAAAGGAAGATGACTCATAATTAGAGGGAAACCATGCACAGTGGTAGAGCTGCCGGTGAGAACCATCCTCCCACAGCACCCCCGCTGGACCAACCCACTCAGCCACAGACAAGGAAAACTCCCTTCCTGCCCCACAACCTGTGCCTGGGAGCCCATAACATGAAGGGACAGAGCCAAATGAGGGCACTCGTGGGTGGGCAGATCCCAGGAGATAAGAAGGAGATAGTAAGTGAGGCACATGTGCCCATTTTTTGCTCCCAAATCTAATTCACTTCTCCTTTCCTTGCAGAGGGAGAGTGTGGGGGTAGAGAGGAGCTAACCTGTAACTCAGTGCATGGAAGCTGTAGCAAGTGAACGGTGATTAGCACAATGTAAGAATTCAAATGTGATAGGAATTGTATTTATTGTTGGTGTTATCTAATAGGGCCAAAAAATGTGCTAGGAAACTTGCATTCACTCCTCCTTTCACCTTCTCTTCAGTGGCATGAGATAGGGTTTTCTTCCGTCAATAGAGACGACAGCAACAGTTTGTGGCAGAGCTGTGACTGGAATCCAAGTCCAACTCAGAGCCAGCCCTGCTGCCAGTGAGCAGGCTTCCCCCGGGACTGCAGGAGTGCAGTACAAGTGATTGGGGTCGTCCAACCCCAACATAGGTGATGTACTGCACTGAGTAGGCCTGCACTGAGAAGCCTGAAGGCAGAGGCGAGGGGGGATGGAAAAGGGAGGCAGACTGGCCAGCAGAGCCCAGTGTGGGATCCTTGCCCCACTCCAACTTCTCTGAAGTCAGGTCAACACTGGGTGGGATTCAGGATTGTCTAATGTGTTCTTGTTTCCACAATCAATTACACCGAGGGTTGGTTGTTCTGGTGAAGTGACTGTGTGCCCAGAGCCTAAGATAAATTACCACACAACAAGTCTGTTTAATGAGCACAGACATTTGGTTTAGAGCATAATGAAAATAAATCTCTGCAAAGCATTTTAGCTGATTTCCTCATTTAGGTTCTGTCATATTAACATGGCTTACTGGTTTACAAAATAAGCCTACACGAAGGCACAATTAGAACGTCCTGAAAAATCTTTTTTTTTTCCCTCCCTTGTTGATTTCAAAATATGACTCTTCCTTATTCTTCAGCAGCACCCTGGCATAGAATGCACATATGTTCTATGGATTTCATATCTTTTACCCGGCTTATTAAGATTTTTTGGAAATGAGAGCCTAGGCTCTGCCAGGTCCTGAGCAGGGTACAGGACATGGTATTGGCGTGATCCCGAGTGTGCATCCACTGGCTATAAATACCTGTGTGTGGATAAAGATGCCACTTGTCTGATTATGAAGCTAAATACACAAAAAGAAAACACACATCCCACTGCACAAACACATACAACTTACAGAGGTCTCAGAGATCTGACAGTTATGCACAAAATTATTATGCACAAAATGCCTTCCCTTCTTAGAAATATTTTTTAAAGTGTTTATTTCCACAGATTATGCCAGAGATAGGGGAAATAGAAACATGCCGGGGTAGGTGGCTGGCTCAGGGTCTTGACTTTCACCTCAGGGTCATCACTTTGAGCCCCGTGTTGGGTGTAGAGATTACTTAAAAAAATAAAATATTTAAATAAAGAAACATGTCAAGATTATGTTCTCCCATCCCATTTCCCAATGCTTTATTACAAAAATTTTAATATGAAAAGTTGAAAGAAACTTACAGTGAATACCTCTTGCCCATCACCTAAATTTCACAGTTTGCTTTATTGATTTTAATCATTTTCTTTCCAACTATCCATTCATCAAGCCATCTTATTTTTTGATTCTTTTCAAAGTAAGTTCAGATATCCTGATAGGTCATCCCAAAAGCTTCATTGTGTTAATCATTAACAAGGGCTCTATATTTGTTTACGGTTCTTTTTTCATAGCTAAAATTTACATAGAGTGGAATGCATAGACTTTTGGAGTACTGTTCCATAAGAGTTTGCAAATGCACACAGTCCTGTAATGCGAGTCCTCATCAGGATATAGAACATCATCCCCTCCTCCTGCCCTTCACGTCCCTCTCCACCCTGTCCATACAGAGGCAACCACTGTTCTGATTTTTGTCAGAACAAAGAATGTGTTGCCTGTTCTAGGATTTCTATAAAAGGATCACACTGTATGTAGCCTTCTATATAAGGGGTCTTTTATTTAGCACCCTATTTCTGAGAATAATTCATATTGTTGTATTATCAGTAGCTCGTTCCTTTTTATTTCTAAGTAGTATTTCACTGTATGAATATACCAGTTGATTTATCCACATTTGTGTTCATAGATATCAATGCTATTTCAATTTTTGTACTAATTTGAATAAAGTTAACATGAAAATTTTTGTATGAGGCCTTTAGTGTGTGTGTGGGGGGAACATGTTTTTATTTTCTTTGGATAAAATTAGAGTTTCCAGGTATAGCGGATAAAAATGCAAAACTGTTATATTTGATTTCAGATAAACAATAACACTTTTTAATATAAGCATGCCCCCATGCAACATTTTACTGGGACATACTTATTCACCATCCTGTGGGGTGTAGTGGTGGTATGTCATCATATTCTCAGTGTGTCTCCCACTTTACTGAAGGGAACAATGCATATAAGAGAGTCCTGAGGCATTCTGGAAGTTAGGAATAAAATTAAAAGATCTGTAGCCATTACTTTATCAAAGGTACAAATGGAAAAATAAGACACTGCAAAGTCATAAGGGTAAAGGGGAGCTGAGGATGTTGCTCACTCCAGGCAAGAAATGAGTGAAGACAAAATAAAATGAAACCAGTTATAGTCTTCCATGAGTCGGCAGAGGAAGAATGTAGCAGAGAGCCTGAGGGGAGGCAGAAGGACCTTGTCTCTCTCAAGCACAACACTGGGGTAAGAGGTTTAAGGTTGATAGGTGGTAGGGATGCCAGAGAGTGGAGATGCTTTAAGTGAGTGGTTCTAAGTGTGGTTCCCAGATCATCAGCAGCAACACTTTGGAATATGTTAAAAATGCATATTCCAAGGCCCCTCCCCAGACCCAGTGGAATTGTAAGATGAAGCCACTGGCTGTGTTTTCCTAAGCCCTCTAGGTGATTGAGATACAGACTGAAGGTTGAGAACTCCTGCTTCAAGCCTAAACCCTTCTCACTTTAGGTAATTTAATCTTTTATTAGACTATTCCATCAAATCTAAGATGTAGTTAATTATAAAATTATTTTGCGTATCACTCTGAAAGAAAGGTGATTATAGAAGCTATTAATTGCAAGGTACCTCTCCATTTCAGAGCTGTTAAATGTGGGGAAAATGTGCATATTAGAATCAATGAAATATGGCATTCCTAATTTACTAAGACAGGGGTGTCAGGATCGAAGGCAAAAGAGGAAAGGTATGGGTGAACCTCAAAGAAGACCCTTGTTCACATGACAAGTTCACTTCCTATAGTAAGGTTTTCAACCTGAGGTCATGAGTTTTCAGTGTCACTGGGAAGCATGGGGTGGAGGTAGGAGAGCCCATCTTGTCTGGAACACTGAAGCGTAAAAGTCTAGCATGACAGCAGAGGTCAGGGTCAGGTAGTAGAGCATTTTGGTTTTCAGACCACCTATCGACAGTCCTTCTAGTCTTATACCTGTGTCCCAGGGAAAGGAGGCTAGCAGCAAAGCTCATTCTCAGACTGACATCTCCAAAAGGCACGGAGTGCACAAAATAACACATTTCTGCGGCCTCTATGAAGATCTCACAATTGAGAGTGAAGTGTGACACTATTTTCTGATCTGGGGGGCCATGGTGCTGTGGGTAGCTAGAATCACTTCCACTTTAATCCATGAAGACCTGATACCTTATTCTGGCAGTCTGGGCAATGGGGAGGGGAATCCACCAGATGTCTGGGGGTGAGAGGGCACTGGAGAGAAACATGACAGACACCAACACAAGGTAATCAAATGGGATCCCTCCTCCGACACTCAGGCCTTGCTAGAAAGAGTGAGAAGCAGCTGGAGTCAGAGTCCTGAGCTTTCAGACTGAGAGAACACCTGATGTTCCCCGCAGTCTGAGCCAAGAAGCTCACTGGTGGTGTGCCATTCTGGATACACAACCAACGTCAGGAAGTGAAGCTCACCCACAACACCCAGTGTGACCTGGAAGATTTCTTACCCAAAGAAAACAATGCCACTGTAAGTCAGTCCAGAGGGTAAAGTGTTAGGTCCCAGGCCAGGTTTCTGATCCATTCTCCCTCAGTTGACCAGGTGGGTTCAAACAATTTTAACCAACTGTATCAACCATAGCTAAATTATTTCACTTATTGAAAGAACCACTCTTGTAGCACAAGTAGAGCACATATCAGTGCATGCATCTCCAGCCACCTGAACCCCAAACACTTTTTTTTAACACTGTACTCTAAACTTAGTGGCTTGGAAAACTAATTATCTGGGAACTGGCTAGGCGCAGTGGGTGGTTCTCAGGGTTTGTTTAGTAGGTGAAGTCAGGTGGTGTCTGGACTAGAGTCATCTTAAAGGCTTCCTCACTCACTCACATGTCTGGAGATTACTCTAGGATTCAGGAGGATGGTGTTGCCCAGAAACCTTCACATGACCTCTCTGTGTGGCAAGGGCTTTCTCAGAGCATGACAGCTGGATTTCATGAGCAAGTATCAAAAAAAGAGAGAGCTAAGTGGATGTTACACATTCTCTTGTGACGCAGCATCAGATGTCACCCAGCATCATCAAATTCTGTTCAGTTGAAGTGAAGCACTTGAGGACAGCCCACATTCAATGGGGAGGGAGAGGGGATTTAAGCTCCACCTCACGTACGGAGATGTGTTAAATGATTCTAAGACATGGTTTAAAGTTACGACAGTTTAAAAAAAAAAATCGTGCCTCCATAGGGATAACAAAATGGGGCCAGGGACTAGGGCTGTGCTGCTGCCAGAATGCACATATTCAGAGAGCCTGACTCGAGGATATCACCAAATCTGTGTTTTCTACAAGATTCTACAGAATGGAAAGGCTACCATTAAACATGATCATTGTCCCTCATTCTGGTCCATTTGGGCATTTGTTGTGGTCACTTTCCTAGTCATTAATAAAGCAAAAGAAATGTGTGGCATCAACTATTTGCCATATGTTGCACAATAACAGGAAGTGGACAAAGTGTTAGTGTCCTTAGCAAAGTCAATGGTAGGGCTGAGATGTGCTCAGTGGCTAAATGGGCTTTGGGAGATGAGATTCTGTATAACCCTTACAGAATCAAAGGTCACGGCCACAGGCATCTGTGTGCAGGACAGGTATCACATCTAAAGGGACATACCCTTACCCATTGTCAATTTTGACATCCTCTAACTTTCTGACCCTAAATCTGATTCATGAGGCAGGGTTTTCCCTGGTAAGAAGAAACACTTTCTAGGACAGTGACAGCAAATATCTCTGTCCTATGTTGTCACCACACCCCTTCCCCACACCCTTCTGAATCCTTGGCAAACAGTACTGAGCAGGTTTTTTTTTCTGTGCCCCAGTGTGTGTGTCTGTATGTGTGTGTGAAAGAGAGAGAGAGACAGAGACAGAGAGAGAGAAGAAGCAGAGGGGGAGGGTGGAGGAGGGATGGGGAGGGAAGAAGGAGGTGAAAGGGGATGGATTGAGGGAGAGGGAGGGGAGTGGAGAAGCCATGGATATAAAATTCAGTGGGAAAAAGAAAACATGTCTTGAGTAGGTAACTTAACTTTTTGGAATCCCAGTCTACTTATCTGTAGGAAAAAGAAGAAAAACAACTGAATGCCTACATACCTGTGTACTTCTGTGTGAATTAAATGAGTGGCTGGGGATTTGATTTGGAAGTAGGAGCTATTCAAGTTATTTGCTACCAGCACTGCCCCTGAGAGGGGGGGCAGTGGAAGCCCAGTGACACACAGGCTTTCCATAAAGGAAGTTGCTGGCTAAGGGATCCCAGTGTAGAAACAGCTGGCACTTTTCATCCTCTGGGGAGAATCAGATGCAGTGAAAATATCCATGGCTGAGCTGTCAGCCCCTCTGTCCATCTCTCAACTGAATAAATGCTTTTCTTTCCTTAATTACCTCCCTGGGGGCAGAGCATGCCAATTCTCAAGCTAAAAGGCCAGAGAACTGAAAAATGGGAATTTTAATGAAAAAGCAACCCAGTCTTTGAGTGGTATTTTTTCATAATGCTAAGGACTTTATGAAATCCCTTAACCTGTTTATAACTCCTGTCCCTGCCCTACTCTCCTCACCGTATCTTTTTAGGTGTTTTGTTGAAAAACATTTTCTACAGAAGCAGAACTGAGACAGCAACAAGGAATTGATGAATCCATTGTTCTGTTGTTTTGCTATTTTGTTTTCCTAGTTGTGTAGGGGTTTCAGGAAGAAGACAGAGATGGGCAGAAGCAAGTCTGCCAAGCTCCAGACTTTTAACTAATATGGCTGAGAAAATGCCAGCCCCAGCTCGGTAGCCACAGGACGCAGGACCAGGCAGGATTCTTGCTTCCAGGGAGGCACCCAGCTGTGACCCCTTACTCTCAAAAACTGCCTGGTCTGGACCCCAGTGAACAATGTTGAAGATTTTCTCCTTGACCAAACTCTGCTCAGGCCCCCCTGAAATTTTTAACAAGGCCTTGACTTTTGGACTTCCATGTTCATCTCTGTATTGTCAAATTGTTTTTAGCTAGGCTTCTCCATCCCCCCCATATCTGATTACCTGTGATGTCTAATCAGGTTCCTCATCCTTCACCATCCCCTAAGTGAGGTTGATCACGGGGGCCAGTCTTCAGCAAGAGTCCTGTTAGGTCAGTTTAGACAGAAACTGATGTTTTCTTATAGAAATTTTCCATCCACTGACCCTCACCCTAATCCTATGTTATAAACCCCCACTTGCCCAAGTTGTTTTCAGGGTTGAACCCGGTGTTTCTTCCCCACAGTAAGATCCCATTACAATGGTCCCTGCACCTATCCTTGAATAAAGTCTATCTTATTGTGCTTTAATAAGTGTCATGAATAATTTCTTTCTTTAAGAGTTGGAATATTATTTTTTTTCTTTAATGGAAGTGGAAAGACTCTTAGAAATGCTCTAACCACCAAATCCAACGGCCTTTGTTAAAAAGCACAGAATCCAGGGTTTAGAGTAGGGAAAGTTGAACCCAAGATTTCTTGGCTGCTTAGATGAGGCCCTTGGTTTGGAAACCATCTCCAGACTCCAAATGCAAGAAAGATACTTGAAGACAATAAAAATAACTAACATTTAAAAAATATTCACTTTTGCCCATGTGTAGATGCTACAAAGTAAGAAGGCCAGCAATACTCCAGTGGTTTGTCCCCTAACTTGTATTTGTATCCCTTGTACTATAATGATAATCATAACAGCTACTATTGTTGATATCGTGCAGTATGGCAGGCTGTATACCAGGGTCCTATGTATGCTATCTTATTCAGTCTTTATATCAGTCCTGTAACATTCATCTTTTACAAGTAAGAAGAATGGAAACCCAAAATTTTAAATCCAGGACCTTCCTCCACTTACATCTGATGCTCCTGAAGGCACAATGCCCCAGGATGGCAAGGACACCTATCTGCATCACTTTTTTCGTTTCTTCGTGCTTTTCTTGTTTTTTTGTTCTCAGTTGTACATGGATATCTCTGTTCCACGAACACTCCTTTGCGCTTTCAGTCTCATGGGATCAAGGAAAATAAAGTTTTAAAAAATATATCACTAACCATCTAATGTTTAGCTAGTTTAAGTTCTTTTTAGATTTGGCTCGAAATACAGCAGAATAATCATAGCCTATTTGGAATATCAATAAATGAGATAAAGTTACTGAACAGAGTAAGAAAAGAAATATCCCATTTTCTAATAAAGAATTTGGCCTTTGTCTTCAGTTCTGGAGGTAACTTTTAAGTCCTTGGAATTACACGAAATTAAAGGAGCTTGTGTTATTCATGGTGGTCCCCTCAGACCCCGGGCTCATGGAGTGGTTCTTGGTGGGCCCTTAGGTAGTTTCAGGATGGGGTTGGCCACACCAGAAAGACCAACCATGTGATTGAAGGATTGGGGCTTTGAGTCACTGACCTCAGCCCTGCCTGTGAGAGGAGAGGGACTGGAGATTGAGTTTAGTCCTGTAGGCAATGACTCAATCAATCATGCCTGTGTAACAAAACCCCAATAAATATTCTGGACACCAGGACCCAGGTGAGCTTCTCTGATTGATGAAATGCATTAGTGTCAGGAGGGTGACACATCCTGAGGACACAGAAGTTTTGTGTTTTTGATCCTTTCAGACTTTGCACTGTGCATCTCTCCTTTTTGCAGGTACAGGTTGGTATTTCTTTATTGTAATGAAACCATTACAATAATTGTAAGTAGAGTACTTTCCTGAGTTTTGCGAGTTGTTCTAGCATATTATCAAACCTGAGAAGGTGGTAAGAACCACACATTTGTAGCCAGTTAGTCAGAAGTGGGAGCTTGAGGCTAGTGTTTATGGTGAGAGGAGTCTTGTGGAGGAGTAAGCCTTTAACCTGTGAAGTCTGGTCTCACTGTGTGTAGTTAGTGTCGGAAATGCATAGCACTATCACTTACTCCCAAAGTAGAGGTGGGAAGGAGCCTCTCAGAATAAAGGGCAAAACCTGAAAGTTCACTTTCCTTATCTCCTGGAGATATAATCTCCATAACAACAAGGCTCTGAAGAACTGCCTTGTAAGCTGATAGGCAAACTGGGGTGGGTAATAAATGCTATATGCCTAATAGATTGCCAAGCACAAAGTAAGCATTTAATATTAGGGTAAGAAAACATTGCTCAACTCCCGTGGCATAGTGAACATAAATTCTCTTAAAATTCTGCTTGTCAAAGACCTCTGTCTAAGCTTTTTTTTCACTCTGAAGCCCAGAAAGTTCAGTCCATCCGACAGAGAGAGAGAGAGAGAGAGAGATCTAGTGTCTGTTAAGGAGAATGGAATGTGGGGAATCAGGAGGTCCTTCATTACACAATGGGATGCAGCAAGAGTGTTGAGGTTGTAGATAAGAGTATGAGCAACTGCCTTCAACCTTTGACTGAAAAGAGAGTACAAACTTAGGGTAGTGGGTTGAAATAGGAGGAAAATCACATCTTAGTTCAAATATTTCCAACACAAAAAATACTGACTGGATCCCACTATACTATATTCAAGTGACTTCCACAAATGACAGACTAAAAATTTTCAAAATTGTTTTCCTATGAGAAGATGCATTCCTGATTTACTTAGAACAAAGTCATACAAAGCTGGAATATCCATGCCTAGAATTTTTTGCCCAAGTCCCAAGGAAGAAATGGAATCCCAGTAAATGGCAATTATTGATCACTTGTCACATGCCAGATGTCTTATATGCCTTATGTCATTAGGTAATGACAACAGCTCTTCTGGGCAAGAATTACTAGTCTGATTTTATAGGTAGTAACCCTGAGGTTTGGATAGTCCCTTTATATGCTCCCAGTGAAAAAGGCAGTTAGTGGAAGGGTCTGTTAAATTTCTTTCCAACTTTCCACTACCTCACCATATTTCTCTAGAGTTGGTGGGAGGAGATTTGGGTCCCTGAGCAATAAATTCAGATTCTTCAGTCCATGAGGATGGAAGAAGGAAGATGTTTATAGAATTGTTCAAAATATAAAAAAGAGACATGGGCTTGTTCCAAATCTTAGTGCTCCTATTGTTAATTATGAACCTGCCAAAATTACTATATCCAAAAAATAGCAAATGCCTGAAACCACTAAGAGATTTAAACTATTTTTCTAAACAAATTGATAACTGAATTATCCAAAACTATTAAGAGAGGTGTTTGTGTTTGAGCTAGACTCCTGAACAGTTGCATGAGTCATGAGCATCCACATGAGGCCTTATGTAAACCATTCATCTGCCCCACCCACAGATGGGATTTTTAAATGACAGGACCAGTTAATTGAAGACTTGTGTAGTCCAAACTCAGTATAATTGTATACAGCTAAAATGTTCTGGTCTTTGTATTTAAGACCTACAGAAAATTAAGTATGAGGGAATATTTAGTACTTTTCATATCCGATGCTAACTTTCCAGTAAACTTCTTACTTTCTCATCCATGTTTTGGGGAACTTGGCTAGTATATTCCATTTTAATCATCCCCAAGATGTCGTCCAGCCATGGAGGTTTGGTTCTGAGGTGGTTTGAAGTGGGAAGAGACTACACAGAGGAGTACTACACAGAGGCTACACAGAAGAGATTACACAGAGGCTGGAGGAGGTCCCAAAGGCCATGTACAAGGGTAGGAATAGGACTGTGAGTCAGAGGTGTCAAGCCTTGGGGAGCACATGGACCCAAACTGGTCAGATTAGATGGTGCCAGGCAGAAGCATCTCAGACAGCTACTGCAAGTACATGGGTGTAGGTTCTAAAGTCATGCACACCCAGCTTCATAACCTGCATCTCTCTCATACCTGCTGAGTGACTATAGTTACATTGCCTAAGCTTTGGTATTTCATCCAAATACCATCACTCTATCCCCCTCTTTTTAACATTTCTAAATGTAGGATGTATCTCACTACTATAATAACTAGGATTTCTGTTTCTTACTCATTTTACGGTTAACCTAATTTTTTTCTTTGTCATGCCTGAACATAGTCAATTATCTATCAGGTTTCAGATGCAGTTTCCATCCATCAATTCATCCGTCCATCCATCCTTCCAGGCACTGTATTAATATTTGTTGGGTTCTCCTTTTCACTTTCTTTTAATATTTAATCTCAAAACATACCTCTTCACCCAATGCCAGTCCTCACAAGTCCATTTCAATTTCCTAATGAGAATAAGCAGCCTCTTCCTTTTCTAACCTCTCTTGGCCCTTATAGTCCGTTATTTTATCACACTTCTTCTTTTGTCAGCTTCAGATTGAATGAGGACCTTTCTGTCACCTTCTCAGAGAAGTCTTCTCTCACAGCCCATTTCTCATTTTAAGAAATAAGCCCTTGGAGTAAAGGTGAGGAGAAGTAATATTAGTGGCAGCTCTTTGGTGGAGAGAAGCACTGTTTTCCTGGCACCTGGTCCATCCAGAGTTCCTTCCCTGAGATGAAAGAAGCTCTCAGCAGGAGTGTTCACAGGTTAATAGCCTGACAGAAGAGGCAGCTGAGTAACTCATTCAGGAGCGTTATTACCTGGGGAAATGAAAAGAAATTAAAGAAATCCCCTTTCAACCCGACTCCTAGATTTTGAAACTGCCCAAGATAGAGAGCCTCCATGGTGGGAAAATACCTATAGGATGCATTTGACATTTGCAGGGGAGGACTTTCCTCCCTCTCAAAAATCACCAATTATTCATTGCCTCCAGGGCCCCTTCTTGCATTTTAACTTTGAAAGTATTAAATATGCTCTGTTCCTTACTTGTAAGGACATTACCAGAGGTAAAAGAGGAAGGAAAGAAGCTCTTACATTAGCTACTTCTTCTATCACTGTAGCCCCAGCAGCCTGTTTGCAGCCACATTGGATATTAGAGGCTTGCTTAGGTTAGGCAGCTCATGGGAGAGCCTAATCCAGAGCTTCCTAGCTTGTGGCTCTATGCCACACAGCTCTGTGGAATGATTGTACACTCCATACTCAAGTAAGGGAAGAAATATTGAGATGAGTATAATTCCACAGACATTTTCATTGCATAAATTTCCAGAGTTTTTAACATGCCATTGTGCATTTTAAACCTTTAGGAAGAAATTATGAAACATTCATTTTGTAAAGTTATTTGAACATTGGCCACTTCTGGCAGCCCCATTAGCAGCCTCTAAAAGCAACATGAAAAATGCTATATAAACCAACCCTGCACTTTTTTTAAAGTAATTTTATTTTATTTTTTCAGTGTTCCAAGATTCATTGTTCATACACCACACCCAGTGCTCCATGTAGTACGTGCCCTCCTCAATACCCACAACCAGGCTCACCCACCCCTCACCCTCCTCCCCTCCAAAACCCTCAGTTTGTTTCTCAGAGTCCACAGTCTCTCGTGGTTCATCAACCCTGCACTTTTACAGATGAGGAAGCTGAGGCCTGACTTTTGAGAAAGTACATTAGCTCACTAAGGTTGAACAGGTAGAACCATAATGAAAATTCAACTGTTACCATACTCTACTTATTGAGTACTCTGCTTTTTGTCCAACATATTATCAATACATTTTATTTTTAAGACAAAAAAACGAGAGGAATAGGAATAACTCTCTAGAGCTAGTCAAGAAAATAAAGATATGAGGAAAATAAACGAAAATGAGGGAATGATGCCCTGAGTCTCTCTATGCTGAAAACTGTGAAGTCTTCTTTCTGTTCTTTGTCTTTTCTGCTGCCCCAAATCAAAGTACAGACCTCTTCTAATAGAACTTAGAAATAATGTCTTAGTTGGTTTCTTTGCTTTAAATTTTCCTCCTTCTAGTTCTTCCTGCACACAAAAACAATAATAGGTAATATTTATTGAGCACTTACTATTTATAGAACTGTTCCAGGAGCTTTACAAGCATGATCTCAATTAGCCTTCACAACAGCCTTTGAAGCTGGCTTTTTTATTAGTTTCATTATCAGTATAGAGAGGTACAAAGAGTTTAAGTAATTTGCCCAAGTTAACAAGAATAGTAAAAGGTAGAGCGGGGATCAAATATAAACAGTCTAGTGCTTTTGATCATGAAGTATCTAATATTGATCTTCTAGCTTGGTTTCCTAAGGGCTCTCCTCTGCTGAAGAATTTTCCATAGTTCCTTACCACCAAAAGGATGCCTCACTGTAATCCTCAAGGTTCTCCACAACCTGAGCCAACCACTGTTTCCCCACTTGGCTCCATTTATGAGTCTAAAGCCTCACGTCACCAGCTCCTGTCCTATTGTGGTGCAGCATGGCTGCATTCCCTACCCCCGACCATCACTGTTGATGGCTCTCTCACAACCTAGTTTTCTTCCTCTCTGCTTGCCAGGCAGTTCAGCCTCCTTGAAGTTGTCTCTGACAGCCCCAGTCCACATCAACATCATCCTTCTTTGAAATCCGTTGTGCCTGGAAAAATATGATAATTCCTTCCAATTTGCCCTCATGATGTAACATTCACCTAGCCCAGTAATCTGGCCACTTATTTTTTCATATCCATCTTGGCCAAACTGGACTTTACCCATCATGTGTCTGGTAGAGAATAGGCAGTCAGAAAATGTTTCCTGTATAAATCAATAAACTACTATGGGATGTGTCATCATATGGTCATATGACATCATACTATATCATCCGAATAAATTGACATGATGGCAGTACCACCAGACAGTAGCGATGATGACAATAATAAGCAGCAGTGCTTACCTTTTATTATGGGTGTCTCCATGTGCCATGTCTAGGATACATGCACAGATAATATCAGTATCACAGATAATGATACCGAGCCTGTGAGATTGTGCTTGACTTGTGTCAATCAGGAGAGCCAAAGCTGAAACACCAAGTCTTCTAAATTTCAGTAGGCTACTTATTTATCTGTGTTCCCCCACTTCTCCTGTGTAAAACATTGTTCAACAACACCCTGTCACATTTTGGGAGGGAGGAAGGAGCGAGAAATGCATATAATAAAAAAATTATCATTCTAAAAAAAAGAGAAAAAAATACCATTCAAAAAACATTTCTTTTTTTTTTTAAGATTTTATTTATTTATTTGACACAGAGAGAGAGAGATCAGGCAGAGAGGCAGAGAGGCAGGCAGAAGGAGGGGGGAAGCAGGCTCCCTGCTGAGCAGAGAGCCCGATGCGGGGCTTGATTCCAGGACCCTGAGATCATGACCTGAGCCGAAGGCAGAGGCTTTAACCCACTGAGCCACCCAGGCACCCCAAAAACCATCTTTCTAACTGTGATAAAATATACATAAGATAACATTTTCCATTTTCACCATTTTAAGTGTAAAATTTTGTGCCATTAAATACATTCACATTGGGGCACCTGGGTGGCTCAATCTGTTAAGCATCTGGGACTGAGTCTCACACTGGGCTCCCTGTTCAGCAGGAGTCTGCTTCTCTTTCTTTCTCTGCTCCTCCACGTGCTTGTTCTCTCTGTCTTGCACGCTCTTTCTCTCAAATAAATAAAAAAAATTTAAAATAAATAAATCATGAAATAATTATATAACCCATGTTATAGAAGCAATTATGAGGATATTATTTATTTGAAAAGGGCTATATATAACATATATATTATATATACATATATATAATATATATAATTATATTATTTGAAAAGGGTTCGGTGTAAGAATGTATAAGATCTCTTACAATGCAACAATAAACACACAAAAATTAAAATAATTTCCATTAATATTCTCTCTGCTGAATTCTTATACAGTACCAATAAAATAGCAGAAAGAAAAGTTAAGAAAACCCCATTATAATTGCACAAAAATAATACCTAGGAATAAAGTAAAAAAAAAGAAATCACTAAACTTTACTGAGAAATTAATAATACACTGTATGTTAACTAACTTGAATTTATTTATTTATTTATTTATTTATTTATTTATTTATTTTAAATGATTTTATTTATTTATTTGACAGAGAGACATCATGAGCAGGCAGAGAGGCAGGCAGAGAGAGAGAGGGGGAAGTACAGTCCCCGCTGAGCAGAGAGCTCAATGTGGGGCTCGACCCAGACTCTGAGATCACGACCCGAGCCAAAGGCAGAGGCTTTAACCCACTGAACCACCCAGGCGCCCCCTAACTTGAATTTAGATAAAAAAAAAAATAAAAAATAAAGAAACTAGGAGTTTAAAGTAAAAGAAGAAAGGGAAAGAAAGAAAGAAAGAAAGAAAGAAAGAAAGAAAGAAAGAAAGAAAGAAAGAAATCCAAAGGGAAATTATGAAATAATTGGAAATGAAGAAAATGAACACACATTATACTGAAACTTATGAAATGTAGTGAAAGCTGTGCTAGAGGAAAATTTACAGCAGAAAATGCCTATTTTTTAAAAAATTAAATCTCAAATCAACAACCTACTCATACTTTAAAAAACTAGAAAAAGAAAAGAAAGCTAAATGCAAAACTAGAAGAAATAAGGAAGTCATAAATGTTAGAATGGAAATAAGTGAAAGAGAATAGAAAATTAATAATAAAATCAAGAAAACCAAAATCTGGTTTCTTGAAAAGATCAACAAACATAACAAATCTTTAGTCTGATTGACAAACAAAAAAGAAAGAGAGAACAGATACAAATATGTAAAATCAGAAATGAAAATAAGGAAATTACTACGAATGTTACAGAAAAAAAAAATATATATATATATAAAATACTACAGGTTGTAGGAGTAGGGGACCCTATTTCAACTGGTCCCCTGACTTGAGCTGGATATCTACCAGACCATTCTGAACACTCACGAAATCAGCCTGAGATGTAAGAAGGTATATCTGGATCTCTGCAAACAGAATATCTCCAGTGGTTGGTCTCAAGGTATGAAGTGGGAAACATGATTCTGTGGGCAGATATTGGAAAATAAATGGAAGTGAGAGGGAGACTCCATGAACTTGTACCAGGAAGACAAAAGCCTGTGGCATTAGGGACTGGGCACAGACTCACAGACTGGTAGCAGTGGGGAAAGGACTTTAGGGCAGCACTCCCTGGAGCTGCGGGTAGGTGTGTGTGTGAACCACAGGCAGCTTGTGGTTTTAGAAGCACAAAGAGCAGAGATATTCCTGGCCCTGGGAGCAACAGCTAGAAGTTCTGCTGTGGGACACACAACCCAGGAGACTGTGGTTTTTAGCAGCACAGATAGAAACAGAAACAGTGTGGCCTGGAGAGTTTTTAGCAGCACAGATAGAAACAAAAACAGTGTGGCTCTTCAAGGTGAAGAGCAGACTGTGATCTCTCTATTCTGAGACAGAGGTTTGGATATGGTCATTTCTGGTCTGACTCTCAGAAGAGATGTGGAAAGTCACCAGGGAAAGTCCCCAGAGAACAAAAGCCCCCAAAAAACCGGTTTTGACTGAGCCCATTCCTCCCCCCCCAACAGGGGGCAGGGCAACTCTGCCCAAACAGGGTTGCCTGAGTTACAGTGCAGCAGCCCCCTCCCCCAGAAGACAAGCTGGAAGAGCAAGAGGCTGACAACCCTAAAGTCCCTATAAAACAGGTGCATCTTGTTAGGTTGTGGTTAATACTGTGGACTCTACATTCCCTCAACCACCTACCAACAGAATGACTAAGAGGAGGAACCTCCAACAAAGAAAAGAATCAGAGACCATAGCCTCTGCCACAGAACTTATGGATATAACCAAGATGTCAGAAATAGACTTCAGACTAACAATTATGAAGTTGATATCTAGGCTTGAGAAAAATATTAATAACAATATAGAATCGCTAAGGGCAGAAATGAGATCTAATCAGGCAGAAGTTAAAAATGCTATGAATGAAATGCAGTCTAAACTGGATACTCTGTCAGGGTAAACAAGACAGAAAAACAAATTAGTGAGCTATGGAATAAGATGATAGAAAAGAAGGAAACTAAGGTGGCATTGGAAAAACAGTTTAAAGCCCAAGGGATCAAACTGAGAGAGATTAATGACTCTTTGAAACATTCTAATATCAGAATTATTGGGATTCCTGAGGTGGTGGAGAAAAACAGAGGTCTAGAATATGTATTTGAGCAAATCATAGCTGAGAACTTCTCTAATTTGGGGAAGGAAACAAGCATTCATGTCCAAGAGGCAGAGAGGACCCCTCCCAAGATCAATGAGAACAGACTGACAAAACAACATACACTAGGACAATTCACAAATCTTAGGGAACAATCTTGAAAGTGGCAGGAGGGAAGAGATTTCTTACATACAGAGGGAAGAAAATCAGAATAATATCAGACCTGTCCACAGAGACCTGGCAAGCCAGAAAGGGCTGGCAAGACATATTCAGGGTACAAAATGAGAAGAACTTTCAGCCAAGGATACTTTATCCAGCAAGGCTGTCATTCAGAATGGATGGAAAGACAAGGAGCCTCCAAGACCAGCAGAAAATGAAAGACTCTGTGACCACCAAGCAGGCCCTGCAAGAAATATTAAGGGGGGTATAAAAGGAGAAAGACCCCAAGAGTGATATAGAACAGAAATTTACAGAGACAATCTATAGAAACAAAGACCTCACAGGCAATATGATGACAATAAAATCATATTTTCCAGTAATCACTCTCAACATGAATGGCCTAAATGCTCCCCAAAAATTGGCACAGGGTTGCAGATTGGATAAAAAAAGACAGGACCCATCCACATGCTGTCTACAAGAGACTCATTTTGAACCTAAAGATATATCAAGACTGAAAGTGAGGGGATGGAGAACAATTTTTCATGCCAATGGACCTCAGAAGAAAGCTGGGGTAACAATTCTCATATAAGACAAATTAGACTTGGCATGCCTGCGTGGCTCAGTGGGTTAAGCCTCTGCCTTCAGCTCAGGTCATGATCTCAGGGTCCTGGGATTGAGCCCTGCATTGGGCTCTCTGCTCAGCAGGGAGCCTGCTTCCCGCTCTCTCTCTGCCTACTTGTGATCCCTTTCTCTTTGTCAAATAAATAAATAAAATCTTAAAAAAAAAAAAGACAAATTAGACTTTAAGCTAAAGGCTGTAGTGAGAGATACAGAAGGACACTGTATCATTCTGTTTTTGTTTTTGTTTTTTTAATTGTGTTATGTTAGTCTCCATAAAATACATCGTTAGTTTTTGATGTAGTGTTTCAAGATTCATTGTTTACCTATAACACCCAGTGTCATTCTTAAAAGGTCTATCTAAAAGAGGATCTAGTAATTGTAAATATCTATGCTCTGAACATGGGAGCAGCCAAGTACATAAGCCAACTGTTAACCAAAATAGAGACATATTGATAAGAATACATTAATAGTAGGAGACCTCAACACTCCACTCTCAGCAATAGACAGATCATCTAAGCAGGAAATCAAAAAAGAAAGAGCTTTGAATGACACACTGGACCGGATGGACATCATAGATATATACAGAATATTTCACCCTAAAACAATGGAATACTCATTCTTCTCAAATGCACATGGAATGTTCTCCAGAATAGACCATATACCAGGTTACAAATCAGGTCTTAACCAATACCAAAAGATGGAAATTATTCTCTACATTTTCTCAAACCACAATGCTTTGAAACTGGAACTCAATCACAAGAAAAAGTTTGGAAGAAATTCAAACACTTGGAAGCTAAAGACCATCCTGCTTAAGAGTATTTGGGCCAACCAGGAAATCAAAGAACTTAAGCAATTCATGGAAACCAATGAGAATGAAAACAGAGTGGTCCAAAACCTATGGGATACTGCAAAAGCAATCCTAAGGGGGAAATACATAGCCATCCAAGCCTCACTCAAAAAAAAAAAAAAAAAAAAAAGAAAAATCCTGAATACACAAACTAACTTTGCACCTTAAAAAACTGGAGAAAGAACAAAAAATAAAGCCTAAGCCACACATGAGAAGAGAAATATTAAGATTAGAACAGAGAGCAATGAATTAGAAACCAGAAATACAATAAAGAAGCTGGTTCCTTGAAAGAATTAATAAGATCAATAAACCAGTGGCTAGACCTATCCAAAAGAAAAGAGAAAGGATAATAAAATTATGACTGTAGGGGGAGAGATCACGACTAACACCAAGGAAATAGAAACAATTATTAGAAATTATTATCAATAACTATAGCAATAAATTAAGTAACCTGGAAGAAATGAATGCCTTCCTGGACACCTATAAACTTCCAAGACTGAAGCAGGAAGAAATTGACAACCTGAATAGACCAATAACCAGCAACAAGATTGAAGCAGTGATCAAAAACCTCCCAAAGAACAAGAGTTCAGAGCCTGATGGATTCCCTGGGGTATTCTACCAAACATTCAAAGAAGAAATACTACCTATTCTCCTGAAGCTGTTTCAAAAGCAGAAACAGAAGGAAAACTTCCAAACTCATTCTATGAGGCCCTGATCTCAAAACCAGGCAAAGACCCCATCAGAAAGGAGAATTACAGACCAATATCCCTGATGAACATGGATGCCAAAATTCTCAACAAGATTCTAGCTAATAGGATCCAACAGTAGATTACAAAGATTATTCACCACGACCAGGTGGCATTTATGCCTGGAATGAAAGGGTGGTTCGACATTCGCAAATCAATCATTGTGATAGAACACATAAATAAAAGAAGAGATAAGAACCATATGATCTTCTAAAATGATGGAGAAAAAAGCATTTTACAAAATACAGATCCCTGGGTATCTTTAGAATAATTATTTTGAATTCTTTGTCACATAATTCCTACATTTTATCTCTTTCAGGTCAGTTGTTGGAGGTGTACTGTATTCCTTTGGTGGAGTCATGGTTCCCAATTCTTTATGATCCCTGTAGATTTGTGTAGGTTTCTGTGTATTTCATGAAGCAATCAACTCTTCCAGACTTTATAGACTGGCTTTGGTAAGAAAAAAGTTTCACTTACAGGTGGAGGCATGCTGGACCACAATACTAGTGGTAACATGTGCCAAACTCAGGGTTGTATGGTAGCACTGGGTCTAGAAGTGCATACTGTCTCCTTTGGCTTGGGCTACCTGGGTCTATAGCATCAACAACTGTTCAGTCCTTACTGAGCACTGTAGGGAATCTACAGTGACTTAAAGGCTACTAGAATCCTCACCCATACCTCTAGATCCAGTAGTAAGGAGGCCAGACTAGTGGAGTACACACAGTCAGCTACATGGGCTGTTTACAGATGTTTGTGTATTGGCAAGTGCCAGTTGCTGACACACATGTAGTTGTGGGGGCCAGCACAGGCAACAAGGTCTAAGCCTAACTGCAAAAACACTAGCCCTGCCTGTCAGCATGTACTCCTGTGACTACTGAGTCTTACCATCAAAATATGACAGTGATGACTGGTGTTGGAGTTTGGACTAGAGGTGTACAGCTGGAGGAGTTAGCTGTAGATGAGTATAGTAATGTAGCCAGTGGCAGAAGATGGTCTGATCTGGGCCCACAAGTAGCTGTGAGGATCTTGGCTATTGGTGTGCTCTTCTGAAGCTGCACAGTCCTGGGTGTGTGCTCATAGTGGGGGCTGGTGAAGGGTATCAGACCAGCAGCTGGAGGGATTAGCTTCAAGTACACATACAACAGTAGAGGTCAACTGTGAAGCTCTAAGCTGATGTTTTGGATTTGCACAGCCACACAGGCCTGGGCTGGCATCTGGTACAGTTTCAGGCTCTTATAAGGGGTGGGATAAAATAGGAGAAGGGAGGACTCAGGTGACTGATATCAGTGAACGCAAATACCCATGGAGTGATAGCCAGTAAAATCTCCAGAGGATCTGTAGTAGCTGTGCTGTTTATTGCCTCCTTCTTCAGTGGTGAAATCTGTTGGCTTTGTATGGATCATGTCACTGTGATCTATAATTGCTCCTGCTGTGTGGCTGCTATTTGTAGCCCCCACTTTTCTTCCTTGTTTTTAGCCACCTCTGTACATCTCAGCTTTGCTGCTTCTGGTGGAATGAAATTGAAATGGGACCTTCACACAGTGCCTTGAACTGCTGGGGAAGCTAGTTGCTTACTCCACCCATCCTTTACTGGTAAGGGGACATCTTTTTAACTGGGGAGTTCCCTTTGGCATCAAGTAACACCAGCTTGGAATTGGGAAAAAATTGGAATTAGGAAAAAAGCAGCTGTCTTTCTTTTTTTGAGCAGTTGTTTTCTCTTGTGTTGCTGTTCCACTGTGTTGCTGAAATTTCTTAAGTGAACTGCAAAGCTCTCCCAGAGCTGCATTTGTTTGTAGATAGCTATTTAATTGTTGACTTTTGTAGGGAGTTGGAGGCTAGGGTTTCATATACGACCATCTTGGGGATGTCACTCCAACAATGAGATGTATTTATTTTTTTTCTCTTTTAGAAGTTAGATTTGGACCACAGATGTTTTATCTGATCTGTGTTTAGTTTTCAAAGCTTTTGCTTTGCTACTGTGAGTTTGTCCCATATCCATACCACTGACAGTACAATCTGACAGTTGTCTGATTTGTACTATGATTTAAAACCATAAAAAGTTCTTAAAACCTTTGCTATGCTGGTTTGGTCTGTACCATGCCTATGTAGTCCAGGGGTAGCACAGATTTGGATGGATTTCTATACAGTACAGACATTGTTGGACACCTTTCTCAATATCTTCTGGGCTGGGATAACACTACCAAACCTCTCCAGACTGTGGGGGATTCTATTTGAGTTTTAATCACTCAGACTGCTTGATTGCCTCAAGACTGAATCTATCCTTGAACTAGTTGTAAGAAAAAATGTCATCTTCAACACCATGAAGGTCACTTCTCTTAAGTTTTGACTCCCTTCCACATTTGTCCTGCTTTAGTTTACTTTTATTAGTTCTTAGGTAGCTGCTTTATATAATTTGTCTTGAGATTTTAGTCTAATAAGCAACAAAGATAGGTTATAATATGTTTATACTATCATAGCAAACCTGGAAAATTCCTGGTTGCTATTGAAATATTATCTTTGCTATTGGTTTTCAGCAATATTTCTATGAGTACATTTCTTTCTACTTAGTCTAATGTTTAGAACATACGGCTTCTTAAATATGTGTTTATGTCCTTCATCAGCTTTGGAATATTCTTACGCAGAATGCCTTCAATTTTACTTTCACCTCATTCATTTGTCTTATGAGAGGCCAACAACATATATTTTAGATTTTTTCCCCTGTATCCTCTTCTATTGACCATTTCCTCTCTATTTTTTATTGCTGTTTTCCTCTTTGTGCTTCATTTTAGATGATTTTTATTTCTTTTTTCAGTTGTGTCTACATATTTATTATATCAATCCACTGAGTTCTTTTAGTTATTCCATTTTTTATTTCTCAAAATCTATTTAGTACTTTTTTATAGTTTCTAATTCTGTGCTTAAATTTTCAAGCATTGCTATTTTTACTTATTTGAACAAATAAAGTATATTTTAAAGTTACCATTTATTTATATTGCTTGTCTCCTTACTCTACTTTTGTGATGTGTATTTTGTTAGTTCATTTCTAAATATAATTTAGATTAGGGATGGTGTTATATCATTATGGAAAAAGATTTGCATTTTTTATATACCAAATAATATGGGTACACCTCAATCCAATTTTGGGGTTGAGATTGCTAAATCGCAACTTAAAAATCCCAGCTTGCTTTTAGTTCATCTTTTTTGCTAGGGGGCATTTCATTGGTGTTCCAATACAAACTGAATGAGGTTTATCATGGCCTTATATGGGATGACTATAGAAATAACTTCTACAAGCCACTTCTTCAAAATGAAGAAACAGTCCCAGGGAAAAAGAAAGCCCAAATTCTGTGCTTACTTCCCTGGGCCTCCATCTTCTTGGAGACTATTGCCTGGTAGTTATTTACTGTTTTAGTTAGTTATTTACTCTTCAGTGTATTTGAGCAGTCTTTAAATGTAGTTTCTTTAGTTTTGTAATTGTCCTTAATGAAGGAATTGGTTCATAGAGCTTAATGTACCATTGCTGTAGTAATCTCCAAGATGCATGTCTAAACTTTCAGGTTAGTGTGCATAATAAAAAACATTGAAGATACATCTGAAAACCAACTCCCTGCTATTTTATTCAGGAATCAATAATGGTTAATTCTTCCCTTCTTTCTTTAGAACAAAATGTTCTAAATTTTATGTGGACAGCTAAAATATATATTTCCCCATTGTTTTTTTTTTTTTTAAGATTGTGTTTATTTATTTGAGAGAGAGAGCAGGAAAGGGGTAAGGGGCACAGGGAGAGAAAAAGGGACAAGGATACTCCCCGTGGAGTGCAGAGCCTGATGTAGGGTTCCCAGGACCCTGAGATTATGACCTGAGCCAAAGTCAGACTTTTAAACAACTGAGCCACCCAGGTGCCCCTCCCCACTGCTTTTCAACTACTAATGCACAGAAGTGAGGTGTGAAATTTCTGGTTTCTTTCTTTTTTTGTTTTTGTTTTTGTTTTAATTTAAAGGCAGTTGAGGGGCACCTGGGTGACTCAGTTGGTTAAGTGCCTGCTTTTGCCTCAGGCCATGATCCCAGGGCCCTGGGATTGAATCCTGAATTGTGCTCCTTACTCAGTGGAACCCTGCTTCTCCCTCTCCCTCTGCCTGCTGCTCCCCCTGTTTGTGCACTTTCTCTCTTTCTCTCTCTTTCTCTCTCTCACCCTCTCTCACTGTTAAATAAATAACCAAAATATTAAAAAAGAAAGAAAGAAAGAAAGAAAGAAAGAAAGAAAGAAAGAAAGAAAGAAAGAAGGAAAGAAAGAAAGAAAGAAAGAAAGAAAGAAAGAAAGAAAAGAAAGAAAGAAAGAAAAAAAGAAAGAAAAGAAAGAAAGAAAAGAAAGAAAGAAAGAAAGAAAGAAAGAAAGAAAGAAAGAAAGAAAGAAAGAAAGAAAGAAAGAAAGAAAGAAAGAAAGTTGACATGAAATGTTATGTTAGTTTCAGGTGTACAACATAGCAATTCAACAACCTATACATAACTCCATGTTCTAAGTCATTTCTTTTACCTGGTAAATTTCATTATGACAGAAGATCATTTGGTGAAACTATCTCTTTCAGAATCTATCATAGGAAACTGTGTTCTAACAGGCCTGATGACTGTATACAGAATGTTATTGATGTGTTTTTGGCTGCTTCTTGATGTCCTCATCAAAGCCTTCAAGGAAGACAAAGTTGAGCTTTGAAGAAATGTCTCTGAGCAAGTGGTTTTGTCAGTAGAGAGAATGTGACTTCAAGCCATTATGTGGAAGTTCCTGTCAAGAACCCCCAGCTAAACAACGTGACTGTCACTGCGGCATAAATCAGCTAAGATATGTGAATTCCCATCCAAGCCTATGGTTTCAAATGGCTTCAGGACAGCCACCATTAACTGAGAAAGAAAGAGATGGAAGAAAACAGAAGGCATTAACCAATACAAAGTTTAAAAAGTAGAAACTATATATAGAGGAGCTCTCCTTGCCTGGAGACAAAAATATACTGGATACGCAAACAATGTTTGAAATAATTGATTTCTGAAGCAATTCCAAGTCTGGGCTTGGGACTCTGTAACTCTAAAATTCACTTTTAGGAAACTGCCTGTGAATGGTAAGAAGTCCTCTAAAAGGGTCTTACATCCAATGTCCATCCCAACTAAGGTGTGAAGAATAAAAATAACTTCTCGGAGGACAAAACTTTGTGTGGCAAATGGACATTTGATGGAACATACTCCACTGCTGAAGCAGCAAGTGTTTGTAATTCCTGAAAACTGTGATCCTGTGGTAACTGGATGGGGATTTGTGTTATGTTCTTTGCAAAGAGGATGAGTATTGGACTGGGACAAGGGTACTCATGGATATCTGAGTGTTCAAAGATGTGAAATGATCACAATATCCACAACAGAACTCTTGATTTCCCTAAGCCCACGTCTTCCCTTACAGCCACAAGCACAGTTTTGCTCAACCATGAGAATATCCCTGTCCTTTCCTTCCTCTGTTCTGTACTCTCCTGTGGCTGGAATGTCTGAGCCACCACAGGCTTTGTGAATGAGTATAAAACCTTGGATTGGCAGAGATCCAGGCAGAAGGAGCTTGGTATTCAGCCCTACTGATCCATCACACTTACCTCGGACTGTCCCTGCTGCTACTTCAGAGAAAAATAAACTTCTGCCTTGTATAAGCAACTCGATTTTGAAGTTAATATTTACAAATCGACATACATTTCCCACTTTTGATTTGGTAATAAATAAAATAGTTAAATTCGAGAACACACAAAATTGCAGCCACTAAATGTGTGTTTTTATTTAGCATCCTCTTCTAAGAAATGGGCAATGAGTATAAAATTCTGCTCTTCCACATGAAAGTATTCTGGTTGTCTGGCAGAAAGGTGTTTATATGACTTTTTAGAATGAAGATGGAGATAAAAAGATATCTCTTTCTAATATTGAAAATGTCAGCAACAGCCATTTATATGATTTCAAGGAGCTTGTTCAAGTGCTATATCACATCAATAGATTAAGTAGCTCAAAAAGCCTCAAACTATCATTTTTAGAGTTGAGGAAATTTTTAAAGCTCAAGATAATCAGTTTTTGTAAAAAGACTAAAATGTGGTCTAAGATGCTCAATCATTGAGTTTGATTCATTGTCACCACTTAATGTTTCCTTTGCTTTACTCTTCTGAGGATATCTTACAGGAAATATTTAAAAACCACATCCAATTCCTGTAGCAAGTCATAAGAAATGAAATCTATAGTTTAATGTAATAAAATAGGGGGAATAGAGTTGGTTTGCTACTCTATTTCAACCTTGTTGGCTCCTGTTTAGTGTCTGATGAAGCTCTTAAAGTAATTTTTAAAAAGAATTTTTACTTAATGTTGCGCTTATAGAAAGTATGTGTTGTGAGTGTGTGTGTAGGCAGTCACTAACTTATGTAACCTAATTACAGAAGTGACGTCCTATCACTCATCCTCTTTAAAGTAAGTCCTGTCCTAAATTGTATATTTAAATTTTCCTTATTGGGGCACTTAGGTGGCTCTGTTGTTTAATCATCCAAGTCTTGATTTCAGTTCAGGTCATGATCTCAAGGTCATGAGATTGAACCCTGCATCAGGCTCTGTTCTCTGTGTGGAGTCTGCTTGAGATTCTCTCTCTCCCTTTCTCTGACCCTCCCTCTACTCTCTCTCTCAAATAAATAAAATATTTAGAAATGTTTTCATTATTTTTTTCATAATTTTATTAAAAAATTCTTGTGCTCTACATAATATATTGCTTTGGTTCACAGTCATTTTATATAAATCACTGCATAATGCACAGAACTAACTTCTCTGACTTGCTTTAAAATATATATATATATAAATATATATGTTATTATATGTCATTGGATCCATTTCTTTTCATTGCTGAATATTATTCCATGTATGAGTGCATCACTATTTAATTGTGACATATTGGCCAATATGTGGTTTATTTCCACTTGTTTACTATTTCAGATGGTGAACTTTATACCATGTATTTAAGGGTTTCTCCAGGAAATAAAATTGAGAGTTCATAGAGACTAACAGATTGTAGGCTAAGCAATTCATACATCCACCAGCAATATGAGAGTTCCACATATATTTGATAAAATTTGATAATGTCAGACTTTTCAATTTTGTTTCTAAGCTGATAGATATTAAAAGGCATCCCATTATGATTTACTTTACATTTACTGATGGGGGTTCTGATTATTGGGCAATTGCTTTCTACCTTGAAATCATTGCACTTGTTTATTTTGTTTGTTCTTGTCATTTTTTATTGGTAGTTTTTTTTAAAAATTAACTTATAGAAGTTTATATGATCATCTGTCAATTCATGGCTCACCATCTCACTTACTTTCTTATTTATTTGATAGAATGTATAAATCTTTACATTTTATGCTACTTTGGTTCTTATTTAAGAAATTCCCATGCTCCCACTGGAAGATGAAAATAATCTTTCTCTATACAATCTTTGAAATGTTTCTGTATTGCCTTTCATATGTAAGTCTCTTATCCATCTGGAATTGTGCAGATGGTGTGGCAAGGAGGGTGGGTGTGTCATGTGACGTGGGATCTAATTTATTTTTCTAGCTAGATAACCAAATGGATCAGCACCTTTTATGAAGAACTCCATCTGGGGGTGCCTGGGTGGTTCAGTTGGTTAAGTGTTCAACTCTAAATTTTAGCTCAGGCCCTGATCTCAGGGGAATGGGATTGAGCACCATGGGGTGCTCAGTGGGCAGTTTGCTTGAGATTCTCTCCCTCTCCCTGTATGCTCTCTCTCTCTCAAATAAATAAATAAATCTTAAAAAAAAAAAAGTCTATCTTTTCTCCACAATTCTCTCATAAATCAGGTTTTGCTATGTGGTAGGGTCTGCTCAGTTGGTTCAGTTGTCTATCCCTGTGCTAATATCATTCTTTTTAAATTATTCTATTATTTGAGTAAATCTTTATATCTTATAAGACAAGTTACCCCAATATGTTGTTCCTCTGAAATTCCTAGACTGTTAGAATCTTGTGTTTTCATATAAATTTTAGACCTAATTTTTAAAGGAATGTGTGTATGCACAACACACACACACGCACACATACACACACACCCAACTTCAGCATGTTGGTTAGAGTCATCTTGAATATGTTTGTTAATTTAGGGATGATTAACATTATTTGAAGCTGAGTTTTCTTATTTTTGAACACAACATAAATTTTCACTTATTCAGAATAAAATCTTAGTTAATATCTTTTAGTAAAAGTATATCATTTTGTCCATAACATCTTATACTTCTTCTGTTAATTTTTTTACCTGATAATTTTTTTTCAAAAATTTTATTTAATTATTTGACAGACAAGCAAGAGACCACAAGCAGGGGGAGTAGTAGAGGGAGAGGAAGAAGCAGGCTCCCCTCCAAGCAGGGAACCTGGTGTGGGGCCAGACCCTAGGACCCTGGGATCATGACCCAAACCAAAGGCAGACACTTAACGATTTGAGCCACCCACGTGCCCCTCTGCTTGGTAAATTAAAACTCTTTTCGCTATGTAGTGTCAGTTTCACTTCAAGGAACACTTTTCATCCTTAAAATCTGTGAAGTTTTATGTAACTAGAGCTGAAAAAGCTTTCTTTTGTGCCTCTATGTTCTGGATGCTACTGTAATCAGGTATTTAGAATAAATGTATTTCTACCTGTTTTTGCTTAAAGATGCAACTGACTTTATATATTGATTTTGCATCTAGCAACATCGCTAAAATAACTATTCTAATATTTTAATTCAGAATAATCAAGGGTTTTCTATATGGACGATCATAAGATAGGTACATAATGAGAGTTTTGTTATTTTCATAATCTTAAAATATTTTTTCATCTATTTTTACTCTACTCAATGGCTAGGAAATTTAGTAAGAAATTTAATAAGCTTTTAAAAAATAAAACAGTGTCTGTTCATGTCTTCTGCCCATTTCTTGATGTGATTATCTGTTTTTTGAGAGTTGAGTTTGAGGAGTTCTTTATAGATCTTAGATATCAGACCTTTGTCTGTAGTGTCATTTGGGAATATCTTCTCCCATTCTGTGGGTTGCCTGTTCATTTTGTTGACTGTTTACTTAGCTGTGCAGAAGCTTTTTATCTTGATGAAGTCCCAAAAGTTCATTTTCGCTTTT
>CM052883.1:73350243-73385115 GCA_028534135.1 Potos flavus
CAGGCACGGTGCACCCTGGAAGGTTTTGGAGCAACTGGAATTCACCACCAAAAAGAAAGAATAAAGATAAGAAAAGAGAGACAGAGAAAGAGAAAAAAAAAGAGATCCCAGCCAGAATGGACCCCAAAATAAGATTTATAAGGTATATAAGCAAACACGAACAAACGTAAAGACCGACAAAAGTTTATGACAAGAAACAAAAGAACCTAGTCGGAATGAACCTCAAGAATAAGGTTTATATAATACCAGAACAAAAGCAGATGCATAGAAACACTGACAGACGGATAAGATGGGAGGGTGGTTATAACTCTTCCATATGTTGTATTAAGCCTCTAGATGTAATGTTAAGTAGTTTAAAAAAAAATTTAAGAAAAACAAAGAAACATGAGAATGAGTTAAAAAAAATAGAAAAGAACGAAAGAAAGAAAAACTCGTATCTATGAAATATACAGGTTTTGGGGTATTATTGGGAGCTTAATATATTGATTTCCCCTACTGTTGGGGTTTTATATTTTTATGGGGGCCCTGTGGTTATTATCTTCTTGTTTTTGGGTTGTCTTCTGGGGGAGGGGCCTGCCGCGCTGTTTTCCAGTCAATCTTGCTTGGGTTGAGTCGCCCTGCCCCCCAACTGAGGGGCTGGGCTCTGTGTAAACCAGTTGTTCAGGCTTCTGCTCTCTGGAGGTTTTCGCTCTTTTGCAGTTTTTCGCCTTTTCAGAGAGTCCCAGCAAGGAGTCTGCCAGTACCCAGACCTCCACGTCACAGAGAAGCCTCAGTCTGCTCCCCTCTGCAAGCTCCGCTCTCACCGCAGCCCGCCACAGGCGGTGCACACCCCCAGCCACCGTCCCAGAGTCCCCGAGAGGCCCTCAGTAGCCTCTGCACCCTCCAGCAATCAAAGCAGTGAGGTCTAGGAAACTGGTTTCTGGTGGCTGCCAGCGCTGCAACTGCTGTCCTGGTCCACGCCGGGTGCGCTCAGATTCCTGCCCCAAGCGGCCGCGTTTCTCTCCAGCCTCTGGGTGGTGGGCGTCTCAGGTTCTCTCTCTGGCGCGGGGCACAGGGCGTGAGCCAATGGCACTAACGCGGACGGAGAACCCACCACTCGTCCTGCCCGCTACTCTTTGTGTCTGGAGGCCCGATGCCAGGCTCTAGCAGCGTCCAGGTCATGGAGCAGATTTCTAAAAGTCCCAATTTTGTGCTCCGCTGCTCTGTGGCTTGCTGGGAGCCGGCCCCTCTCCCCATGGTCTGTCTTCCTGTCGCTTTGGATTCACTTTTTTGCTTGTCCTACCTTCTGGAAAGTGGTTGATTTTCTGTTCCTAGAGTTGCTGTTCTTCTCTTCTATCTCCTGCTAAGTTTGTAGTTGTTTAGAGACCTTTGATAACTATCTAGCTGAACTTCTGGGATCAGTCACTTTCTCTGTCTCCTACTCCTCCGCCATCTTGCTCCTCCTCCACCTGCATATGTATATTTTATATGTAACTTATTTATGAGCGTGAATACATGTATGTGAACAATTATGCAGTATGTACATGCACATTGGTTATACATGTAAGTGCATATGTATTTTTACATAATATATATGTAAATTTTTCAATCCTTTACTCTAAGGGGGATATTATCATTTCTTTTCCATGTTCCCCTTGCTCATTCCCATAAGTAATTTCTTACGTCAAAATATACCCCCAAACCTTCCTATTTCTGAGAAAATGGCTCTTTGAGCTCTACTACAATGTTTCCCTGGAGACATCCACTGTGCCACCACTCCCATGAGCACCCCAGTGCTGCATTGCTACATCCTGGCACATGTCTGGTTCCCATGTTTACTCTAGAAAACATAATCGACATCATTGACAACAATCACACTAGGTAGCATACAGATGGAAGCAAACTGGGTATATAGGAACTCATCTGCTCCCTTTTCATGATTTCCCAGTTGGATGGATCACAGTAATAACTCAAGCTTTTTTTGCTTTGTGTGTTTGTTTGTTTTTCAGTTAAGAGTCTTAAATAGTAAGAGTAACTAGTCATGATGTGTTTGTTTAAAGCAATGTTCAAAAATAATATCGTGATAGAATTAGCAAATAATAAACTCTAATCCAAGTTTAAGTTGACAACATGTGAAGAGAAATGAAAAGTGAGAGATGAGTTCATGAACAGTGCTGCAGATTTCCTTTATTGAAACAGTTTGACATTGTTCAGTTGGGAAAAGGGAAGCTCTTCCACCTGTTATTAACATTTCTCATGTGAATTGATGATATTGAATCATGCTCAGTGACATTTTGCAGGGTTTTGGTGCCAGCCTGGAAACACTACAGTGCTATCTACTGGAAGGCAATCAATAATGGTTATAGTGGAATTCAGTTTCAATAAGGCACCAACGTTGTAAAAAGTACCTAACTCATAGTATTTTCTTATAATTATGCTGACTTCCCAAGCCCTTCCTCACTGGTCACATTATTCACTGACATGGGGATAAAATGTGAGTCAGAGATAACTAGTGGCACCAAATATGTCAGAAGATTTATTCCTTATTTTGAGGTCCAGCAGGGAACTAGCCATGAAAGTGTGTCCCATCCAGACCACTTACATGGGATCGTGCACACAGATCAGCTACTGTCCACGTAAGGTTCTGGTCTTCCCAACCTTATTTCACACTTATTTGTTTTACACCTTACAATATAATTCTCCCTCTTTTCTTTCAGTTCCTCTAGTGATCCACCTTCTCTCTCACCTTCATGCCTTTAACACATAGTCTTTCCTGTGTCTGGAATTCTCTCTGTGTACACTTTTCCTTCCAACCTCTACAGCAGTAAGCTTCCTTCTGGAAGTTGTCACTCCTTCTGGAGTTTATTTCTGGCCTCCTGATTTAGATCTTCAGCATTTCTCTTGTGGTGTCCCAATGCCCTGTCCTACTTTTAACTCTATGCTATCTGCATTCATTCCCAATGACTCCTGTAACAAACTTGATGGCTTTGAACAACAGAAATTTATTCTCACATTCTGGAGGTTAGAAGTCCAAAATCAAGGTATTGGTTGAACTGTTCCCTTTCTGAAGGCTCTAGGGAGGAGAGGATTCTTTCTTGTCTCTTTCAAGTTCTGGTGGATGATGGCATTCCTTGACCTATAGGCATGTCACTCCAATCTCTGCTTCCATCACCTCATAGAGTTCACTGTGTCTTCATTGTTCTCTGTGTCCAAACTTCCTTTTTCTTATAAGGACACCAATCATTGGATTAAGGGCCACACTAATCCAATAAGACTACATCTCAACTTGATTACATCTGCAAAGACTCTATTTCCAAATAAGATCACATTCTTAGGTTCTGAGTAGACATGAATATTGGGGTGACAGTATTCAATCCAGTATACTGTCAGTTATATTAACTTATCCACATGTGCTGCTCCACCAGACCATACTCTCTGCTAGGTTGAGATTGGAGTTTATTACATTTACTGTTGCAACCCATGTGCTTACAATTCTTGATAAATCCTATGTGCTCAGTTGATAGTGACTGAATGAATAAATAAATGAATTCCAATACAAGGCCATGTCCCTAAATAGAATGCTATCACACACTGGATCTTGAAACACATCATTCAGTGATTGTGGTGAGGTGACTTAAATACAAATCCCAAGTCCATCAAGGGTGGACCAGCATTGGGAGATATAGCAATGATTATAGCTCAGGTGAGAATTGGATCAAAATAGGAATTCCTGAGTATGCGCCAATGACTTAACTCAATATGCATGGTTGTTTAAACACCGTGTATCCCGAAGAAAGTCCTACTCAGGATTTTCCTTTGATTACCTTGACAGTCCCAGGAGATAACTTCTGATTCCTTGGAATATGCTCTCTGGTAAGAGTGTTTTATATGTCTGAAGCCCTGGGCCATTGCTGTATGTTTACTTCTGCTGGTGCCGAAGACTGCTAAGGTCAGTAAGGTTAATCTTGTGAGCACTGCATGTCCATATGAACAAAGAGCTTCAACACCAAGACTGGAGTTTCCCTGGGGAGACCCACCTATATATCATTGCTGGGATAACTAAGTATGTCCCTGTGTGACTCTACTAAGAGAGAAATTCTAGAACCTTGTGTTTGGTTTCTCCTAGATTTTGCCCATGTACATTTCCCCTTTGTGGATTTTAACCTCTTCCCTTTCATTGTAAAAAAGAAACATAAAAAATAATAAAAATAATCATGAGTATAATGGCTTTCTTAGTCCTGTAAATTTAAGCAAATTATGGGGCCTGAGGATGGTCTTGGGGACTTCCAACACAGAAATAACCAAGTATGCTTAGGGCAGATGGTTGTAAGGAACACGATGCTTGACACATAGTAACTGCTCAATAAAGTATTAGTTTAATAAGTGAATATCTGTGGTGAATTCATATGTCAGCTTCCCTGACATTGGGGGATGGCTCAAAGTTTTCTCAAGTAGATATCAAAGTCTGTCTGGGCTCAGGGATACCCCTGCCTCCACCTTCCTCCAGGCTGAGACAGGCACCTCCCTATGCTTCCTTTCTTGTGCCTCCTATCTTCAAAAACTATTGCTTAGAGTTCACAGTCTCTCATATTTCATCTCTCCCTCTGATTTCTCCCCATTCACCCTTCCTTTCCTTCTCTCAATGTCCTCCATGTTTTTCCTTATGCTCCACACATAAGTGAAACCATTTGATAATTGACTCTCTCTGCTTGACTTATTTCAGTCAGCATCCCATCAGTCATCCCATCAGTTGGTCCCATCCACGTTGATACAAAAGTTGAGTATTCATCCTTTCTGAGGGAGGCATAATATTCCATTGTATATATGGACCATATCTTCTTTATCCATTCGTCTGTTGAAGGGCATCTTGGCTCTTTCCACAGTTTGGTGTTTTGGAGTGGGGGGGGTTGGGTGAGCCTGGTGATGGGTATTGAGGAGGGCACGTATTGCGTGGAGCACTGGGTGTGGTGCATGAACAATGAATCTGGGAACACAGAAAAGATAAAATTAAATTAAAAAAGCAAACTATTGCTTACACTTTCAAGCTTCTTGAGAGCAGGAGCCATGACACCATCTGCTGGATCCAGTTAGTGCTGCATTTAGCACAGACTGGAATGCATTACCTGTCTGCCCTCAGATTTGTTTTTAATTTTTCTCCTAATTCATTTCTATTGGAGTGGGTGCCCCTTGGTGAACAGACAGCCCAGAGAAGAAAGACAAGAGGGTGTATCTGTTGTCTACTTTTTATGGGCAGTGCTCCTAGCAGAAGTAGGTCTTGAGATGACCCTGACCTGACCACTGGGCACCAACAGCATATCTCCTTCTTTGTTCCTTCAGGCTAGCAGTAGATGTAGTTTCCTGCTTTGAAAATCTCTGGTTTGTCTTGCCTCTGGTTACAAGAGTTTCAGAACTCAGAGTGATTCTTTTTTACTGCTGTGGGCCTGGACTGATGCACATATATCTCCAGGCCTTGAGCACCTCTGGATTTCCTAATAAGTGGGTTATAGATGGCAGGGAAATAGCAGGGTTGGTGATCATGTATAAATTACTCAGGAAAAAGGGTGTGTGATCAGTCCAGGGGTGGATTTCAAACCAGACAATATGGAGGTGACCAAGAACAACTTTTTATCAATTCCTATTACTTTAATGACTATTGGTGAACCTTCCAGCCATAAACAAAGACATGGGAGTGAAAGGCATAAGGGCAACCTGAGAACCTGGGTCATGTGTGGTGGCTGTGATCTGTCCCAACTTAATTAAGCTGGAAGTGAACCCCCCAGATTCTATTTCCAGAATGATTTCCAATTAGTATTGGCCTCAAGGAGCATTTTGCAGCCATATTTTTATGCTCTATAGATAGGGACTGAGTGTGTAATTCATGCATGCTGTCACTGATCTGCTGGCTCACCTGGTTGGCATGAGGTAGCACTGAGACCCACACGACATATCTGGTTCCTAGAGGGTCTCTTCCTTCAGCTTCTCCAAGGCCTCGTCCAGGTACAGGGGCAGCTCCTTGGCAAAGGAAGCCAGGTTAATCTGCAGGTCACCTACAGCATTAAGATTGGAGGTGGTATAGGCAGATGCGTCCCAGTGTTCTTCCTGATTTAGTTGTCCTTAACCCTTGACTTTGTCTGTACGCAGTCTCTCATTTTTTCCACTACTGTCTTGCCTGTCTGACCCATAGATGGGTAGCCTCAGGCTTGATACCTGATGCAGAAGCATTAGCCTGTTCAGACTACCCCACCAGCTCTCATCCATATAACAAATTCCAAATTCTACATCACATGTGGTGTTTTTTGCTTCTCTGATGGAAGCCTCTCTGATACAGGAGGCTTCTCTGGTGGAAGCCTTTCTGATACACTCTTGCTCAATTAGGCAAGAGTGGAGGACATGTACATAGAAAAAGGGGAAGTAATCAGATCTAGGCCCAGGATAGTCATGTCTACCTATTCCCCCAGCTGCCCAGGGATCCTCACAGTGAGGACTGTAGTAACACTGACTTTTACATTTCACCCCATGCTCTGATCCAGAACACAAATCCACTTATCCAGAGAGCTCCATGGGAGTGTCAACTTCCAGGGCTGCAGCAGCATTAAGAGAGGCTGTTATTCACAACTGACCTATGCTTAAACAGAGCTCAGAAGATGGAATCACAATTGAAGAAGGGCTATCACAGAGTCAGAGTCTTCACCCCATAAGTTCTACTTAAGCTCAGAAATAACTTCAAGCCCAATAGGGACCTATAATTGATGAGTTCTGTCAGCCAGCAATTTTCCTACTGAAAATGGGCTCCACTTGGAAAGGTTGATTTATTTGTGTTTTATGGCTTATTTTGTGGTGAAGAAAAATCAATAAAGCATTCATTTTTACATTTTAAATGTGCCAGGCAAAATCAAATCATTATCAAATGTATGCTTTATGCTCTTCGTTTCCAAAAACGAATGAGTATAAATGAATTAAACTTTGATTTGTAAGGTACCCAAAGGCTTTTTCCTTCTCAAGTTCTGCTCCTTTAAGAGAAACAGTCTAGAGAGACCTTGTGTATGAACACCTCAATCACTGGAGCTGTGTGTTCTACAGCCTTTGGCACTCTGCCCACATTTTGCCCATATTCAGAGAACAAGACAGAGGGCTTATTAATGGACTCTACCCAAGTGGGAAGCTGGAACTTTAACATGAAGACCATAGGACCAGCAGCACATTTAAGCCTGGGCAGGAGATGGTGTGATGCTCATAGGCAGAACCCAGCAAGTCAGGGCCAGGAGAACTCTTATCTAACTTTTACCTTATCCTACCTAAGAGATGAGGAGACCCAACTAGGGCAGTTGAAATGGAAGGTAGAGAAGAGAAGATGATAATTCAGAGGTCCTTCAGATTCCAAATACTCAGGCCATGCATTTGGAAGCGAGAAGGACAGATGCATCTGAGAAACCTCAGAGACTTCCTGGTGAAACTAGGTGGGTGGTATAAAAAAATAACTGTATAAGGAAAAAAGTGGAGGACATTTTGAGAAGGAAAGGAAGTGTGAATTGGGGGAAATCGGAAGGGGAGATGAATCATGAGTGACCATGGACTCTGAGCAACAAACTGAGGGTTTTGGAGGGGATGGGAGTGGGGGTTGGGTGAGCCTGGTGGTGGGTATTGAGGAGGGCACGTATTGCATGGAGCACTGGGTGTGGTACATAAACAATGAATCTTGGAACACTGAAAAAATAAAATTAATTGGAAAAAAATAAATTACTGTATGCTCGATTACAGTTACAAAGGATTTTCTCATGCATTATTAAATGTAATTATCAAAATCTCTTTATAACTTTGGTATTAGAGGAAAAGTAAACTATAGGAAATAAATAATTTATGGGACATGTGGGTGCCCATGAGATGTCCAGGTGGGCAAGATACCCAAGAGAAACAGGACATTGATGTCTCCTCTACCCATTAGATGTCCAAGTAGTCCATCAAAATTCTGATGTCAGAATTTGGATGTTTCAGCGAGAGGCTTGGGCTAGAGATTACGTTTGGTGTTGTAAGTTTCTAAGTGATGTAGAAGTCATGGACATACCTGACTTAACCCAGAGAAAGGTTGCCAACAGACAAGAAATTAGTAAAACCAGAACCTTAGATTCAATGTCTCTTTGAGCAAGATTAAAAAGAGCAGCACAGAAGAAATCTGAGGAAGAATTAGTATAGAGGAACTGCGAGAAGAGAAATTTCAGAAGGCAACATTCTGAGCACATCACCTGTATCTGCCTGAGTCATAAGACAGACCAAGTTACTGAGAGCTTCCTGATATTTTTCTGCTTTGTCTGGAGAGAGATATGTTCCAGGCTTAGCCAGAGGAGAAAGCCAACCCCACAAAGGTGTAGTAGGGCATCAACAATATCACAAGTTATACATTAGTGTTATAGTCATATGTTGGAGAAACACAGGGATCCAGAAAACAACACCTCACAATACTGAGAACTAACCATTGCCCAACCTATGAGTGATCTCATCTATGACTAATGGAGCTGAGCCAAATATCCTCACTGGGAAACACATGGCTCACCCTCTGCAGCAAGACAAATGCCACTCTTCTTGACACTTGACTAAGATTTGCAGGATTTGTGCATATGGCAAAACTGAATAGATGTCCCTGCTGACCAGGTGTTGCATTTTACATCACACAAATGATGGCTCCAATCTTCATGAAGCCTTCATCCACCACCCGCACCTGCCCTACTCCATTGCTACTTATACCTTTCATTACTTACTGAGGTGTCCAACTCATTCACCAAAAAGAAAGAGTAGGGAATGACCAGTCATGGTACATTGCTTTCTGGGAAAAGAATATCAAATAGAAATCCGTAGGCTGAGATAAGGAGGTTCTGATGTGTCTGTATGCTGTACATGCAGCTTTTCATGTATTCTGTTGGTTCAGAAAACAAGACCATGAGGCCAGGGTAAGATTCTCTCTCAATCATATAGGACATTTTCCATGACATCCTGGGATTGGGACAGGAACAGTACATACCAACTCTGCCCTTGACTCTAGTAACGGGAAGAGATTTTGAGAGCATTGAGGTAAATAAGAGAAGGGATGGGGCATACCACACAACTTGGCTGTTAAACTGGCTAGATCATGCCAAATTTGGGAACTGATAAGTTACTCAAGCAGTATAGCTCTTAAAATGACAAATAAGGGATATGGGAAATGTATAAACTTGTACATTTTAGGAACATACTCAGCTTTTTAGGAGGGTGAAAAAAGAAAGATTCCATGGCTCTGAAAAAAATGTCTTAAAAGAGAACATGTTGACCTTTTTAAACAGGATAAGGTGAAAAGGAAGATAGGTAGAGTCCTTAGGATTGCAAAGCAATGAACACGTATTATCAAAGAATCTACATTCAAAGGGGCATACAGCAAGCTTAGCACTGGGAAAATGTGATGTGGAATACAAACCTGAGTAGCTGTTTCATAAGGAGAGTTAGGGAACAAATACCTAGAAACAATTAGGAAGAGCATGAGTGCCAAGTAGGGCAGAGGACAGAGATCTGACCCAGTAGTCAGAACATGTCCCAGGGATGATCAAGATAACCAGACCAGCATCAGCTTTCCAAAGTGACAAAGCCTGAACATGAAAATTGAAAAGATTATTTTAATTTTAGGCCCTGAACACATCTGATAACACTTTTGTAGTAAAGATGTTTAGAAAAAAAAAAAAAAAAGGAACAATATTTTAGTCACTTAGGCAGAAAGAGGAAAACAGACAATCTGCAAGGCTATAAAGGTGGGTACAACCCTTCTTGCACAAGAAGGCTGGAGGGAAGGCAACAACAGCCACTGGGTCTTGTACTGGTTCCAGGAGACAGATATAGCTAGTCTGGCTAGCTTTCATTTGAAAGGCACTCTCAGACATACAGGAGGTCAAAATTATACTACCCAGTTCTCTTTTATTTTAAAGTTATTGGAACACAAAACCCAGTTGAATATGAGATAAATAAATTTAAAAAGGTAATTCTGAATCATCAGGATGAATATTGTTGCTATGTAATGCAATGGCAAAATATTACTCTTGGAAAGGCACATATTTAATATAAGAAAAATAAAACATATTTAATATAAGAAAAATTAATAATAGCATTTTGAGGCTAACATCCTACATTATATCAATAAAGACCACTAACCAGAAAGAAATTTGGATGAATAAGATTCTGCTAAATATCCTGTCTTACATTCATAGACAAAAAAGTATTTGATTTTTGTACTTGATAAGTATTGAATTATAATCAAAAATATTTTTGAAAGCTTGATAATAATCATTATATATATATATATATATATATATATATATATATATATATATATATACACATCCCAAATCTCAGAAGGAAATAATGACAAAAATGCCATTACTCATTTATCAAAAATACAAAACAACTGATAGAAGATCAAACATTTCAGTTTCTACAATAAACATAAATGAACTTGATTCTTTGAATTAAAGATATGTTCTCAAATTGGTATGGCCAACTAAAAATCCAAAACTATTCATCTTAGGAAGCATGATTAAAGCAATATGAAAAAATATTAAACATAAAATTAATGTTTTAGCACTAAAACACAAAATAATAGAAGTAGTGTTAAGCTAAAGGAAGTATGGGAACTATAATTAAAGGCAAAAATATTTGAGAAACACAAAAAGAGTCTTTTTATACTAAGAAAAGGTGCAAGTCACAGAGAATTTTAGCAGGCTTTAAATTTAGTGGCCTAGACATAGTGTTGCATTCCAGTTTCAGCACTTGGGCACTAAATCACATTATTCAACTTGGATTAATAATAATCCATATTAGCACAATTACTTCATCACATACTTATATTTGGCCATCTTTTCCAGTGCCTACAATGAGACTGATTTTGCTCTGAGAAATGTGTGGTATTTGGGGGCCAAAATAAATTAATATCTCAGATTCAATCAACACACTGGATGTGTGTTCTTGCTTGCTGACCCGCCCTACAAAATGAGAGAACGTGCAGAGTCTGGTTTCAAATTTCCAGGCTCCATAATAGAAACTCAAGAAGGGCTTTGAAATGATAAGCAAATCAGAGATTGAAAACAAGAAGCCTGGAAATAAAATATGTTTTTCTCACATGGCCTCCTCCCTTCCCCATCCTCCTCTTCCTCTCCCTGTCTTCTTTTCCTCCTCTTTCTCTCCCTCCTCTTCTTCTCCCTCCTCTTTCTCCCCCTCCTCTTCCTCTCTCTCCTTTCCTCTCCCTTATTTTTCTCTCCTACCTCTTTCCCTCTCCTCTTCTTTTTTTCTCCAACTCTTCTGTTTCTCCTTCTCCTCCCTTCCCTCCTCTCTCTTCTTAATCCTTTCCCTTTTTCTTCTTTAATTAAAATATGTATTTGCCAAGAAACTTCTCTATACAGTCTGAAAGAGTCATGAATGAAAGAAAGGACTGTGAGGTTTCTGTGGAATTGACAATTTTCTGTACCTTAACTGGGTTCTGGTAACACTGGTATTTTGAGTTTGTTTCTTTTTAAATTTACTAATTGTATATTCACTTTTTTATATTTATATTATTCCTCCATAAAAATGAAAAAAGCAAAGCAGCTTCCAAGATTCAGAAAATGAGGTATTTCACATCAAAATTGGAACCTCCAAAGAGTGAAGGGAGTGGGAGGCATAGGCTTCTGGCTACGGAACGAATAAGTCACAGAGATGAAAGGGAATATCATCAATGATGTTGTAATAGTGTTGTTTGGTGACAGATGGCAGCTACATTTGTGGTGAGCATAGCATCTGAAGTGAATCTAACATCATGTGTCAAATAGACTAAAAAAAAAAAAAAGAAAGAAAAAGGAACCTTTGTTCATTCTGAATAAAATGGCAGGTTTGGTGAGCTGAGTTGGAGCTTTAAGTAAATTCTACCAGTACAAGGAACATTGGCTCATTTGCTCGACTGAAGCCCAGTGGTCAGCATTATTCATTGATGTCCCATGTGACCTCTGGAGCATAAACAATGTTGTACCTCTGTGGTCAGCAGAGGTCCATCTCAGTGCCATCTCCCTCCCTTCTTACCTCTTTGCACAAAATCTGTAACTGCTTCCTTTGCCTTAAAAAATATGCCTTAGTAAACAAAAACTTTTTCCATATTCAGAACAGGTTTTTCTCAATTTATATAACATATGTCCCTTATGATTTTTATTTATATTTGTACCAATCAGATTTTTGTGTATCTTTATTCTTCTACAGTTCGAATGTATAAAAATGCAATAGGTTTTCCAAATGTAGTCCCCCAATATAATAAATAATCCCAGTCTGTCTCTCTAAACATGGCAAATTTGATTCATTAGTACAGGTGGGCCTGAACGCTTCTTCTAGGCCCATTCAAAATTACTTTAGAAATAGCCCAAGAAGTGTTGTCAATGAGCTATAATGAGCAGGAGTTTCATCACCTTTTATCTTCGTGATATAATCTCTACTCCTGACACCTGGGCCACCTTATGCGCTAACCACATTATAAGGGAAGCTGATACCGGATGTTACACATTACCAAAGTCCAGAAAAATGTCTCATTACAATAGGCACTCTTCCCACAACCAGTATTGAGAGACACAGCCACAACACTGCACAGATCACCCAATGGGTGAAGAGGGCAGAGGCAATTTGATCTACTCCTCTTAATTTTGCAAAACTTTCCCTCCAGGTTCAATGTTCAGTAGTGGTGTGTGTGCTAGTTTCCAGGCCGGCTAAGCCTGTCTCCATCTCTTTCTTTGAGTGCCCTTGATGGTCTGACACCAGGAGGACTGGGTGGGTGCCTACGAAACACTCTCATGATTTGGAGGAGTCTGGTAAACTTACCAGAAAGATGAGGCTGTCTGACCCATTGCTCACACAGATAGTCTCTCTGATAAAAGAGCCTTTGGGCCTAAATGAATAAAGCTCCTCTTGTTTAAACAACAGGCATTTGGATTAGTTACCTTCTATTTTGGCATCCAAAATGAAGAAAAAGTAAAAACACCCAACCAGGTGAGTCGAAGAAATCTCTAAATGGGAATTTCCCAAATGGCCATTGCTGGCATAGTCACTTAAGGAGGAAGAAATAAATGTATTTTGGCCAAATGCTTCTAGCTTCCCTGGTTAAATAAAGACATTTCATGAATATGATTTAAAAATATGTCACCAATGGAAGAGGAAGACTGCCTTCCAATTTAAGAAATACACATCATGTCTAACTACAGGCTTTGGTTTAAAATCTAATTTGTCCAGTATGAGGATTGCTACCCCAGCTTTCTTTCAAGTTTAATTGGCATGGTAAATGGTTCTCCAACCCCTCATTTTCAACCTGGAGGTGTCTTTAGGTTCAAAATGAGTCTCTTGTAGACAGTATATGCATAGGTCCTGCTTTTTTGTCCAATATGAGACCCTGTGTCTCTCTTTTTATTTTATATTATTTTATTTTTTCAGTGTTCCAAGATTCATTGTTTATGCACCACACCCAGTGCTTCATATAATACGTGTCCTCCTTAATACCGACCACCAGGGTCTCCCATTCCCCCTGGCCCCTCCCTTCCAAAACCCTCACTTTGTTTCTCAGAGTCCACAGTCTTTCACGGTTCACCTCCCTCTCCAATTTCCCCCAATTCACTTTTCCTTCCCTTCCCGTAATATCCTCCATGTTATTCCTTATGCTCCACAAGTTAGTGAAACCATATGATAATTGACTATCTCTGCTTGACTTTTCATTCAGCATGATCTCCTCCAGACCCATCCATGTTAATATAAAAATTGAGTATTCATCCTTTCTGATGGATGGATAACGTTCCATTGTATATGTTAACCATATCTTCTTTATCCATTCATCTGTTGAAGGGCATCTTGGCTCTTTCCACAGTTTGGCGATTGTGGCCATTGCTGCTATGAACATTGGGATACATGTGGCCCTTCTTTTCACTACATCTGTATCTTTGGGGTAAATACCCAGTAATGCAATTGCAGGGTCGTAGGGTAACTCTATTTTTAATTTCTTGAGGAATCTCCACACTGTTTTCCAAAGTGGCTGCACCAACTTGCATTCCCACCAACAGTGGAAGAGTGTTTCCCTTTCTCCACATCCTCTCCAAAACTTGTTGTTTCCTGTCTTGATAATTTTGGCCATTCTAACTGGTGTAAGGTGGTATCTCAATGTGGCTTTGATTTGAATTTCCCTGGTGGCTAATGATGATGAACATTTTTTCATGTGTCTGTTAGCCATTTGTATGTCTTCTTTGGAAAAGTGTTCATGTCTTCTGCCCGTTTTTGACATGATTATCTGTTTTTTGGGTGTTGAATTTGCAGAGTTCTTTATAGATCTTGGATATCAGCCCTTTGTCTGTAGTGTCATTTGTGAATATTTTCTCCCATTCCGTGTTGAGTTTCCTCTGCTGTGCAGATTTTTATTTTGATGAAGTCCCAAAAGTTCATTTTCACTTTTGTTTCTTTTGCCTTTGGATACATGTTTTGAAAGAAGTTGCCATGGCTGATGTCAAAGAGGTAACTGCCTATGTTCTCCTCTAGAATTTTGATGGACTCCTGTCCTTTGAGGTCTTTCATCCATTTTGAGTTTATCTTTGTATATGGTATAAGAGAATGGTTGAGTTTCACTCTTCTGTACATAGCTATCCAATTTTCCCAGCACCATTTTTTGAAGACTGTCTTTTTTCCACTGGATACTTTTTCCTGCTTTGTCAAAGATTGGTTGACCATAGAGTTGAGAGTCCATATCTGGGCTCTTTATTCTGTTCCATTGTTCTGCGTGTCTGTTTTGTGCCAGTACCATGCTGTCTTGGTGATCACAGCTTTGTAATATAGTTCTTGATGATCACAGCTTTGTAACATAGTTTGAAATCAGGCAACTTGATGCTCCCTTTTCTTTTTCAACATTTCTTTGGGGATTCAGGGTCTTTTTTGGTTCCATACAAATTTTAGGATTGTTTGTTCCAACAGTTTGAAAAATGCCATTGATATTTTGACTAGGATGGCATTGAACATATAGATTGATCTGGGCAGCATAGACATTTTAACAATAAACATTTAACAATGTTTATTCTTCCAATCCATACAAACAAAGATTTTCCATCTTTTTGTGTCTTCTTCAATTTCTTTGATGAGTGTTTTGTCATTCCTAGAGTATAAATCCTTTACCTCTTTGACCAGGTTTATTCCAAGGTATCTTATGGTTTTTGATGCCATTGTAAATGGAATCGATTCCCTAATTTCTTTTTCTACAGTTATATTGCTACTGTATAAGAAAGCAACTGATTTCTGTGCATTGATTTTGTATCCTGCCTCATTACTGAATTGCTGTTTGAGTTCTAGTAGTTTGGGGATGGGGTTTTTTTGGGTTTCCACATAGAGTATCATGTCATCTTCAAAAAGAGAGAGTTTGAGTTCTTCTTTGCCAGTTTGAATACTTTTTATTTCTTTTTTTTGTCTGATTGCTGTTTTTAGGACCTCTAGAACTATGTTGGACAATAATGGTGAGAGTGGGCATTCTTGTCGTGTTCCTGATCTTAATGGAAAGGCTCTCAGCTTTTCCCTATTGAGAAGGATATTCACCGTCAGCTTTTCATAGATGGATTTTATGACATTGAGGAATGTTCCCTCTATCGCTACACTGTGAAGACTTTTAATCAGGAAAGGATGCTGTATTTCATCAAAGGCTTTTTCTGCATCAATTGAGAGGACCATGTGGTTCTTGTCTCCTCTTATTTATGTGTTCTATCACATTGATTGATATGTAAATGTTGAACCACCCTCACATCCCAGGGATAAATCCCACTTGGTCATGACAGATAATCCTTTTAATGTACAATTGGATCTTATTAGCTAGGATCTTGTTGAGAATTTTGGCATCCATATTCATCAGGGATATTTGTCCAAAATTCTCTTTTTTTGATGGGGTCTTTGCCTGGTTTTGGGATCAAGGTAATGCTGGCCTCATAGAAAGATTCTGGAAGTTTTCTTTCCCTTTCTATTTTTTGAAACAGCATTTGGATAATAAGTATTATTTCTTCTTTGAATGTTTGGTAGAATACCCCAGGGAATCCATCAGGCCCTGGACTCTTCTTTTTTGGGAGGTTTTTGATCACTGTTTCCTGTATTTCTAAAAATGCAAGGAACAAAGAAGGAGTTTCAAGGGAAAATTAAAAGATATTTTGACCTGATGGAGAATGAAAACACAACATATCAAAATTAAAATTCGGGTCAGTCAAGACTTACTGGGAAATGTCTAGATTTAAATGCCCATATGAGAAATGAAAAAAAGATATAAAGACAACAACCCAAGCTTCTACCTTAACAAATTAGAAAAATAGCAAATGAAACACAAATAAAGAAAAGGAAATAATGAAAACAAAAGCATAAATTAATTAGAAAATAAATGATAGTGAAAGTCAGTGATGCTAAAAAGTGTTTCCTTTAACATATAAATAAAATTGATAAACTTATAGCTGGACTGATTAAGGAAACATGAAAGAAGAATAGCTAAAATATTTTTGAGAGAAGAATAAAGTGAAAGGAATTGGTTTACCCAATTTCAGCACCAACATAGTTTCTGAAGTTGAGTCTGTGTGGTATGGAAGGAGAACTATAACAAGGTCAATGAAACAAGATAAAGAATACAAATATGTCCAATTTTTTCAAATATGAAAAGGAATTCAATGAAGGAAAGATAGTCATTTCAACACAAGGTGTTGGGGCAATTGGATATTTATTGGTAAAATCCAAGAAAAAAAAAAAAAACAACAACAACACCTGGACCTAATTCTTACACCTATACAAAAATTAACTCAAATTAGATCATAGACTTAAAATATCAAACTATTTAATATTAAGGAAAATTAGGAAAAAATCATTAAGATCTAAGGCTAAGGAAAGGGTTCTTTGAATTGGCAATGAAAGCATGATTCATAAAAGGAGATAAAATTAATCAAAAACTTTCCCCCCCAAGTTGTTATTTAATTCCAGCCAGTTAATATACAGTGCAATATTAGTTTCAGGTGTAAATAATACCTGGTGCTCATCACCACAAGTGCCCTCCTTAGTACCCATTCCCTGTTAAACCCATCCCCCAGCCATCCTCCCTACAGGTAACCATCATTTTGTTCTCTATAGTTAAGAGACTGTTTCTTGGTTTGCTCTCTCACTTTCTCTCTCTTTCTCTCCCCCCACCAAGTTCATCTGTTCTGTTTCTTAAATTTCACATGGGTGAAATCATATGGTATTTGTCTTTCTCTGAATGACTTATTTTGCTTAACATAATACTCTCTAGCTCCATCCACTCATTGCAAATAGTAAGATTTTATTCTTTTCTATGGCTGAGTAATATTCCATTGTATAGATAATAGATGATAGATCGATAGGTAGATGATAGATAGTTATAGATATAGATCTCTCTATATATACATATATATCATCTCTCTCTCCCATATAGATATAAATATATAGAAGATATACATAGAAGATGGTATACCATCTTCTCTATCCATTCATCTCTCAGTGGATATTTGGGCTCTTTCCATAACTTGGCTATTGTTGATAATGCTGCTCCAAACACTGGAGTGCATGTATCCCTTCAGATCAGTATTTTTGTATCCTTTGGGTAAATACCTAATAGTGCAATTACTGAATGATTGGATACTTCTATTTTTTTTTAACTTTTTTTTAAATTAACATATAATGTATTATTTGTTTAAGGGGTACAGGTCTGTGATTCATCAATCTTACACAATTCATAGCACTCACCAAAGTACATACCCTTCCCAATTTCCATCACCTAGCCATCCAATCCCTCCCACCCCCCCTCCACTAAAGCAATGCTCAGTTTGTTTCCTGAGATTGAGTCTCTTACGGTTTGTCTCCCTCTCTGGTTTCATCTTGTTTTATTTTTCCCTCCCTTCCCCTATGATCCTCTGTCTTGTTTTTCAAATTCCTCAGATCAGTGAGATTATATAATTGTCTTCTCTGATGGACTTATTTCACTTAGCATAATACCCTCTAGTTCCATCCGTGTCATTTCAAATGGCAAGATTTTGGGTTTTTTGTTTGTTTGTTTGTTTTTGATGGCTGCATAATATTCCATTGTGTATATATACCACATCATCTTTATCCATCTGCTAATGGAATCTAGGCTCTTTCCATAGTTTGGTTATTGTGGACATTGCTGCTATAAACATTGGGGTGCACATGCCCTTCAGACTACCACATTTGTATTGTTAGGGTAAATACCCACTAGTGCAATTGCTGGGTCATAGGGTAGCTCTATTTTCAACTTTTTGAGGACACTCCATACTAATTTCCAGAGTAGCTGCACCAGCTTGCATTCCCACCAACAGTGTAGGAGGGTTCCCCTTTCTCCGCATCCTTGCCAACACCTGTCTTTTCCTGACTTGTTAATTTTAGCCATTCTGACTGGTATGAGGTGGTATCTCACTGTGGTTTTGATTTCTATTACCCTGATGCCGAGTGATGTTGGGCACTTTTTGATGTGTCTGTTGGCCATTTGCATGTCTTCTTTGCCAAAATGTCTGTTCATGTCTTCTTCCCATTTCTTGATTGGATTAGTTGTTCTTTGGGTGTTGAGTTTGAGAGGTTCTTCATAGATTTTGGAAGCTAGCCCTTTATCTGATATGTCAATTGCAAATATCTTCTCCCATTCTGTCAGTTGTCTTTTTGTTTTGTTGACTGTTCCTTTTGCTGTACAAAAGCTTTTGATCTTGATGAAGTCCCTCCCAATAGTTCATTTTTGCCCTTGCTTCCCTTGCCTTTTGTGATGTTTCCAGGAAGAAGCTACTGTGGCTGAGGTCTAAGAGGTTGCTGCCTGTTTTCTCCTCAAGGATTTTGATGGATTCCTGTCTCACATTGAAGTCTTTCATCCATTTTGAGTCTATTTTTGTGTGTGGTGTAAGGAAAATGGTCCAGTTTCATGCTTCTTCATGTGGTTCTCCAATTTTCCCAGCACCATTTGTTGAAGAGACTTTTTTCCATTGGGCATTCTTTCCTGCTTTGTCAAAGATTAGTTGACTATAGACTTGAGGGCCCATTTCTGGGCTCTCTATTCTGTTCCATTCATCTACGTGTCTGTTTTTGTGCCAGTACCATACTGTCTTGCTGACTGCAGCTTTATAATAGATCTTGAAGTCTAGAACTGTAATGCCGCCAGCTTTGGTTTTCTTTTTCAACATTCCTCTGGGTATTCAGGGTCTTTTCTGGTTCCATATGAATTTTAGGATTATTTGTTCCATTTCTTTGAAAATAATTGATGATATTTTGATAGGGATTGCATTCAATGTGTAGATTGCTCTGGGTAGCATAGGCATTTTCACGATATTTGTTCTTCTAATCCATGAGCATGGAAAATTTTTCCATTTCTTTGTGTCTTCTTCAATTTTTTTCATGAGTACTTTATAGTTTTCTGAGTATAGATTCTTCACCTCTTTCATTAGATTTATTCTTAGGTATCTTATGTTTTTGGGCACAATTGTAAATGGGATCAACTCCTTAATTTCTCTTTCTTCTCTCTTGTTGTTGGTATATAGAAATGCAACTGATTTCTGTGCATTAATTTTATATCCTGACACTTTACTGAATTCCTGTATGAGTTCCAGCAGTTTTGGAGTGGAGTCTTTTGGGTTTTCCACATAAAATATCATATCATTTGCAAAGAGTGAGAATTTGACTCCTTTGCCGATTCAGATGCCTTTTATTTCTTTCTGTTGTCTGATCACTGAAGTAGGACTTCTAGTACTATGTTGAATAGCAGTGGTGATAGTGGACATTCCTGGCATGTTCCTGACCTTAGGGGAAAAGCTCTCAGTTTTTCCCCATTGAGAATGATATTCACTGTGGGTTTTTCACAGATGGCTTTGATAATACTGAGGTATGGATTCTCCATCCCTACACTATGACGACTTTTGATCAAGAAAGGACTTTGTCAAATGCTTTTTAAGCATCTATTGAGAGTATCATATGGTTCTCGTTCTTTCTTTTATTAATGTATTGTATCAAATTGATTGATTTTCAGATTTTGAAACAAACTTGCAGCCCTGGAGTAATTCCCCCTTGGTTAGGGTGAACGATTCTTTTAATTTACTGCTGGACCCTATTGGCTAGTATTTTGATGAGAATTTTTGCATCCATGTTCATCAAGGATATTGTTCTGTAATTCTCTTTTTTCATGGAGTCTTTGTCTGGTTTGGGAATCAAGGTAATGCTGGCCTCATAAAATGAGTTTGGAGGTTTTCCTTCCATTTCTTTTTTTTTTTTCTAATAGTTTCAGGAAAAAAGGTTAATTCTTCTTTAAATGTTTGGTAGTATTCCCCTGAGAAGCCATCTGGCCCTGGGCTCTTGTTTGTTAGGAGATTTTTGATTACTGCTTCCATTTCCTTAGTGGTTATGGGTCTGTTCAGGTTTTCTCTTTCTTCCTGGTTCAGTTTATAAGTCTCTAGTAATGCATCCATTTCTTCCAGATTGTCTAATTTGCTGGTGTATAGTTGTTCATACATGTTCTCATACTCATTTGTATTTCTTTTGTGTTGGCTTGATCTCCCCTCTTTCATTCATGATTTTATTAATTTGGGTCATTTCTCTTTCTTTTTGATAAGTCCTGCCAGGTTTTTATCAATCTTCTTAATTCTTTCAAAGAACCAGCTCCTGGTTTCATTGATTTGTTCTACTGTTCTTTCGGTTTCTATTTCATTGATTTCTGGTCTAATCTTTATTATTTCTCTTGTCCTGCTGGGTTTAGGTTTTAATTGCTGTTCTTTCTCCAACTCTTTTAGGTGTAAGGTTAGGTTGTGTTTTTGAGACCTTTCTTATTTCTTGAGAAAGGCTTGTATTGATATATATTTTCCTCTTAGGACCACCTTTGCTGCATCCCAAAGGTCCTCTTAGGACCACCTTTGCTGCATCCCAAAAGACAAACAGTTGTGTTTTCATTTTCATTTGTTTCCATTAATCTTTTCAATTCTTTAATTTCCTGGTTGACCCATTCATTCTGTAGTAGGATCCTCTTTAGCCTCCATGTATTCGAGTTGTTTCCAACTTTCCTCTTATGATTGAATTTTACTTTCAAAACATGTGGTCTGAAAATATGCAGGGAACGATTCAATCTTTTAATATGGGTCGAGACCTGATTTGTGACCCAGGATGTGATCTCTTCTGGAGAATGTTCCATGTGCACTAGAGAAGACTGTTATTTCTGTTGCTTTGGGTTGGAATGTTCTGAAAATTTTGTTATGTCCAATTGGTCCAGTGCATCATTTGAAGACTTTATTTCCTTGTTGATCTTTTGCTTAGATGATCTGTCCATTTCAGTGAGGGTGGTGTTGAAGTCCCCTACTATTATTGTATTATTGTTGATGTGTTTCTTTGATTTTGTTATTAATTGGTTTATATAATTGGCTGCTCCCATGTTAGGGGTATAGATACTTAAAATTGTTAGATCCTTTTGTTGGACAGACCCTCTAAGTATGATATAGTGTCCTTCCTCATTTCTTATTATGGTTTTTGGCTTAAAATCTAATTTGTCTGATGTAAGGATTCCCACCCCATCTTTCTTTTGATGTCCATTAACGTGATAAATTGTTTCCATCCCCTCACTTCAAATCTGGAGGTTTCTTTGAGTCTAAAATGAGTCTCTTGCAGAGAGAATATTGATGGGTCTTGTTTTTTTTTTTTTTTTGTCCATTCTGATACCCTGTGTCTTTTGAGTGGGGTATTTAGCCCATTTACATTCAGGGTAACTATTGACAGATATGAATATAGTCACATTGCATTGTCTGTAATGTGACTGTTACTGTATATTGTCTCTGTTCCTTTCTGGTCTGTGTTACTTTTAGGCTGTCTCTTTGCTTAGAGGTCACCTTTCAATATTTCCTGCAGGGCTGGTTTGTTGTTTGCAAATTCTCTTAGTTTTTGTTTGTCCTGGAAGCTTTTTATTTCTCCTTCTATTTTCGATGACAGCCTAGCTGGATATAGTATTCTTGGCCACATATTTTTCTTAATTAGTGCTCTGGATATATCATGCCAGTCCTTTCTGGCCTGCCAGGGCTCCGTGGATAGGTCGGCTGCCAATCTAATATTTCTACCATTGTAGATTAAAGACCTCTTTCCCTGAACTGCTTTCTGGATTTTCTCTTTGTCTCTGAGACTTGTAAGTTTTATTATTAGAAGATGTGGTGGTGACCTATTTTTACTGATTTTCCTGGGGGTACTCTGTGCCTCCTGGATTTTGATGCCTATTTCCTTCCTCAAATTAGGGAACTTTTCCACTGTAATTTGCTCCAGTATACCTTCTTCCCTCCACCTCTGTCTTCTTCTTCTGGGATCCCAATTATTCTAATATTTTTTCATCTTATGGTATCACTTATCTCTCGGATTTTCCCCTCGTGATCCAGTAATTGTTTATCTCTCTTTTTCTCAGCTTCTTTACTCTCTATCATTTTGTCTTCTATATCACTAATTCTCTCTTCTGCTTCATTTATCCCAGCAGTAACAGCCTCCATTTTTTATTGCACCTCATTAATAGCTTTTTAAATTTCAGATTGGTTAGATTTCAGTTTATTTATTTCTCCAGAAAGGGATTCTCAAGTATCTTCTATGCTTTTTTCAATCCCAGCTAATATCTTTACAATCTTCATTGTGAACTCTAGTTTCAATATCTTACTAATGTGTGTATTGATTAGGTCCCTAGCAGTCTGTATGTCTTCTTCTTCTTCTTCTTCTTCTTCTTCTTCTTCTTCTTCTTCTTCTTCTTCTTTTTTTGAGGTGACTTTTTCTGCCTTGTCATTTTGTCCAGAGAAGGATAGATGAATGAGAGAACAAATTGCTAAAAGAGTAACAATGACCCCAGAAAAATATACACTAAACAAATCAGAAGAGCCCTGAAACTGGGGAGAAAAGAAAGGAAGAAAAAAAAATGCTCAGGCTGGTGAAAAGTACAGAGCCACACACTTGAATTTAGTGTATTTTGGTCTGTTAGAAGAAATTGCCTCCCAAAATTTTAATGAAAGAAAAACTTATAAGGGTAAATATGATGAAGAGATGGAATATGACTGTACAGATGAAAATTTAAAAAGATTCTTTAAAAGAAATTGATAATCGCAGGGGGAGATGAACCATGAGAGACTGTGGACTCTGAGAAACAAACTTAGGGTTTTGGAAGGGAGGGATGTGAGGGGTTGGGTGAGCCTGGTGGTGGGTATTAGGGAGGGCACATATTGCATGGAGCATTGGGTGTGGTGCATAAACAATGAATCTTGGAACACTAAAAATAAAATTAAATTTAAAAAAAGGAATTGATAAAACTAGAAGTTGGTTGAAAAAAGAGAAAAAATTTAAAAAGAAAGAAAAAGGAGAGAGTGTGATCAGGCGGGAGACTAGAACAAAGCTATTTACTAGATTTAAGGTATATTTTGGTCTGTTAGAAGAAACTGTATCCCAACATTTTAAAGAAAGAAAAACTTATATGTGTACAAAAAATAAGATTAAATACAATGAAGGGATAGAATATGATGATAAAAATGAAAATTAAAAAAGATTTTAAAATAATGTATTGTTAAGATAAGGTGTTGGTTAAAATAGGAAACAGGAAAAATTTTAAAAAAATAGAAAAATAAAAAATAAAGAATATTTTAAAAAATTAAGGAATCCTGGGAAAGAAACATGAATTCTCTGTGCTGCATTCCCCTAGCACTGGAGATTCGCAGTTCTCATTGATTGGTAAACTTGGCCTTGGCTATATGTTCTTGCTGATCTTCTGGGGAAGGGGCATGATGCACTGATTCTCAAATGTCTTTGCCCAAGGTGGAATGGCACCATCCTTGCCGGGGACCAGGCTAAGTCCTGCTAAATCTGCTTGGGTTTGCTCTCAGTAGCTTTTATTCCCTGAAAGTTTTCTGTAGAACTTTGGAGGACGAGAATGAAAATGGTGGCCTCTCATCTCTGACAGAGAGGAGCCAAGGGCTCGTGGCCCTCCTTTTCAGTGAGTCCTCAGAGAAAAGCAGTCAGTCATTCCTGTCTCCCTGGTCTCCAGCTGTGCTCCATGCTCACCCAGCCTGTGATGGAGCATTTCTGTCTCTGAAACATGGCCCTGTTTGGAGTCTCCAAACCCAGCACATTCCTGAAGCACACTCCCACAATGCTCCTCCAGGTGGAGAAAGGGGGGGTCTCCCCAAATCTGCCACTTGTGGGGTCTTTGCTTGAAGAGTAGTGGCCCAACTGTGCTGGGATTCATGGTTTATGGCAACCCAGAGCTGAGAGCCCCTCCTTGGCTGTCTTTGCAGCCAGCTTCCCAGCTCCAATACTGGGAGCTTTACCACACTCAGTCACCCCTGGTCTTTCTGTGAGCCCAGGGGCCCTGAGACCACACTGTCTCAGAGAGGGCTCAACCCCCCAGCCCCCACTTAGCCCCTGGAGCGCCATCCCTCAGTGGAGCAGACTTCTAAAAGTTCTGATTTCATGCTCTGCTGCTCTATCACCTGCCAGGAGCCAGCTGACGGAGGCTTCTTCCCTCCCACAGTCTAGTTTCCCATATATCACCTCAGATTCACTTCTCTGCACGTCCTACCTTCCAGAACATGGTCACTTTTCTGTTCATAGAATTGCTGCTATTCTTTTTCTTGATCTCCTATTGAGTTTGTAGGTGTTCAGAATGGTTTGATAACTATATAGCTGAATTCCTGGGACCAAAAGAAATTTAGGTCTCCTCCTCCTCTGTCATCATGCTCCTCCTCCCTGGGTACTTCTATTTTTAACTTTTTAAGGAACCTCCATACTGTTTTCCAGAGTGGCTGCACCAGTTTGCTTTCCCAACAGCAGTGCAAGAGGGTTCCCCTTTCTCTGAATCCTCACCAACACTTGCTATTTCTGTGTTGTTAATTTTAGTCATTCTGACTGGTATGAAGTGACTTCTCATTATAGTTTTGATTTGTTTTTCCCCAATGATGAGTGATACTGAGCATTTTTTCATGTAGCTTCATCTGTGTTTCATGTGTTTTTTGGGTGTTGAATTGTGTGAGTTCTTTATATTTTGTATAATAATCCTTTACCAGATATGCCATTTGCAAATATCATCTCCCATTCTGTAGGTTGCTTTTTAGTTTTGTCAATGGTCTCCTTTGCTGTGCAGAAGCTTTTTACCTTGACAAAGTGCCAATAGTTCATTTTTGCCTTTGTTTCCTTTGGCTTTGGAGATATGTCTAGCAAAAAGTTGCTGCGGCTAGGATCAAAGAAGTTACTGCTTGTGTTCTCCTCTAGGATATTGATGTTTTCCTATCTCACATTTAGGTTTTTCATCCATTTTCAATTTATTTTCACGTATGGTGTAAGAAGTGCTCCAGGTTCATTCTTTTGGATGTTGCTGTCCAGTTTTCCCAACAACACGTGTTGAAGAGACTGTCTTTTTTCCATTCGATGTTCTCCCCTGCTTTGTTGAAGACTAATCGAGCATATAGTTGTGGGTTTATTTCTGGGTTTTCTACTATGTGTGTCTTTTTTTTTTTTTTTAAGATTTTATTTATTTGAGAGAGAGAGAGCACAAGCAGGGGAGGGACAGAGGAACAAGCAGGCTCCCTGCTCAGCTCTGATGTGGGGCTCCATCCCAGGAACTTGAGATCATGACCTGAGCCAAACTCAGACACTTAACCAACTGAGTAACCCAGGTGTCCCTATGTGACTGTTTCTGTGCTAGTACCATACTGGCTTGGATTACTATACCTTTGTAACATAAGTTGAAGTCCAGAATTGTTGAACTTCAACATAAGTTGAAGTCCAACTTTGCCTTTCTTTTACAAGATTGCTTTGGCTATTCATAGTCTTTTTGTGGTTCCATACAAATTTTAGGATTGTTTATTCTCACTCTCTGAAAAATGTTGGTGGCACTTTGATAGGGTTACATTAAATGTGTACATGTTTTTGGGTAGAATAGATATTTTAACAATATTTGTTATTCCAATCCAAGAATGTGGAGTGTTTTTCCATTTCTTTGTGTCATTGTCAATTTCTTTCATAACTGTTCTGTAGGTTCCAGAGTACAGGTCTTTTTCCCTCTTTAGTTAAGTTTATTCCTAGGTATCTCATGGTTTTTGTTGTAATTATAAATGGTGTTGATGTCTTGATTTCTCTTTGTGCTGCTTCATTATTGGTATATAGAAATGTAGCAATTTCTGTATATTGATTTTGTATCCTACAACTTTAGTGAATTTTTGTATCAGTTCTAGCAATTTTGGGGTGGAGTCTTTTGGATTTTCTCTATAGAGTAACATATCATCTGCCAATAGTGAAAGTTTGACTTCTTCCTTGCTAATCTGAATGCCTTTTCTTTATTTTTGTTTTATGACTGCTGATGCTAGGACTTCCAGTACTTCATTAAATAACAATGAGAATGGATATCCTTGTCTTGTTCTTAATGATAGAGGAAGAGCTCTGAGTTTTTCCTCATATCAATTGTGGGTTTTTCATACATGGCCTTTAGTATATTGAGGTATGTTCCCTCTAACCTTAACTTTCTTGATGGTTGTTATCACGAATAAATGTACTTTGTCAAATGCTTTTTCTGCAACTGTTGAAAGGATCATGTGGTTCTTATCCTTTCTTTTATTATGTAGTATATCATGTTGATTGATTTGTGATATCGCACCACCATTGTAACCCAGGAATAAATCCCACTTGATCATGGTGAATGATTCTTTTAATGTACTGTTGGACTTGATTTGCTATCATTTTGATGAGAATATTTCCATCTATGTTCATTAGGGAAATTGGACTGCAGTTCTCCTTTTCAATGGTCTTTGTCTGCTTTTGGAATCAACTCTTTAAATGTTTGGTAGAATTCCCTGTGAAACCATCTGGCTCTAGACTTTTATGTTTTAGGAGATTTTTGATTACTGATTCAATTTCTTTGTTGGTTATCAGGGCTTTAAAGTTTTCTATTTCTTCCTGTTCTAGTTTTGATAGATAATATGTTTCTAGGAATTTATTCATTTCTTCCAGATTGTCCAACCTGTTGACATATATTATCTTATAATTATTTGTATTTCTGTGGTGTCAGTTGTCATCTTTACTCTTTCATTTATGATTTTATTTATTTGGGTCCTTTCTCTTTTCTTTTTGATAAGTATGGCTTAATTTTTTAAGCCTTTATTAATTTTTTCAAAGAAAAATTCCTGGTTTCATTGATTTGTTCTACTGTATTTAAGTTTCTATATCATTTATTTTTGTTTTAATTTCTATTATTTCCCTTTTTCTGCTGGCTTTAGGCTTTGCTGTTTTTGTTTTTCTGTTTTTTGTATTTTTTGTTTTGTTTTTCCTAGCTCCTTCAGGTGTAATGTTAAGTTGTTTATTTGAGATTTTTCTTGCTTCTTGAATTAGGCCTGTATTGCTATATATTTCCATCTTATGACCACTCTTGATGCATCTCAAAGGTTCTCAACTATCGTGTTTTCATTTTCATTTGTTTTCATGTATTTTTCTCATTTCTTCTTTAATTTCCTGGTAAACCCATTCATTCTTCAGTCACATGTTGTCTAACTTCCATGTATTTGTGATTTTTCCAAGCTTTTTTTTTTTCTTCTTTTTTTTTTGTGGTTGACTTCAAGTTTCATTGTATTGTGGTCAGAAAATATGCATGGTATGATCTCAGTCTTTTTGTACTTGTTAAAGGCTGATGTATGATCTAGTGTGTGATTTATTCTGGAGAATGTCATGTGCACTTGAAAGGAATGTGTATTCTGCTGATTTAGAAAGAAATATTCTGATTATATCTGTTAAATCCATCCACTCCAGTATATCATTCAATGTCATTGTTTCCTTGACTTTCTGCTTAGATGATCTGTCCATTGATATAAGTGGGGTGTTAACATCCCCTACCATTATTGTATTATTATAAATGTATTCCCTTACATTTGCTATTAGTTATTTTGTATATTTGGATGCTGCCCTGTTAGATTTTCTTGTTGAATTGTCCCCTTATTATGATATATTGTCCGTCTTCATCCTTTGTTATAGCCTTTGGTTTAAAATCTAGTTTGATATAAATATTGCTAACCCAGCTTTCTTTTTAAAAACTGTATTTATTATTCAGTGAATTGAGATATTTGTATCTAGGATACGACATGGGAAAAAAGGTGGGAGAAACATGAATTATACAGGTTCATTTTTTTAGGTATCATTTGGTAAACCTTTTATGCTATAGCTATTTAAGAAAAAATCCTTGTTTTGTTAATGATACTGTCCTAGAATATGATTGATTTGCTCTTTTAATTTTTATTTTCTATTTTTTATTTAAATGCAATTAGCCAACATATAGTATATAATTAGTTTTTGATGTAGTGTTCAGTGATTCACTAGCTGTGTAACACTAGTGCTCATCAGATCATGTGCCCTCCCTAATGCCAATCATGCAATTACCACATCTCCCAAACCTCCTCCCTTCTGCAGAGTCAACAGAATTTCATGATTTGTCTCCCTCTCTGATTTCTTCTTATTTAGTTTTCCCTCCCTTCTCTTATGGTCTTTTGCACTCTCCCTTATATTCCACATATAAGTGAAACCATATGATAATTGTCTTTCTCCTTTAGAGACATGTCTTGCAAGAAGTTGCTAAGGTTAATGTCAAAGAGGTTGCTGCCTTAATTATCTTCAAGGATTTTGATGGATTGCTGTCTCACATTGAGGTCTTTCATCTATTTTGAGTTTATCTTTGTGTAAGGTGTGAAAGAATGGTCCTGTTTCATTCTTCTGCATGTGGCTGTCCCATTTTCCCAACACCATTTATTGAAGAGACTGTCTTTTTTTCCATTGGATATTCTTTCCTGCTTTGTTGAAAATTAGTTGACCATGGAGTTGAGGGTCCATTTCTGGGCTCTCTTTTCTGTTCCATTGATCTATGTGTCTGTTTTTGTGCAATACCATGCTCTCTTGATGATCACAGCATTGTAATATAGCTTGAAGTCTGTAATTGTGATGCTCCCAGCTTTGATTTTTCTCTTTTTCAATATTTCCTTGCAATTCAGGGTCTTCTCTTGTTCCATAAAATTTTAGGATTTTTTGTCCCAGCTTTCTGAAAAATGTCGATGGTATTTTGATTGGGATTGTATTTAAACTGTAAACTGTAAATTTCTCTGGGAAGCATAGACATTTTCACAATGTTGATTCTTCCAATCCATGAACATGGAATGTTTTTCCATCTCTTTGTGTCTCCCTCAATTTTTTCCATAAGTGTTCTATAGTTTCTAGAGTAGAGATGCTTACCTCTTTGGTTAGGTTTATTCCTAAGTATCTTATGGTTTTTGGTGCAAATGTAAAATGGGATCGATTCCTTAATTTTTCTTTCTTCAGTCACTTTTATAGTGTATAGAAAAACAACCGATTTCTGTGCATTGATTTTGTACCCTCTCACATTGCTGAATTGCTCTATGAGTTCTAATAATTTGGGGATGGAGTCTTTTGGGTTTTCTACATAGAGTATTATGTCATCTGCAAAGTTTGACTTCTTTGGCAACTTGAATACATTTTATTTCTTTTTGTTGTCTGATTGTTGAGGCTAGGACTTCTAGTACTATGCTGGACAATAGTCGTGAGAGTGGGCATCCTTGTCATATTCCAACATTAAGAGAAAAGCTCTGTTTTTCCACATTGAAAATGATATTTGCTATGAACTTTTCATAGAAGAATTTTATGGTATTGTGGTATATTCCCTCTATCCTTACACTTTGAAGAGTTTTAATCAGGAAAGGATGCTGTATTTTGTCAAATGCTTTTTATGCATCAATTGATAGGATCATATGATTCTTGTCTTTTCTTTTATTAATGTGATCTATCACGTTGGTTGGTTTGCAAATGTTGAACCACCCTTGTACCCCAGGAATAAATCCCACTTGGTCATAGTGAATAACCCTTTAAATGTACTGCTGGATCTGATTGGCTAGTATCTTAGTGAGTATTTTGGCACCATAATCATCAGGAATATGACCAATATCTCTCTGTAATTCTCCTTTTTGATGGGGTCCTTGTCTGGTGTGGGGATCAAGGTAATGTTTGCCTCATAGAATGAGCTTCAAAGTTTTCCTTCCATTGCTATTTTTTGAAACAGCTTCAGTAGAATAGGTATTATCCCTTCTTTAAATGTTTGGTAGAATTCCCCTGGGAAACCATCTGGCCTTGGACTTTTGTTTTTTGAAAATTTTTTGATATCTGCTTCAGTTTCCTTGCTGGTTATTGGTCTGTTCAGATTTTTTTTACCTCTTCCTCTTTCAGTCTTGGTGGTTTATAAATTGCCAGGAATGCATCCATTTCTTTGAAATTGCTTATTTTTTTTAGCATATAGTTGCTCATAATATATTCTTACAATTGTCTATATTTCCTTGGTGTTGATCTGATCTCTCCCATTTCATTCGTGGTTTTATTAATTTGGGCCCTTACTCTTTTCTTTTTGATAAATATGGGCAGAGGTTTATTGATCTTATTAATTCTTGCAAAAAACAAGCTTCTGGTTTTATTTACCTCTTCTACTGTTTTTCTGGTTTCTATTTCATTGCTGCTCTAATCTTTATTATTTCTCCTCTCCTGCTTGATTTAGGCTTTATTTGTTGTTCTTTCTCTAGGTCTTTTAAAATGTAAGGTTAGCTTGTGCATTTGGGATTTTTTTCTAATTTTTTGAAAGAGGCTTGTATTACTATGTACTTCCCTCTTAGGACCACCTTTGCTGTTTCTCATAGGTTTTGAACCAATGTGTTTTCATTTTCATTAGTTTCCATGAATTTCTTAAGTTTTTCTTTAATATCCCGGTTGAACCATTCATTCTTTAGCAGGATGCTCTTTAACCTCCAAGTGTTTGAGTTCCTTCCAAACATTTTTGTGTCATTGAGTTTCAGTTTCAAAGCATTGTGATCTGAAAACCTGCAGGGAATAATCTCAGTCTTTTGGTATTGGTTGAGACCTGATCTGTGATCCAGTATATGATCTATTCTGGAGAAAGTCCAATGTGCTTTCAAGAAGAATGAGTTTTCTGTTGTTTTAGGGTGGAATGTTCTGTATATATCTATGAAGTCCATCTGGTCCAGTGTGTCATTCAACGCCCTTGTTTTTTTGTTTATCTTCTGCTTAGATGATCTGTCCATTGCTGTGAGTGGAGTGTTGAGGTTCCCTACTACTAATGTATTATTATCAATGTGTTTATTTTGGTTTTTAATTGGTTTATATAGTTGGCTGCTCCCATGTTTGGAGCAGAGGTATTTACAATTGTTGGATCTTCTCACTATATAGACTCTTTAAGTATGATATAGTGTACCTCTACATCTTTCACTACAGTCTTTGGTTTTATGGCATGTAATGTTATGTTATGTTATGTTATGTTATTTTTTTATTTTTTCTGTGTTCCAAGATTCATTGTTCATGCACCACACCCAGTGCTCCATGCAATATGTGCCCTCCTCAATACCCACTCCCAGGCTCACCCACCCCACACCCCCCTCCCCTCCAAAGCCCTCAGTTTGTTTTTCAGAGTCCACAGTCTCTCATGGTTCATCTCTCTATCCAATTTCCTACAGTCTTTGATTTAAAATATAATTTGTCTGATATGAGGACTGCTATCCCAGCTTTCTTTTGAGGTCCATTAGTGTGGCAAATTGTTCTCAAACCTTTCACTTTTAGTCTGGATGTGTCCTTGGGTCTAAAATGAGTCTTTTGCAGACAGGATATTGATGAATCTTGGTTTTTTCATCCAATCCAATACCCTGGGTCTATTGGTTGGAGCATTTAGCCCATTTACATATAGAGTAACTATTGAAAGACGTGCATTTAGAGCCATTGTATTGCCTGTAAAGTCCCTGTTTCTGTAGATTGTCTCTGTTACTTTCTGATCTGTGTTACTCTTGGGTTTCTCTTTGTTTACAGTATCCTCCTTAATATTTCTTGCAGGGCTGGCTTGGTGGTCACATATTCTTTAAGTTTCTGTCTGTCCTGGAAACACTTTTTTCCCCCCCTTCCATTCTTAATGACAGCCCTGCTGGGTAAAGTATTCTTGGCTGCATGTTCTTCTTATTTAGTACCCTGAATATATCATGTCAGTCCTTCTGGCCTGACAGGTTTCTATGGAAAGGTATCATGTGATTCTGATGTTCCTCCCTCCATAAGTAAGGAACCTCCTGTCACTAGGTGTTCTCAGGGTAGCTTGTTTTTTTCTTTTCTTTTCTTTCTTTTTTATTATGTTCAGTTAGCCACCATAGAGTACCTCTTTAGTTTTTGATGTAGTGTTCAGTGATTCAATACTTGCATATAACATACAGTGCTCCTCACAACACGTACCCTCCTTAATACCCATCACCTGCATCTCATTCAAAGTATTTTTAAGTTTGGCCTGATTAGATCTCATTTCTGTCTTTAGAGATTCTGTATTGTCACTTATGCTTTTTCAAGCCTAGCTATTAACTTTATAATTACCATCCTGAATTCCATCTCCAACATCTTACATATATCCATATTGGTTAGCTCTGTGACAGAGAACATTGTCTCTGGTTCTTTCTTTTGTTGTGAATTCCTCCTTTAGTCATTATGCCCAGAGAAGGATGGATGAGTGAATGAGCAGAATTCAAAATACCAACAATGACTCAAGCAAAATACACCCTAGACAAATCTGAAGAAGTCAGAAACCACAACAGAAAAAGCAAACAAAACCAAAATGAAACAAAACAAGAACAAGGAAGTGGAGGAGAGAGAGTATAATCTCACAGGGTGGACAAAGCAAGGTGATTCACTTGTTCTGATTGAATTTTGGTCTCTGTGTTAGAAGACACCACATTCCAAAATTGCAACGAAAGCAAAATTCATATATATATGTGTATATATATATATATATATTTGAATAGAGTGACAAAAACTAAAATGAAGCATATACCTATAAAACTTAGATGTAAAAAGAAAAGTTAAAAAGCGACTTAAAAACATAAGTTGGTAAATAAGAATCTAATCGAAATGGGGAAAAGGTAAAAAAAAAAAAGAAAGAAATGGACAATTTTAGACTGAAAGATAAATGAGCCGTGAGGAAATACCTGGAGCTCGATATGCTTTTTTCTCCTGGTGCTGGAGTTTTACAGTCTTGTGGGATCCATATAGTTATAATCCACCTGTTCTTCCAGTCTGTATTCTGGGGGAATGGCCTGATGTGCTGCTTCTCAGGTATCTTTGCCTGGGCGGAGTTGCCCCACCCCTTGACATGGGCTCAATGAAGCTGGTCGTCAGTGTGGCTTTTTTCTCCCGGAGTCTTTCTGCACCTCTTCAGAGGGTCAGACTGAAAATGGCTGTGCCTGAATCTTCAGTCCAGAGTTGCAAGATCACGGTCCCCCCTTTTCAATAAACCCTCTGGGTCAGTCTTCACTTCTGTGTGCACCAAACTCCCCAGACTCCCACTGTGCATGCCCACTGCAATTCTCCCTGGGGGAGTCCCAGGGTCCTGCCAGAACCACTGCCCTTTGTATATTTGGGACTGTGAGCAGTTGTTGGTTCATGCATGCACCCTGTTCCACTGTTTCCAGGTCATGGCTGGGTGCCACCCTACTGTCCTTTCCAGGGCCACCACTGTGCTGAGAGTTTTTGCCTGGTTGCAGGTGCAGCCATTTCCTCTCTCCCAGGGGATGGTAAATAGCTTGCACATTACAGTCCTTTTCACTGTGCTCAGGCAAAGAGCAGTCTCCTGACTGGTGGGCTCATGGTTTATGGCAATTGGAGCTGAGAGTCCCTCCTGAGCTCACTGACCATAACCAGTTTCCCTGCTCCACTGCTTGAGCACTCTAGCAGTTCAGGCATCCCCAGTCATTCTGTGTCTTTTGGGATCCTAAGACCACAAAGACCCACCTATAATTCTGCCCTTTTCATCCCCTGAGCCTCTTTCAGAAAGGAATGTCTCTCACTGGAGCAGATTTTTAAGGGTTCTGATTTTGTGTTCCAGTGTTATATCACTTTCCCATAGCCAGCTTATTGAGACTCCCTTCCCCCTCCATTTACCTTCTGATATTTCCCTGCAGATTCACAACTCTGTACTTCCTACTTTGCAAAAAGCAATCACTTTTCTGTTTGTAGAATTCCAGATATATTTTCTTACATTTCAGGCTGATTCTGTGGATATTCAAGATGGTTTGATAGATATCCAGCTAAATTTGAGAGAGCAAATGAAAAGAGGTCCCCTACTTTTCTGCCATCTTGCCTCCCCTCCAGCTTTCTTTTGACGTCCATTAGCATAAGTGTTCTCCATCCTCTCACTTTCAATCTGCATTTGTCTTTAATTCTGAAAAGAGTCTCTTGTAGGCAGCATATAGATGGGTCTTTTTTTAATTCATTCTGACACCCTAAGTCTTTTGATTGGAGTGTTTAGTCCATTTACATTCAAATTAGTTATTGGTAGATATATATTTGGTGCTAGTTTATTACTTGTCTTGTCATTTCTGGAGGTTGTCTCTGTTCTTTTCTAGTATTTGTCCCGTTTAGTCTTTCCTTTCTACTCAGAGTCCCCTGGAATATTTCTTGCAGAGCTGATTTAGCGGTCATGAACTCCTTTAGTTTTTGTTTATCTGGGAAACACTGTATCTCCTATTCTGAATGATAGCTTTACTGGATAGAGTATTCTTGGCTACAGATATTTCCCACTCAGCACATTGAATATATCATGCCACTTTCTTCTGGCCTGCCAAGTTTCCATTGAGAGAACTGCAGCTAGCCTTCTGGGTATTCCTTTACATGTTAGGGACTTCTTTTGTCTTGCTGCTTTTAGAATTTTTTTCTCTATTGCTATACTTTGCAAATTTAACTACAATATGTCTTGGTGTTGGCCTGCTTTTGTTGACTTTACTGGGAGTTCTTTGTGCTTCCTGAATTTGG
>CM052883.1:73385615-73417434 GCA_028534135.1 Potos flavus
ACAACAAATGTTGGAGAGGATGTGGAGAAAGGGGAACCCTCTTCCACTGTTGGTGGGAATGCAAATTGGTGCAGCCACTTTGGAAAACAGCGTGGAGATTCCTCAAGAAATTAAAAATAGAGCTACCCTATGACTCTGCCATTGCACTACTGGGTATTTACCCCAAAGATGCAGATGTAGTACAAAGAAGGGCCACATGTACTCCAATGTTCATAGCAGCAATGGCCACAATTGCCAAACTGTGGAAGCAGCCAAGATGCCCTTCAACAGATGAATGGATCAAGAAGATATGGTCCATATATACAATGGTATATTATGCCTCCATCAGAAAGGATGAATACCCAACTTTTGTTTCAACATGGATAGGACTGGAAGAGATTATGCTGAGTAAAATAAGTCAAGCAGAGAGAGTCAATTATCACATGGTTTCACCTACATGTGGAACATAAGGGAAAACATGGAAGACATTGTGAGAAGGAAAGGAAGGGTGAATTGGGGGAAATCAGAGGGGGAGATGAACCATGAAAGACTGTGGACTCTGAACAACAAACTGTAGTTTTTGGAGGGGAGAGGGATGGGGGGTTTGGGCGAGCTTGGTGGTGGGTATTGAGGAGGGCACGTATTGCATGGAGCACTGGGTGTGGTACGTGAACAATGAATCTTGGAACACAGAAAAAAATAAAATAAAAGTAATTGGAAAAAAACCTAGAATAAATATAAAAAATAAATAAAATTTAAAAAATGAAAACATTTTTATAACATATATATTAATTTAAAAGCTTGTATTATTGGAACATTTTAGAACTACATATTCTGTTTTCTACTTGATTTAACAGACTAGTGCATTTTATAAATTATTATTTTATGTTTAGGGACACGTAATTAATAAACATGTAATTTTGTGACATCAACAACTAAAGAGATTCAATAATAGAGCTTCTAAAAGAGCAGTGCTTTTTTATGTCATTGAAGTCAAGCTGGTAAAAATTCAAAATAAAGTGTTATAACTTTAGGATGTTAAATGTAATCTCCATGGTTATGCATAGAAAATAACTAAATAATATATGCAAAAATAAATGAGAATAAAATTTAAGTATTTCATTTAAACAGAAAGTCAGCCAAACACATAAGACAACAGATATGCAAAACATGAGGGGGGAAGCTACAAGAACAAATAGCAAAATGACAGAAGGCCCTCCTTGTCAGGAATCAGTTTAACTCTAAATGAATTAAATTATCCAATAAAAAGGCAGAAACTGCTGAATGAATAAAACACTTGATCCAGCTTATGTATAAAATATGCCATCTAAGAGAGGCTCACTTTGGATCCAAAGAAACTAGGGTAAATGTTAAAGAATGAAACAATATTTCATCCAAATAGTAACCAAAGGTAGCATACATTATTATGCAACATAGACTTTAAATTAAAAAAATAAATATACATGAGAGAAAGAAAGACATTAATTTTAAAACGAGTTGCAGTAGAGTAAGAAGATACAGCTATTATAAACATTTACACACTTAATAATATAAAATAAATATATACGAAGTAAGATTTTCAGAATCAAAAAGAGAAATTCTATATAGAAGTTCTATAATAATAGTGCAGATTGAGGCAGTGATGAAAAATCTCCTAAGAAAATTGCTTTTGAAACAATGGCTTCACTGGTAGATTTTACCAAACACGTAAAGAGCTACCACAAATGCTTTTGAAACTTTTTCTTAAAAAACTAGAGGAGAGAACACTATCTGACTCATTCAGTATTACACTGATATCAAACCCGAAAAACATAACAGGAAACAGGAACTAGAGACCAATATCCCTTATAAACATTAATTCACAAGTCCTCAACAAAATACTACAAAACTGAATTCAGCAGCATATTAAAATGATTATATACTTTAAGCAAGCGGGATTAATTTTTGCAATTCAGGGATGGCACAATGGAGGAAAATTGATCAATGCAAAACACCACATAAACAAAAGGAGATTTAAAAACACATGATCATCTCAACTGATGCAGAAAAAGCCTTTAATAAAATTCAACACCCTTTCACGATAAAAATTCTCACCAAACTAAGAGTAGAAGGAAACTACAAGCCATAAATGAAGACTCCACAGTGATCATCATCCTTAATAGTGAAAGACTGAAATCTTTTCCCCTAAAAAAAGAAAAGTATGCTCAAATTCACCATTTCTATTTAATACAGTACTGGAACTCCTAACCAGAGCCACAAGGTAAGAAAAATAATTGAAACTCAGAATTAATAGAGAACTCCTAAAAGTCAACAACAAAGTATTTTAAACATCTAACTTCAAAAATGGCCATGGACTTGTATAGAAATTTCTCCAAAGGAGGGCACCTGGTTGGCTCAGTTAAGTGTCTGCCTTCAGCTCAGGTCATGATCTCAGGGTTCTGGGATTGAGCCCCACATCAGGCTCCTTGCTCAGAGGGGAGTCTGTTTCTCCCCCTCCCTCTGCTGCTCCCCCTGCTTGTGCTCTCTCTCTCAAATAAATAAAATCTTAAAAAAAAAGAAAGAAATTTCTCCAAAGGAGATATACAGCCAATAATCCCATGAAAAGATATTCAATATCATTAAGTATTAGGAAAATACAAACCAAAATTACAATGAGGTAATTCACATCACACTGTTAGGATGGCTAATAAGAAAACAAAACAATTACAGCAACAACAGTTACAAAAATGTGTTAATGAAGATGTGGAGAAATTGGAACACACGTGCACTGTTGGTGGGAATATCAAATGGTACAGCTGCTATGGAAAACAGTATGACTTTCTCAAAAAATTAAAAGTAGAATTACCATGTGACCCAGTAATCTCATTCATGGACATGGATTCAAAAGAACTGAAAACAGGGTCTCAATGAGATATTGGTACCTCCATGTTCATAGGACTATTATTCATAATACTTAAAATGTGGAAGCAGCCCAAGTATCTATCTAGGGATGAATGCGAAGTGTTATCACAAAAATGGCAAAATAGGAGGTCACAGTCTCCATCCCCCGAGAAAGATTAACAGTTAGACAGCCATCCATGAACACTCAGCTTATAAATGTTCAGCAGTCCACTTCACAAATTTTAGCAACACAGTGAAAGAAACAAAGTGTCTGGAAATAACTGCACACAAAAAAGAAGAAATAACAACCTCATTTTGTCTGCATTACTCCTTACCCCAGGACAACACTGCTCAGCATGGTGAGGGAATCCCCAATTAGAAAGAGTTCCTCTTACCAGGAAAGGGAATTGGATGAGCAAGCAGTTTCCTCATCCTTTTGGGGCACCACACAAATGTATTTCTTTGGTTTCATCACACATAAACATCCAAAGCTAACATGTATATAGCTAGAAAACGAAGAAAAAAAAAAAAAGAATAGAGGCTATCAGTATCAACTGCATAGTGAAAGTAACTACAGTTACCAGTGAATTACTCCTTAGAGAAGCCTACTGAAGGAATCAAAGTTCAACACAGCCACCCCAGACCTACTGCAGATTTCACTGCTTTTATTATGTAACTGAGAGAAATTTGAAATTTTGAGGCATTCAGTTAGCTTCATGAACTTGTATTCCAAATCTCTCCCCAATATTTTGGAAAGTTCTCAGCCATTATTTATTTGATTTAATACATCTTCTGCCTTCCCCCTTTTTTTTTCTCTCTCTACTTCTTCCAGGACTTTAATTATGGCAGTTGTTAGGGCTTTAAATGTCAGTCTGTACTCCTGTGGCTTCAGGATCTCACCATAGGCATATGTACAGCTTTGAAAACCATCAAAGGAAGTAAGGTGGAGCATGTTCAGGTGCAAAGTTAGAAGGGGTATTTTCAAGTGAGCACATCTGTGCATGCTAATGACAGAAGATAAGAGTAGATCCAGGCCCACAAGCAGCTGTGAGAACCTTGGCTTTCAGCATGCACTTCCATAGCTTCAGGATCTCACCATGCGCATGCACAGAGGAGGTGGAAGTTGGTAGCATGCAGGTATATAGCTGAAGGGGCTCACCCCAATGCACTTACAGAGATAGAAATCAGCTGCTGGGGTCTAATCTTGCTTCTTGCACAAGAACAGCCATAGTGTGTTAGGCTGGATACTGATAATGGTCCCAAGATAGGGTGGGCACTGGGTTAAAAGAGTATGGAGAGAGTCAGACATCTGATATCTGTGAGTAAGAATAACTGTGGGGTGAAAACTCCATAAGGATAGTTCATTTTTCAAAAGAAACTGTGCAGGCCAGAAGGTAGTAGTATAATCAATGTACTGAAAGGAAAAATCTTACAACCAATAATATTATATCCAAAAGTTATCATTCAAAATTGAAGGAGATATAGAGTTTCCCAGACAAACAAAAAATAAAAGTGTTAATCACCACTGAATCGACCTTACAAGAAATGTTAAAGGGACTTCTTTAAGCCAAAAAAAAAAAAAAAAAGGTTATAACTAGAAGTAAGAAAATTATGAAAGAACAAATCTCATTAGTAAAAGCAAACAGTAAATGTAGTGGACCAGCTACTTATTAAGCTAGTATGAAGATTAAAGACAAAAGTGGTAAAATCGATCATATCTATAATAATTAGTTAAGAAACTCATAAAATGAGAGATGTAAATATCACAGAAAATGTGAATGGGAAAGTAAAAATGTAGTAGTTTTAAAATGTGTTTAAACTTAAGTGACCATCAATTTAATATAGGCTATTATATACATAATAAATTATAAATGAACCTCATGGGAACCACAGAACAAAACCTATGATAGATACACAAAAAAATAAAGAGAAAAATACACAAAAAATAAGGAGAAAAATATTCAAACATAACACTAAAGAAAATAATCAAATCACACACACAAAAAAAGAGGGCAAGAGAAGAAGAAAGGAATAGAAATCACAAAAAGAACCAGAAAACAGTTAATGAAATGGCAATAATTACATGCCTGTAAATAATTATTTTAAATGTAAATGACTAAATTTTCCAGTCAAAAGACATAAGGTGACTGGATGTAGAAAAAACAAAACAAAACACTCAAATAAAGACACACCGACTGTTGGGGTGCCTGGATGGCTGAGTCAGTTAAGTGTCTGCCTTTGGCTCAGGTCATGATCCCAGGGTCCTGGGATTGAGCCCTGTGTCAGGCTCCCTGCTTGTCGGGAAGCTTGCTTCTCCCTCTCCTACTCTCTCTGCTTGTGTTCCCTCTCTCACTGTGTCTTTCTCTGTCAAATAAATAAATAAATAATCTTAAAAAAAAAAAACCCACACTGAACGTGAAAGAATGAAAAAAAATTCAATGAAAATGAAAGTGAAAAGAAAACTGGGACAGCAATAGTTATATCAGACAAAATGTACTTTTAAAACAAAGACTGTAGCAAGAAATAAATAAAGATATTACATAATGATAAAGAGATCAATTCCCAAAAAAGTAGATAACAAATATAAATATGTATGCATCCAACGTAAGAGCACCTAAATACATAAAGCATTTATTATCAGACATAAAAAGAATTGGCATAAAAAATTGACAGTAATACAATAACAGCAGGGGATGTTAACACACCCCTTACATCAATGGATGGATCACCCAAACAGAAAGTATACAAGGAAATCATGGCCTTTATTCCATGGTTGCAAGGATGGTTCAATATCCATAAATCAACAAATGTAATGTACCATATTTCAAAATGTGGATATAAATTACATTATCATCTCAATAGATAAAGAAAAATAACTTGATAATATTCGATATGCATTCATAATAAAAACTCTCAGCAAAGTGAGCATGGAGGGGATATAACCTCAGCATAATAAAGTTCATATATGAGAAACCTAACCTAACATCATATTCAATGGTGAAAAGCCAAAACTTTTTCCTTTAAGTTCAGGAACAAGGCAACAACGTCCACTCTCATTACTTTTATTCAAAATAGTATTGGAAGTTGCAGACATACTAATCAGACAAGAAAAATAAATAAAAGGCACCCAAGATGGTAAGAAATAAGTGAAATTTCACTATTTTCAGATAATATGATATATAAAGAGACAACCCGAAATACTCCCTCAAAAAAATTAGAACTAATAAATTAATTCAGTAAAATTACAGGATACAAAATTAATATAAAGAAATCAATTATATTCCTATACACTAATAACAAAATACCACAAAAAGAAGTTAAAAAATATTATTTAAAATTTCATTAAAACAAGTTAAATATCTAGAAATAAATTTAACCAAGGAAGGTAAATATCTATACTCTAAAAACTCTAAGACACTGATGAAAGAAATTGAAGATGGCACAAATAAATGGAAAGATATACTATGCTCATGGATTGAAAAAAAAATGCCCATATTATCCAATGTTAAAATGTGTTAAAATGTCCATATTATCCAAAGCAGTTACAGATTAAATGCAATCACTACCAAATTACTAATAGCATTTTTCACAGAACTAGGACGCATAATCCTAAAATTAGTATGGAAATACAAAAGACTCAGAATAGCCAAATCAATGTATGAAAAAAGAACAAAGCTGGAGATATCAATCCCAGATTTCATACCGTATTACATTGCTATAGTTATCAAAACAATATACTACTGCCACAAAAGCAGACCTGTAGACCAATGGAAAAAAAAGAGAACTCAGAAGTAAACCTAAGCTTATATGGTCAATTATTCAACAAAAGAGGCAAAAATATACAATGGGGAAAAGACAGTCTTTTCAATAAATGGTGTCAGAAAAACTTTACATCTACATGAAGAAGAACGAAACTGGTTGACTTTCTTACACCATATACAAAAATAAACTCAAAATGTATAAACATCTAAATGTAAGACCTAAAACCACAAACTCCTAAAAGAAAAAAAAAAAGGCAGTAAACTCTTTGACATTTGTCTTAACAATATTTTTGTTCAAATCTGTCTTCTTGGGTGCGGGAAAAACAAACTATTAGGACTACATTAAACTAAAAAGCTTTTTCACAACAAAGAAAGCCATCAGAAAATGAAAAGGGAACATACTGAATGGGAGGATATTGCAAATGATATATGTGATAAGGGGTTAATATCCAAAATATATAAAAAAATCATAAAACTCCAGAAAAAAAGCACAGTCTGATTAAAAAATGATCAGAGAACCAGAATAGACAATTTTCCAATAAAGACACACAAATGGCCAACAGAACAAAAAGATGCTCAGCATCACTAATCCTCATGGAAATGTAAATCAAAACCACAATAAGACATCAATTCACATCTGACAGAATGGAAAGAATTAAAGAAAGAAAGAAAAGAAAGAGAGAGAGAGAGGGAGGGAGGAAGGAAGGAAACAAGTGTTGGTGAGAATGCACTGTTGGTGGGAATGTAAATTGGTGCAACCACTATGGAAAATATTATGGAGGTTCCTCAGAAATTTAAAAATAGAGCTTCCATACGATCCAGCATTTTCATGTCTGGGTATATATTTGAAGAAAAAAAAACACTAATTGAAAAAGATATATACATCCTTTTATTTATTGCGGCATTATTTACAATAGCCACAATATGGAAGGAATGTAAATGTCCATGATAGATGAATGGATAAAGAAGATGAATGAATAAGGAAGTGCTCATAATAGATGAGTGGATAAATGTCAATGGAATATTATTCAGCTATAAAAATAATAAAATCTTGCCATTTGAAATAAAATGAATTGACCTAAAGTGTATTAGTTCAGTCAAATAAGTTAGAGAAAGATAAATACCATATATTTTCACTTATATGTGGAATCTAAAAAGCAAAACAAACGAACAAACAAAACAAAATTGACTCCTATGTACAGAAAATAAACTGTTGGTTACTAGAGCAGGAAGATGTTGGGTGCAGCAGGTGAAATAGGTAAAGAGGCTTAAGAGGTACAGTCTACCAGTACTAAAAACTAAGTCACAAAGATATATCTTTTTACAGCATAAGAAATAATTTATATGATATTGTAATAATATTGTATGGTGACAGATACTAATTAGACATCATAGTGATCATTTTATAATCTATACAAATGTCCAATCTCCATGCTGTACCCCTGAAATTAACATAATATTTTATGTTAACTGTACTTCAATCAAAAAAGAAATGGATATATAATATTAATGAAACTGAAATATATGTAATATTGACTACTATCTTCCAGAAAGATTACATTTCTTCACATGTATATTAGTGAAGTTCTATTATTTTCTTGATACAGGCTCTTTGCTTTTAATTAAAAATATTTTAAGTTAAAACACAGAAACCAACCCACAAAAACAGGAAACAAACAAACAAACAAAAAACCAGGTAAATGTGATTCAGTCTCAAGAAAAAAAAATAATTAATGTATATTAGCCCCACAACACATAAAGACAAGATGTCTCAGTAGACACAAGGAAAATGTAGAAATTAACCAAATGAGAATCCCTAAAATGAATAATACAGAATATACAAAAAAAATCATTGTATGAATTTAACAGTAGAATAGAGATAACAGATGAAATGCCCCCCTCAAAAGAAGCTTGAAAATAGAACAATTACATGATATAATGTAAAAAAGAGATTTTAAAACATTTTCAAAATAGGGCGTTTGGAAGATTGTGGCTGAGAAGGAGGACCTTAGGCTTGTCTCATTCCAGAACTACATTTAGATAACTATCAAATTATCTTAAATACCACAGAAATTGACTTGAATACTGGTAGAACCAACTCCACAACTAAAGGGAAAGGAGAGGCCACATCAAAGAGAGTAGAAATTGCAGAGATGTGGTTTAGGGGAGAAACAGATTGTGGCTGCTGCAGCTGGAAGGGAGCTGAAGTTACTGAGAAGGTTGAGAGACAGACAACACACAAGGGAGCATGGGAAAACAAATCTCAGTAGCAACTGGCTTGGAAGGCAAGAGAGGCTGAGTTTTCATGACTTTTGGCAACCACAAAGGCTTAAAGCCTGGAATTTTAAAGGTCAGGGGGCTTGGCTGGGATAGAACCCTGAGGGCATTGTGTTGCTCTTAGAGAAGGCAGGAAAACAACCCAGAGACACACAGCATGGAAACAGGAATCTGAACAGCACCTGAGGAATATAGTTGGGGGGGGTTTAGTTGCTCATCTTGGAGCATACCCCAGAGAGACAGCACTCACAGAGAGACTCTACTAGAAACAAAGGAACTGGCCAGCCACCATTTCCCTCCCTCAACCCTCAGCATAAAGAGGGCACCTGTGGGAACCAGTATAGCTCTGATATTTACTTAACTTGCTTACACCAATCCCCACCTCCCCTATGCTGTGCTGGAATTGCCCCTTCCAATAACTCTTACCTCAGTCTCAGTGTGGCCAGCCTCCTTCCCGAGAAGCTTGGCCCAAACTCCTGCTCACACTGAATCTCCCAAAATAGGAGTTTTGCAGAATTTCAGTTCTGGCAGCTATAGTGATAGGTCTCATTTCACAAATGGATCAGAGCAAACCTAGTTAAAATGCACCACATTTAAGCCAGGGACCAAACATTGCTCACAGTAGACAAAGACGGCCTCCGCAGATGACTGGTCTGAAGGATAAATAGGCCAGGACAAAACAGCAGAGCATATGCATCACACATTGGAGACACTCCTGGAAGTGCAGGCCCTGGGAAACAAGAAACACCACAAAGCAGGGCACTACAGGAATTCTTCATGAAGTCATTACCCTCAAGAACACAAGATGTAGCTGACTTTCCTAACACAGAGAAACAGGCAAGAGATTTACACAAATGAGAAGACAGAGAAATTTATCCCAAATGAAAGAATAGGACAAGACCATGGCCAGAGATTTAAGCAAAACAGATATAGGTAACATGACTGAACAGAATTTAAAGTAGTAATCATAAGGGATGCCTGGGTGGCTCAGTCAGTTAAGCATCTGCCTTTGGCTCAGGTCATGATCCCAGGGTCCTGGGATCAAGTCCTGCATCAGGCTCCTTGCTGAGCAAGGAGCTTGCTTCTCTCTCTGCCTGGGTCTCCCCCTGCTTGTGCTCTCTCTCTCTTTCTGACAAATAAATAAATAAAATCTTTAAAAAATAAAAAAATAAAATAAAGTAGTAATCATAAGAATAATCACTGGACTTGAGAAGGATGGAAGATATGAATGAGAGCTTTAATACAGAGATAAGGAATAACATAGCAGAGATAAAGTGTACGATAAACAAAATGAGAAACACAGACGGTGGAGTGAATAGCAGGCTAGAAGAAGCAGAGGAATGAATTACTGACCTAGAAGACAGACTAATGGAGAGTAATCAAGTTGAACAAAAGATAGAGAAAAGAATTACACAAATGAGAATACACATAAGAAACTCAGTAACTCACAAATGTAATAACATTCATATTATAAGAGTTCCAAAAGAAGAGAGAAAAGGGAGTAGAAAATTTGTTTGAAGAAATAATAGCTGAAAACTTCCCTAATCTGGGGAAGTAAACAGATATCCAGATTCAGGAGGCACAAAGAATTCCCATCAAAATAAATAAAAGTAGATATACACCAGGACATATTGTAATTAAATAGCAAATATAGTGATAAAGAAAAATAAATAAATAAAAGCAGCAAGAGGAGCACCTGGGTGGCTTGGTTGTTAAGAGCCTGCTTTCAGCTATGGTCATGGTCCAGGGTCCTGGGATTGAGCCCCGCATCAGGCTCCCTGTTTTGCGGGAAGCCTGCTTCTCCCTCTCCTACTCCCACTGCTTGCGCTCCCTCTCTCGCTGTGTCTCTCTCTGTCAAATAAATAAATAAAAAACTTAAAAATAAATAAAAATAAAAGCAGCAAGAAAAAAGAGTTCAACAACTTACAAGGGAAAATCCATAAGGCTAACAGGGGACTTTTAAACAAAAAATTTCCAAGCCAAAAGGAGGTGGCATGATATACTTAAAGTGCTGAATGGGAAAAATTTGCAGCCAAGAATACTCTGTCCAGCAAAGCTAACATTCAGAATAGAGGAGAGATAAAGAGTTTCCCAGACAAACAAAAACTAAAGGAGTCCATGACAACTAAACTAGCCCTGCAAGAAATATTAACAGGGGCTCTTTTAGTGGAAAGGAGAGACCAAAAATGACAGTATAGTAGTAGGAAACGCAAAAGCAGTAGAAATTAATATTTCCACAAAAAATCAATCAATAAACTCACAGAGTATCCTTATAAAAGGATATAAAATATAACAACATATATCTAAAATGTGGGGAAGAGAGGAGTAAAGAATGGGTTCAAACTTGAACCATCAACTTAATATAGACTGTTTTATCCAGAAGAAGTTATATTAAAACCAAATGGTAACCATATATTAAAAAACTAGTAATAAACATGCAAAGAATGAAGAGAAAGAAATCCAAATATATTTAAGAAAAATCAACAAAATATGGGAGAATGACAAGAAAGGATCAGAAAAAATCTTCAGAAACAACCACAAGACAAATAATAAATTGCAACAAATATATATTTCTCAATAATTAATTTGATTGTAAATGGGCTAAACATTCCAATCAAAAGACATAGGGTGACAGAATGTATAAAAAATACAAGACTCATCAATATGCTGCCTATAGGAGACTCATTTCAGACCTAAAGGCACTTGCAGATTAAAAATGAAGGGATGGAGAAATATTTGTCATGCAAATGTGTGTCAAAAGAAAGGTTGAGGAGTAGTATTTATTTTTGGACAGAAAAGACTAAAACTAAGAGTGTAAAGGGGGAAATCCAACCAGAAAATATAACAATTATAAATATTTATGCACCCAACATAGAAGCACCCAAATACATAAAACAGTTAACACCAAATTTAAAGGAACTAGTTGATACTAATACAATAATATTAGGGAACTTTAACACCCCACTTTTATCAGTGGACAGACCATCTAAACAGAAAAGAGAGAAAGAAAGAAAGAAAGAAAGAAAGAAAGAAAGAAAGAAAGAAAGAAAGAAAGAAAGAAAGAAAGAAGGGCTTTAAATGACACACTCAACCAGATGGACTTAACAGATATATTCAGAATATTTCATCCTAAAGCAGCAATATACACATTCTTTTCAAGTGTGCATGGGACATTGTCTAATAGTTCACATATTAGCCCACAAAACGTGCCTCAGCAAATTCAAGATTAATGTCCTGTCATGCATATTTTCTTTTTCTTTTATAAAGATTTTATTTATTTATTCGTCAGAGAGAGAGCACACAAGCAGGGAGAGCAGCAGGCAGAGGGAGAAGCAGACTCCGGCTGAGCAGGGAGCCTGATGTGGGACTCAATCCCAGGACCCTGGGATCGTGACCTGAGCCGAAGGCAGACATTTAACCAACTGAGCCACCCAGGCGTCCCTCATATTTTCTGACCACATGGCTATGAAACTAGAAGTCAACCACAAAAGAAAATCTGTGAAGACCACAAATACATGGATGTTAAATAACATGGCTCTAAACAATGAATGCATCAAACAGGAGATAAAAGAAGAAATAAAAAATACATGGAAACAGGGGGAAGCTAAGATGGTGACATAGTAGGAGGACCCTAGGCTTGCCTCATCCCTTGAACACAGCTAGATAACTATCAAATCATTCTAAATACCCAAGAAATCAACCTTAAGACTGTTAGAATAAACTGCACAATTACAGGGAGAGAAGAAGCCACATTGAGGAAGATAGACAGTATGGAGACATTGTTTGGGGGAGAAATGGATCATTGGTGCTGTGAAGAGAGGGAGCCCAGGTCAAGGAGAAAGGCAATACAGAGTGGAGTGCACAGGGATACACTGAAAGAGACTATTTCCCCAAAGCATTGACTGGGGAAACAAGAGGAGTTGATTTTCATCAGTTCTCGCAGAGCAGTGGTGTTCAAAGACTAGAATTTTAGAGGTTCGCAGGCTTGGCTGGGATAGAGCTCTGAGGGCATTGCTCTACCCCTGGAGAGAAGATGGACCAGCAACTCCAGAGCAGAAGATGCCATCTGAGGATCACCTAAGGTGCATCAGGAGACACTATTCACTCTTCTTGGAGTTCATCTATGACAGTTGGCATTTGCAGAGAGACCTCTCTGGAGGCAAAAGAGCCAGTAGGCTCCATTCCTTCACCTGCCTCTCAGCATAGGTGCAGAGATACCTACTGAAGGCGGATAACCCAGACCCTGGCTCTTTAGCATGTTTTGTCCAAATCCCACACCCCTTCACTCTGGCGCGATGGTCCTTCTCAGTCAAATCTGAATCAGTCCCAGGACAGAGAGACCCTCCACTAAAATACCAGTGCAGGTCCCCACCACATCAGGTCCCTAGAGTTTGGAGTCGTAAAAGTCAGCATACTTGGCGTGAAAACAGTGATCTGAAAAATGCCTGGGACGTACAGAGGTTCCTCAAAAAGTCAAAAATGGAACTACCTTACAATCCAGCAATTGGACTACTAGGAATTTACCCAAAGGATACAAAAGTACTGATTCAAAGAATACATGCACTTCAATGCTTAGCAGCTTTATCAACAATAGCCAAATTATGGAAAGAGCCCAATGTCCAGTGACTGATGAGTGGATAAAGAAGAAGTGGTGTATATATATCATGGAATATTACACAACCATAAAAAAGAATGAAATCTTGCCACCTGCAACCACATAGATAGAGCTAGAGAGTATTATGCTAAGTGAAGTAAGTCAGTCAGAGAAAGACAAATACCATATGATTTCATATGTGTAATTTAAGAAACATATTAGATGAACACAGTGGGGACAAAAAGAGAGAAGCAAACCAGGAAACAGACTCTTAACTATAGAGAGCAAACTGAGGGTTACTAGAGGGGAGGTTGGTGTGGAGATGGGTTAAATAAGTGATAGGTATTAAGGAGGGCACTTGTTGTGATGAGCACTGTGTGTTGTATCTAAGTGATGAATCACTAAGTTCTACACCTGAAATTAATATTACACTGTATGTTACTAAAATGAAACTTAAATAAAAACTTGAAGAAATACATGGAAGTAAATGGAAATGAAAACACAATGATCCATATCCTTTGGCATGCACCAAATGGGGTTCTAAGAGGAAAATTTGTGGCAATACAGGCCTAACTCAAGAAGCAAGAAAAATCTCAAATAAACAACCTAACCTCATACCTAAAAGGACTAGAAAAAGAGCAACAAAGCAAGCCTAAAACCAGCAAAAGGAAGGAAATAATAAAGATTAAAGTAGAAATAAATGATAATGAAACTAAAAACAAAACAAAATAAAAGCATGAAACCAGAAACTAGTTCATTGAAAAAAATCAATAAAATTGATAAACTTCTAAAGAGACATATCAAGAAAAGAAAAAGGACACAAATAAAACCACAAGTAAAAGAGGAAAAATAACAACTGATACCACAGAAAAACAAAACAAAACAAAATTTAAGAAAATATTATAAAAAACTACATGCCAACAATTTGGACAACCTGGAAGAAATAGATAAATTCCCAGAAGTATACAAACTACCAAAACTGGGGCACCTGCATAGATCAGTAGGTTAATCATCTGCCTTTGGCTCAGGTCATGATCCTGGGGTTCTGGGATAAAGTCCCACATAGGGTTCCCTGCACTGTGGGGACTCTGCTTCTCCTTCTGCCTCTCTCGCTCTCTGTCTCCCATGCATAAATAAAATCTAAAAAAACCCCCCAAAACTACCAAAACTGAAACAGGAAGAAATAGAAAGTTTGAACAGACTGATACCCAGCAAATAAATGGAATCAATAATCAAAAAACTCCCAAGAATCAATAGTCCAGGACCAGACAGCATCACAGGTGAATGCTACAAAGTACTTAACGAAGAATTCATGCCTATTCTTCTCAAACTACTTCAGAAAATAGAAAAGAAAGGAAAACTTCCAAATCCATTCTGAGGCCAGCATTACCCTGATTCCAAAACCAGACAAAGACTCCACTAAAAAACGGGAATACAGGACAATATCCCTGATGAACATAGATGCAAAAAGCCTCAACAAAATTCTAGCAAACTGAATTCGACAATATTATTTAAAAAAAGAAAAAATTACCGTGATCAAGTGGGATTTATTCCTGGGTTCCAAGTGTGGTTTAGTATTTGCTAATCAGTCAACGTGATACATCACATCAATAAGAAAAGAATAAGAACCCTCTGATCATTTCAATAGACACAGAAAAAGCATTTGACAAAGTACAATATACACTTATGATTAAAAAAAAAAGCTCTCAAAAAAAGTAGGGATAGAGGGAATATACCTCAACATAATACAGGCCATAAATGAAAAACCCATAGCAAACATCATACTCAATAGGGAAAAACTGAGAGCTTTCTTCTGAAGGTCAGGAACAAGACAAGTTTGTCCAATCTCACCATTTTTATTCAACATAGTACTGGAAGTCCTAACCACAGCAGTCAGACAACAAAAAAATAAAAGACATCCAAAATGGTAACAAAGAAGTAAAACTTTCCCTATTTACAGATGATATGATACTCTATAGAGAAAATCCTAAAGGGGGAGCAAGATAGCGGTAGAGTAGGGGACCTCGTTTCATCTGGTCCCTTGGATTTATCTGGATATCTATCAAACCATCCTGAACACACACAAATTCAACCTGAGATGTAAGAAGATTTATATGGATCTCCACAAGCAGAAAAATGACTACTTTTTGTGAAGCAGGAGATGTGGAACACTGAATCTTCAGGGAATATATCCGAAGATAAGCAGAGGGGGAAGGAAGCCTCCATAAAATGGCTTCCAGAAAGTGATATAACACCTGAACAAAAAAAGTTTGGAACCTTGGAAATCTCTAATGAGAGACACCCCCTTCTGAAAAGGGCACAGGGGCAAGTAGGGCAGAATTCTAAGTGGATCATTGTGGTCTCAGGATTCCAAAAGACTCAGAAAGAATGGGGGAGCCAGAACCAATAGAGCCCCCAAGCAGTGGAACGGGGAGACTGGTTATGGTCAGTGAGCCCAGAGGAGACCTTCAGTTCAGGACACCATAAGCCATGAGCCTAGTCAGTGTGGGAGTCCACCCTCTGCCTGAACACCCTGAAAAGGACTACAAGGTGTGGGCTGTCTAATATTGTAGGGGAAATACAGAACTGCTTCTGTCCATGACGGACAGTTCTCATGGTGGTGCGGCCCATGAAAAGATGCTGGGGTGGCACCTGGCATGACCTAGGAGCTGCAGAAGAGGGTACACACCCAAGTCCACAGCTGCTGGCAGTAGCAGAGTCACAAGGCACAGAAACACTTGCGGGTTCCTGTAACTTTCCCCAGGGGAAGTGCAGCTGGCAGAGCCATGGGATTTGGCAGTTTGGCACACAAAAACCCTGCACCCATGACTGGGCAACAGCTCTCAAAGCAGTGTGACCCCCAAGGGACACTGGGGCAACATTCAGCGTGACCTGGGAGCTGCTGAAGAGGATGCATGCTCACACCCACAGCCACTAGCAATTGTAAAGTAAAAAAACACAGAGATGCTCATGGGTCCCCATGATTCCCCCAGGAGAGGTGTGGTGGGCACAAATTGCACTGGTCTGTAGAGTTTGGTGTGCAGAGGTGGAAATGGATCAACTTGGAGGATTTGTTGGGGAGGGGTGGGGACCTCAATATTGCAGCTCTGGGCTGGAGATTCCTGCCCAGCCATGTTTGCGCTGACCTCTAAAGAGAAGCAGAAATATGTCAAGGAAAAAAAAACTGCACAGCCAATCAGCTCACATTAAGCCCATCCCCTGACAAGGGATGGGGCAACTCCATCCAGGCAAAGATGCCTGAGAAGCTAAGTGGCAGGACTCTCCCCCAGGAGACAGACTGGTAGAACAGGTCAATAAGCTTATTTCCTACAGGACTGTTAAACCAGTGCCAGGGGAAAATAATATCGGGACCTCCAGGTGTTCCTTCATGACTCACTTATACTTCAGGCTAAAATTTTACATTTCTTTTTCAATTTCTTTTCTTATTCTTTTCCTTTTTTTAAAAAAAACTCTGTTCCTGTCTCAAATAGATTCATATTTCCCAATCTATGTTTTTAAGTCGCTTCTTAAATTTATATTTTTTCACATCTATGTTTTATAGATTTATGCCCCATACTAGCCTGTTTTTCACTCTATTCAATTTTATCTTGATATGTATGTAAGTTCTAATTTCCTTGCAATTTTGGGATATAGTGTCTTCTAACACACAGACCATAAATTAAGCAGGAATGGGCAGATCACCCTGCTGTGTCCACCCCGAGATATTATAATATCTCTCCCCACATCCTTCTTTTTTTTTAATCTTTTTTTTCCTTTTTTATTGTTTTGGATCATCTTGGCTTTGGTGGCATATCTGTGGTAGCTTTTGACCACTTTGGATTTTTTCTTCAGGTCGTGGCTGTTATTTTGGACTCTGTTCATTCACTCAACCATCCCTTAACAGATGACTATGAGGAGAAACTCCCAACAAAGAAAAGAACCAGAGACAATGTCATCTGCCACGGATCTAATGGCTATGGATATAAGCAAGATGTCAGAGACAGACTTCAGAGTAGCAATCATGAAGTCAATTGCTAGGCTTGAGAAAAGCATTAGTGACAATATGGAATCTCTAAGAGCAGAAATGAGATCTAATCAGGCCAAAATTAAAAATGCTATGAATGAGATCCAGTCTAAACTGGATACTCTAACAACCAGGATAAATGAGCCAGAAGAACGAATTAGTGATCTAGAATATAAGCTGATAGAATGAAAGGAAGCTGAGGAAGATAGGGATAGGCAGCTAGAAGCCCATGAGAACAGACTTAGAGAGATCAACGATGCCATGAAACCTCCAAATGTCAGAATTATTGGGATAACTGAGGACGTGGAGAGAGAGAGAGGACTAGAAGGTATATTTGAGCAAATTATAGGTGAGAACTTCCCTAAAATGGAGAAGGAAACAAGGATTCATATCCAAAAAGCAGATAGGACCCCTCCCAAAATCAATAAAAATGGACCAACACCCTAGCATATGATAGTGAAACTTGCAAGTCTTAGAGCCAAGGAAGCTATCCTGAGAGCAGCTAGGGGGAAAAGATTTCTTACCTATGGAGGAAGGAACATCAGAATAACATCAGACCTCCCACAGAGACCTGGCAAGCCAGAAAGGGCTGGCAAGACATATTCAGGGCACTAAATGAGAAGAACATGCAGCCAAGAATACTTTATCTAGCAAGGTTGTCATTCAAAATAGACAGAGAGACAAAGAGCTTCCAGGACTGGCAGAAACTGAAAGAATATATGACCACCAAGCCATCCCTGCAAGAAATATTAAGGGGGATTCTATAAACAAAGGAAGACCTCAAGAGTAATATAGACCAGAAATTTAGAGAGACAATCTATAGAAACAGGGACTTTACAAGAAATATGACAGCACTAAATTCATATCTTTCAATAGTCACTCTCAATGTGAACAGCCTAAATACTTCCATGGAACATCACAGGGTTGCAGATTGGATAAAAAGAAAGGTCCCATCCATATGCTGTTTATAAAAGACTCATTCTGAACCTAAAGACACCTCCAGATTGAAAGTAAGGGGATGGAGAACCATTTATCATGCCAACGACCTCAAAAGAAAGCTGGGGTAGCAATTCTCATATCAGACAAATTAGATTTTAAACCAAAGAGTGTAGGAAGAGATGTAGAAGGACACTATATAATACTTAAAGGCTCTATCCAACAAGAAAATCTAATAACTGTAAATATCTGTGCCCCCAATATAGGAGCAACCAACTACATAAACCAACTATTAACCAAAATAAAGAATCATATTGATAACAATACATTAATAGTAGGAGACTTCAACACTCCATCACAGCAATAGACAGACCATCTAAGCAGATCAACAAAACAAAAAACAAGAGCTTTGAAGGACACACTGGACCTGATAGACTTGCCATCTGAAATGACATGGATGGAGCTAGAGAGTATTATGCTGAGCAAAATAAGTCAGTCAGAGAAAGACAAATACCATATGATTTCACTCATACATGGGATTTAAAAACAAAGAAAATAAGAAAAGGAGAAAAAATGAGAGAGAGAGAATGAAACCAAGAAACAGACTCTTAGCTATTGAGAACAAAATGTTACCAGAATGGAGGTGGGGTGGGGGAATGGGTTAAATAGATGATGGGGATTAGGGAGTGCAGGTTGATGAGTACTGTGTGATGTAAGGAAGTGTCGAATCAGTATATTGGACACCTAAAACTAATATAACATTTTATGTTAATTAACTGGTGTTAAAATAACAACTCAAAAAAATACAAAAAAAAAAGTATTTTAAAATAATCTCTCAGGATCTATGGGAGTAACATGTATAAAATTATATATTCTGGTGTACGATGACAGAAAATGGGAAAGGAATCTATTGAATTAGTGATAACCAAATATTCCCAAATGTTTGATGAATTCAGATGAAATAATGCAAAGGGCAACCAAAGATCTCTGAATAATTATAAGGAAAAGGCAAATTGGTTTGGGTCTCAAGGACTGGACAAATTGCATAGTGACAGGATATTTTGCATCAGCCACACAACAGGTGATCTGGTACCTGATGTGGTATTTTCTGACTACTAAACTAGCAATAGTTGGCAACACAGTTATGTTCATTGCATTCTTGAATCAAATGAGTTTTCCCCTGCAAATAGCAGGTTATCCAGAATTATTTGGGAAGGGAATAGAATGGAAATCCCACAGGAAATAAGTAACCAGCAGTAGCACTCTCTTTTACTGATAGGCTTGATACTTCCCTTTTGTACCGAGTGATACCAAGGCAAGTGGGCACAGTCAGTATGTGGGATTTAGCTATAGCAGGTAGTTATGTTCAGCAAATCTCTTTTTCCACTGGCCAGAGACTCTACTACCTTACTAAGAGACACCAGGATAAACAAGTGGAAACAGCCACAGCAAGGGATCTTTGTACCCATGAGACCTACACTCCTTTCCCCCAGAGACACCTGGGCAGGCAGGCACCAAGGCAGAGAGATCTCATCACACCCCTCCACCACTGAGATACAACCGGTGGTCCAGCCTGTAGAATCTCCCTCTACCCACTCAAGCAGCAGCAACAGAAACCTGTGGGAGTCCTAGTGGTACTGTATAAACTAACATCACCAAAAGAGCACAGCAAGGTCTCTGAGGATTAAATTGCCATTGGAAATAGAGACAAAAGATGTAGGGGGAAATATGTATATTAAACCTAAACAGGATGACTTCTTGCTAAAATAAAAAAAAAATTAATAAATCCTAGAGTCTTCTAAGATATTAGAAAAAATTTTCCAGAATACAATAAAGAATAACACATCTTAAAAAGAACAAAGACTGTATCTGTGTGAGGGAAGACAATCAACTGATGATGACACCAGGAGGAATAGAATCATGTTGGAATTATTTGAAAAAGTGTTTAAGCAGCCATCACAAAACTGCTTCAACATTCAACTACAAATTGTTTTGAAACAAATAAAAAAATAGAAAACCACAGTAAATAAGTGGTTGTTTTTAGAAGGATCAAATAGAAATCATAGAACTGAAAAATACAATAAGAGAATTAAAAATAAGGAAACCTCACTGGATGATCTCAATGGTAGAGTAGTGATGACAAAGGATAGAATTAATGACCTCGAGTAAAATATAGAATCCACCAGATATGAATGACAGAAAATAGATTGGGGAAAAAAAGTGTAAGTGACCTTCAAAACAACAACAAAAGACTGAACATTTCTATTGTCAAAGTCCCAGAAAAAGAAGAGAAAGAGAGTAAGATTAAAAACACCAAACTGGTATTGAGTAGGGCACGTAATGCATGGAGCACTGAGTGTGGTACATGAACAATGAATCTTGGAACACTGAAAACATAAAATAAAATTAATTAAAAAAAATAAAAATAAATAAAAGACAAAACAAAACAAAACACCAAACTGGTGAAATGAGTGTGTGTGTACACTGAGGTTACTACTACATATGATACGTTATATATTATATATTATACATTTTATACATTTATAAGATATATATTATATAAGATAGATTATATATATACAACATAACATTGAAAAGAGAAACCACTACAAAAACATATTAAAGATATAAAATTGAAGACACTATAAATAAATCAATATGGAATTGTAAAAAAAGAAAATCTTCAAGCAACTTATAGGAAGTCAAGGAAATACAAACAGAAAAACAAGAACCAAAAACAAACAAAAAAAAAAAAAGGGAAAAATAATAAAATAAGTGCTGCTGGATCAATAATCATCTTAAATGTAAGTGATTTAAACACAGCAATCAAAAGAAAAAAGGTTGACAGAGTGGATTTTTAAAAATGACCCAACTATGTGCTGCTTGTAAAAAATACTCACTTCACATTCAATGACACAGTTTGGCTGATAATAAAACAATGAGAAAAAGCATATCATTCCAATATTAACCAAAAGGCACAAGAGTGGTTATATCAAAATTTTATAAGGTAGACTTTAAAAAAAGGAAATTAACGGGGCACCTGTGTGGCTCAGTCAGTTAAGCCTCCCAGGGTTCTGGGATGGAGCCCCACATCAGGCTCTCTGCTCAGTGGGGAGCTTGTCTCTCTTTCTCCCTCTCCTTCTGCCTGCTGCTTCCCCTGCTTGTGCTCTCTCTCTCTCTCTGCCAAATAAATAAAGTATTTTTAAAAATAAAGGTAACCTTCTTTAAAAAAATAAAAGTAAATAAAAAAAGAAAATTACTAGGGTGCCTGGGTGGCCCTGTTGATTAAGCATATACTCTTGATCTTGGCTCAGGTCATGGTCTCAGGTTTGGGAGATGGAACCCTACATCAGGCTCTGCACTGAGTATGGAGCCTCCTTCAGATTCTTTCTCTCCCTCTCTCTCTGCCTCACCCTAAAAAAATTACTAGGAGCAATAGGGAAGCATTACATAAGGATAAAAGTATCAATCCACCAGGAAGATATTCTAAAGATAATTCTAAAATTTCTATTATGCACCAAACAACATATCCTCAAAGTACATAAAACAAAAACTGGCAAAGCTAAAAGAAACATAAAAAAAAAAAAAAAACACAATTATAATTGGGGATGTCAACACTTTTGCCTCAGAAACTGATAAAGTCACTGGACAAAAAAATAAGCAATGACATATAAAATCTGAATGATATAGTTAAGCAACAGTATCTAATAGACATATATAGAACACCCAACAATAGAATACATATTTTTAAAGCACATATGTAATTATTCAAGATAGATCATTTCCTGTACTATAAAACCAACCTCAAAAAGTTTAAAAGAACTGATAACATACAGAGTATGTTCTCTTACCATAATGCGATCATAGTAGAAATCAAAACAGAAAAAGAAAATGATACTCTCTAACAGTGTGGAGATTAAAGAACACATTTTGGAACAATTCTCTTTGACACAAAGAAGTCTCAAAGGAAATTTGAAATATACATAGACTGAATAAAAATTTTAAAAAAATATGCAAGTTCCTCAAGACATTAAAAATAGAGTTATCATATGACCCAGCAATTGCACTACTAGTGTTTACCCCAAAGATATAGATGTAGTGAAAAGAAAGGCCACATGCACCCCAATGTTCATACCAGCAATGTCCCAAATGGCCAAATGGTGGAAAGAGCTGAGATATCCATCAACAGATGATAAAGAAGATGTGGTTCATATATACAATGGAATATTACTCAGCCATAGGAAAGGATAAATTCAAGTTGACATGGATGGAACTGGAGGGGATTATGCTAAATGTAATAAGTCAAGCAGAGAAAGACAATTACCGTATGATTTCACTCATGTGTGGAACATAAGGAATAGTGTGGAAGACCATAGGGGAAGGGAGACAAAACTGAATGGGAAGAAATCAGAGACGATCCAAATCATGACAGACTCTGGAATCCAGGAAATAAACTGAGGGTTACAGAAGGGAGAGAGTGAGGGGATGGGGTAACTGGATGTTGGGTATTAAGAAAGGCACATGTTGTGATGAGCACTGGGTGTTATATGAAACTGATGAATCGTTGAACATTACATCAAAAACTAATGATATACTATATGTTGGCTAACAAAATAATAATAATAACGGTAATAAAATGCACAACATACTGCATTTGTAGAATGTAGCTAAAGGGAAATTTACAGCACTAAATGCTTTAGATTAGAAGTGAGAAAAGTTCTATAAAAAAAGAAAGTAGAAAATGTGGAGAAAAATCCAAAACAAGCAAAAGAAATAACAAAGATAAGAATAGAAAGAAATGAAAATGAAAACACAATAGAGAAAATGCATTAAGCAATAAAGCAAAAAGTTGATTCTTCAAAAAATGGCATAACTGACAAAAATAAGGACAGAGAACACATTAATATCAAGAGGGAAATAGTAGATATCACTATACATATTGCAGCTATTAATGAGATAATTAAGGGGATATTACAGACAACATAACACTTATGACTTTAACAACCTAGAATAAATGAACCAAGTCATCAAAAAAAAAAAAAAACTACCCTAAGTCAATCAAGATGACACACTCTTTTATAGCTCTATAACCATCAAAAGAATTGACCTATAAAGCAAATTAAACTAAATATAAGGAAAAGAAAGGAAATTGTAATGCCAAAACAGTAAAATTAAGTAAATCAGAAAGAGGAAAAAATAGAATCAATAAAATCAACAGGTGACTCTTTATTAAGATAAATGAACTTTATAAGTATCACATTGATCAAGCCAAGAAAAGAAGGTACAAATTACCTAAATCAATAATTAGAGATCATCACTACAAGTCATATGTCTTTAAAAGGATAATAATTTATTTACAATAAATGAGAAAATTTAAATGCTATGATTAATTTCTTGAATGATGCAAACTACTTCAGAAGAAGTAGATAACCTGAATAGTCCTATACCTATGAAAAATAATAATAAAAGTCTTTCTCACAGTGAAAATTTCTGATTCAGAAATCTTCACTGATGAATTCAATTAAGTATCTCAGAAAGCTAGAATATGATTTCATTTTTTTAAAAGATTTTGTTTATTTATTTGTCAGAGAGAGAGAGAGAGAGCACAAGTAGGAAGCAGAAGCAGAGGGAGAAGCAGGCTCCCCACTGAGCAAAGAGCCCGATGCAAAACTCGATCGAAGACCATGGGATCATGACTGAGCTGAAGACAGATGCTTAAATGACTGAGCCACCCAGGCATCGCTATCATACAATTTCTACAAACAATTTTCCAGAAAATAGTAAAAGTAAAAACAATTTTCATATTATTTTATGAGGGTAGAATTACCTTGATGGCAAATGCGAACCAAGAAGAGACATTACCAGAAAAAATAATCTACAGAACAGTAAATCTCATAGTTGCAAAAATCTTCAACAAAACATTAATGAAATGAATTCAGTAAGATGTAAATAGCATCAGAAAGTTGATTCAACTTCTAAGAAATAAAAGAATCCTATTCCAATGGAAAAATCATGCAATTATGCCATCATCAACAACAACAACAACAAAACACACATTTGAACACACTTAACATTCTTTATGAAACATTTTTCAGTAAATTAGGAATAGTAAAGCATTTCCTTAGTTGGAAAAGAGTATCTATGAAAACCTACAGATAATATCATAATTATGAAAGACTGAATACTTTTATCCTAATATCAGAAATAAAACAAAGGTGTCTATTTTTACCATTCTATTCAACAAGGTGCTGGGCATCCTAGACAGTACTGTTGCCCTGCATGATCACCACCACACGTCAGCTAAGTGAGGCAGGGCTGGGTCTGGTGCATCCTTCCACCACCCAGGACCTAGCACAGGGATGGTCCCAGTAAATGTAGCCTTTAGTATGAAAAACCCACAGGAGCAAAGATAGTTGTTCATTTGCTGGGCATTCAATACTTTCTTAGTAAATATTTGTTAAATAAACAAATGACTGGAGGAAAAAATTGATATATGTTGAGGAATGAATTAGAAAGAAAGAGGAGCTGAGTAAATGAATCCTTATGGAAAGCTGCTTCTTTGATGTACTTGACCCCCCACAGTTTTTCAGAAACCTGCTGCCAGAGCATGGGTACTTAAAATTGTTGTGTTTGACGAACTGCCAGCATATACTCCACTTTATAATTTACAGAATCAAATAGCCTACTAAATTTTCTGCATAACATCAACCCCCAATGGGTCTAAGAAGAAAATTGTGTTAACAGTGGATTTCCACACTCTTTGTCTCCTGTGCTGTGAAATGTCATACTTTAGAATTTCATATTTTAGAAGTCAAAGAGAACAGGGAGTAAACCACATGTGTTACTTTGCCATTTCACCTGGTTCATCCCACACATATCATGAGGCCTAGACCTCAGCAACTCTGGGGTTGGGAAGGTCAGGAACATGACCTTCTGCCATCAAGGGCTTAGTTATGGGTATTACAGTTTCAGATGAAGCCCTGAATATGGGGGCTGGGCTCTCAGGGTCTGAGATAAGAACAGAATGCTTATCCTATGATAGCAGGAGGGATAAACCAAGCAAAAAAAGTTACAAAAGTTTAGGTCCAAGTACCGGATATGGCATTCTCACTCAACATCCATCCATGTACCACAGAAGCCCTTACCAGAAACCTAAGTTCCTGGCCTGTGCTGGGTATTAAATGCATGTGAGATGCAAATTCTCACAAGTTAAAGACTGAAATAGAGATTGAAATTGGTGGGCAAAATAATGTCCATGTCTATGCCCTAATTTCCAGAACTGTGAATGTGTTACCTTACATGGCAAAAAAGATGTTGCAAATGTGATTAAATTGCAGATCTTAGGGTGGGGAAATTATCCTGAATCACTCATGTGGGCCCAGTCTAATCACATGAGTCTTTAAAAGCTGAAAACCTTTTCTGGCTGTGGTCAGAAAGATAACATGGGACAAGGTCTCAACCTTCCATTGATGGCTTTGAAGATAAGGAAAGGAGCCATAAGCCAAGGAAGGTGGATGATGATTTCTAGAATTTGGAATAGACCTCAGATTACAGCCAGCAAGAATAAAGAGGCTCCAGTTCTATAACCAAAAGGACTGAATTCTACCAATAACATAAATAATCAAGGAAACCAATTCTCCCTGAGAGCTTCCAGAAAGGAATGCAGCCCTGGTGAGGCCAATGTTGAACTTCTGACTTACAGAACTGTAAGACAATAAATTTGTGCTGTTTTAAGTCACTGTAGTGGTGAAAATTTGTTACAAAAGTAATAGAAAACTAATATAGCAACCAAAATTTCAAAGATAACTATAAGCAAAATCAAAGTAAAGGCAAGCTGACAATTTGTAGATCGAGAGCTTTCTTAAAACATTGATTGGGACATGAAACTCACTGTCCTTGGGTGCTGGTGCATGGCATAGACACAAGTTCAGTTGATGGAGTGAATTAGATACTGGATAGACAAATGTACCTATCAAAAATTTCTCTCTTGGGTGCCTAAGTGGCTCAGTCGGTTAAGGGTCTTCCTTAAGCATGGGTCACGATCCTGGGGTCCTGGGATCAAGTCCGGCATCAGGCTGTTTGCTCAGTGGGTAGCCTGCTTTTTCCTCTGCCTGCTGCTCCCCTTGCTTGTGTGCTCAATTGCTCGCTCGCTCTCTCTGACAAATAAATAAATAAAATCTTAAAAAAAATTCTTATTCCCCGGTTTTTGTTATGACCAAAGGAAGAGGAAAAAAATAGTGAGTTACTAGGAACTGAAGTACAAACTGGGGGTAGAATTCACAGAGGCCAATATAAAGTAAACCCAAGAAATGATAAGGCAAAACTAGCTGTTCACCAATAAAAAAACCAAAACTGATTTCTAAGGTAGCAGTCCTCATTTAGGTTGCAAATTAGACCCACTTGGTGAGCTAAAAGAAACCAGAACAAAACAAAACAAAAAAACACCAAACCAACCAACCAACCAAACAAACCCTGATGCTGATGCTCTACTTCCTTTTCGTTTATTTAGTTGTTGTTTTGTTTTGTTTTATTAAACATTTTTATTTAAATTCAATTAATTAACATGTAATGCATTATTGCTTTCAGAGGTATAGTCCTATGATTCATCAGTCTTATATAACATCCAGTGCTCATTATATCACATGCCCCCCTTAATGTCCATCACCCAGTTACCCCATTCCTCTACCCCTAACCCTCCAGCAACCCTGTTTGTTTCCTATGATTAAAAGTCTCATGATTTCATCTTATTTTATTTTCTCCTCTCTTCCCTTAAGTTTTGTTTCTTAAATTTCTCATATCAGTGAGATCATATGATAATTGTCTTTCTCTGATTGACTTATTTTGCTTATCATAATACCCTTTAGTTCCATCCATATCATTATAAATGACAAGATTTCATTCTTTTTGATGGCTGTGTAATATTATATATATAATCACCTCTTTTTTATCCATTCCTGTGGCGATGGACATCTGGGCTCTTTCCATAGTTTGGCTATTGTGGACATTGCTACTATAAAATTGGGGTACAGGTGCCCCTTCTGATCACTATATTTGTATCTTTGGAGCTGTTTTGCCTACACCACAGCTCATCACAGGTACAGCCAGACAGGACATGGTATCTGGAATTTTATTCCCATTATTAGAAAAGAGCTCTGAGCTTTACCCTTGAAGAAATTGAGTGAGCAGAGGCTGTGGGAGTGTGGGGGGAAGCAAGCATCAGATCTCTGTGAACTGTGATAGATCTGGACAGGGACAAAAGTGATGGTCAGCACCCTGGGTAGTGCCTACATACAAGGTACACGCACCCTGGATCTTGAAGTCCTCACTACAGCACTCACAAATATCCACCCACCAGAGAGTTTTATAACCAAGTCAGCCAGTTTCACAAAGATGTGGGTCACAAAGGGTCTGGAAACAAGTTCAAGTCAGTCTAATTCCAATAGGCCTGCTCTTCCATTAGCCAGCCCATTTCATTCATATTGAAATACTAGGAACTTCATAGAAATTCCCCCAAATAATTTACAAATTAAAATATTAAGTCTGGAGAAGGCAATGCTTATCCTAAAAGTTTGAATTCCTGACTGTTTGTTGAAATTATATGCTGTTTGTTTATTATCCTTCTAGATATTTTTTTTCTGTCATTGGAAGACAGTTGCCTAAACATTACCATTACCCACATATACGAACTACAAGATAATCATCATTCGACACAGACACCCCCAATTATTCATGCCCTGGTTAGACCATAAAGGATCATTTGGCCTGATTAGCTATTCTCAGCTTCCAGTCAATTAGCTGAGTAATCTCTGTTTGTCTTACTCTGTTAGTGTTCTGCACAGAGCTGGAGGAAAGTGCTCCAGGAAGGACACTCTGGCTACTTTTGCATTCATACAGCAGCCAGTAGAGCTTTGTTAATAAAATTTGCAACCATTCTAACTCCCTTAACTTTTCAAAGTTCATTTGTGATAGATCTGTGCTATGATTTTGCTCAATTCAAGCCAGGGAGAAAATTTGGTCTGCATTTCATTTTTCTAAAAATTGACACTTCATTAGAGCAAGGAAAGCTTTTTTCTATATTCCTGTGGAAAATGAAAGCTCAAGGCCATTAATAACAGGTTACAGATCCACTGAGGTATTATGAGTCCTCGACCACAGACCCTGAAGTGTCTGATGCACCCAATTTTCCACAAGTTCCTCTAAGAGAGGATGATGACATTATTTTGGATAAAGATGTTAGATGTTCAAAGTCCCAAACCAAACTTGTTTCATGTCTGAAGAAAATGAAGATTTAGAAAATATTAATTGTAGAGTTCATTTTCCTTTCTAATCCCAAACCTACTTGTCAATTTAAGGCAGTTGTGTAGGAAAAACTCACTGCTTTCCTCTGCCGACATGCAGCACTACTGACACTACTAGTGTGGGTTTATTTCCACATCAACCAATTCTCTGACAACAGGTGGATATCCTACAATTAAGTTATGATACTACCTACCCTAGGTTGGCATCAGATCTCACAAATTACGGGCTTAGTTCCACAAGACTGTTCCTACTTCAGATGCCAATCACAAGTCCCAACTATCCCTGGTACTTCTGACGGACCAATTGTAAATCGAGGTTCCCATGATATTATATAGGTACAGATAAACAGCCTGATAAAGAGATACACAGGACAAGGTATGGGGAAGGGGTACAGAGCTTCAATGACTTCTTTGGGCATGCCAAGCTTCCAACACTTCCATGTGTTCAGCAACCCAGAAGCTCCATGAATCCCGTGTTTTTGAATTTGTATGAAAGTTTCATCACATGGGCATAATCAATCATTAGCTAAATCTCCACCTCCTCTCCCCTTCCTAAAGGTTGAGGAGGTGCGGTTGAAATTTCTTTTCTTTTCTTTTCTTTTTTTTTCGGGTTGAAATTTCTAAGCTTCTACCCATGGCTGGATATTTCTGGTAACTGGCTCCCATTTTTAAGCTGTCCAGGAGTCTACCAAGAATCACTTCATTTAAAAAAAAATAAAATCACCTCATTAAAAAAAAAAAAGAAGAAGAAGAAAAGAAAAAAGGAAGAGGAGAAGGAGGGAGAGGAGAAAGAAAGAAAGAAAGAGAGAAAGAAAGAAAGAAAGAAAGCGAGCGAGAAAGAAAGAAGGAAAGAAAGAAAGAAAGAAAGAAAGAAAGAAAGAAAGAAAGAAAGAAAAAAAAGAAAGAAAGAAAGAAAGAAAGGGAAGGTGAAGGAGAAGGAAGGAGAAAGAGAAGAAAGGAGAAGGAGAAGAAGAAAGAAAGAAGGAATAAGAAGAAGAGGAGGAGGAGGAAGAGGAAGATGATGATGACAAAACTGCTATCACAAAGGGAAATTCCAAGAGATCCAAGATCTCTGTGTCAGAAACAAGGATCAGAGATCAAGTATTAGAACAAAAGATATGATTGGAACTCTTTTTACTTAGAAAATCTCAAAGATTCAGAAGCTCTGTGCCAAGAATATATATATATATATATATTACATATATATATACATATATGTATACACACACATATATGCATATACACACAGTATAGTGTATAATTTTACAGTGGTGTTTCTCAAAGTATGATTGCTGACTTTGTAATCTAGTTATTGTAGTTTTAAGAGTCCTTTGTAGGAAATAATGAGGCTAATGACATATATAATTGTGAGTATTAGTTGTAACAGTTTATAAACACTTAAATATACAAAAATACAGACATGTTTTAAAAGAAGATTAAGGACCTTGGAAAATTTGCCTCTCAAAAAACCCAATGAAAAAGATGGGAAAAAAATGATGAAAATCAACATTTTCAAGATCTCTGAAAGTAAACCAAAGACATACTACAACCCAAGTAGGGCAAGAAAAGTAGTTGCATCTTGGTAGCACTTTAAAGTATATCATTCTAATTGCCTATTACCAGCTCTGTGGTAGCCTTGGAAATGACAGCCTCTATCCCTGGTAAGATAGGAAACTTTATTTTCAAATAACTTTTCTTTTCTTCTCTTTTTTCTTTTCTTTTCTTTTCTTTTCTTTTCTTTTCTTTTCTTTTCTTTCTTTTTTCTTTTTCTTTTCTTTTCTTCTCCTTTCTTTTTTCTTTCTTTTCTTTTTCTTTCTTTTTCTTTTGTTCTTTCTTTTTGATCTGCATAGTGGTTCCCTGGAAGATATGACTTGAAATGCTTCGTTTTAATTGTCATCTAGTGCTGAAAGGATTTTCCTGAAGACAGTGGCATTTGTTGAAATATTTATTGGATGAGCCTGGTGGTGGGTATTGAGGAGGGCACGTATGGCATGGAGCACTGGGTGTGGTACATAAACAATGAATCTTGTAACACTGAAAAAATAAAATAAAGGTATTTGGGAAAAAAAACAAAAACAAAAACAAACAAAAAAATAAAACATACATTCGAGATTAAAAAAAAAGTTTTAAAGGTATAGTTAAAAGAAACAATGGATAATAGTCAAGGCAAACAATTGACTAACCAAAAATGCCTGGAAATGTAGAATACATATAGAGTCATGCATATGTTCAAGAAAGACCTGAAAATTCCATAACTTCTCACTTCCGGATGATCTTGAAGCTCTGCATAAGCAGGATGTGAAATTTGAGACAAGATTTTAAACTGCCTGTCGGGAGGTTAAAAGTATACAGAGCCTCCTGAGAAAGACTCAGAGGTACACTGGTTTTAGCCATTTAAGGATATTTCTGTCCATGATTAGATGATCAGTAATCTAACCAAGTAGAATCTTTAGTGGACACACACAAAAAAGAATACGGACTGTACAGAATTAGTTTAGAAATCATTAAATAAATACCAACAACTACGACAAGCACCAGCAACAACAAACTCTGGAGAGGGAGGGGGATATTGTTTCTAGAGTTGTTACATTGTTTTATTTGAAATTTCACTCTTAACAACAACAAAATTCCAGAGCATGAAAATAAATTTAAAAGTATACCTTATGAAGGGCATCTTGACTCTTTCCACAGTTTAGCGATTGTGGCCATTGCTGCTATGAACATTGGAGTACATGTGGCCCTTCTTTGTACTGCATCTGCATCTTTGGGGTAAATACCCAGTAGTGCAATTGCAGGGTCATAGGGTAGCTCTATTTTTAATTTCTTAAGGAATCTCCACACTGTTTTCCAAAGTGGCTGTACCAACTTGCATTCCCACCAAGAGTGTAAGAGGGTTCCCAAATGGATCAAGAAGATATGGTCCATATATACAATGGAATATTATTCCTCCATCAGAAAGGATGAATACCCAACTTTTGTTTCAACATGGACGGGACTGGAAGAGATTATGCTGAGTGAAATAAGTCAAGCAGAGAGAGTCAATTATTGTATGGTCTCACTGACATGTGAA
>CM052883.1:73417934-73433496 GCA_028534135.1 Potos flavus
TGTGTGGAGCATAAGGAAAAACATGGAGGACATTGTGAGAGTGAAGGGAGGGGTGAATTGGAGGAAATCTGAGGGGTGATGAACCATGAGAGACTGTGAACTCTGAGCAACAGACTGAGGGTTTTGGAGGGGTGGGGGTGGGGGGCTGGGCGAGCCTGGTGTTGGGTATTGAGGAGGGCACATATTGCATGGAACACTGGGTGTGGTACATGAACAATGAATCTTGTAACACTGAAAAAATAAAATAAAAGTATTTGGGGAAAATATATATATATTATAGTTCTATATGTGATATACATTAATGCTATCTAAAAGTGATTGAATTTATATTTAAAAAAATAAACTGATTGCAAATAAAATGGTGGAAAAATATATACCAAGTGAGAAAATAGTAGTCTCTCTACTAGTGTGAGACAGAAATCATTTTAGAAAAAATGTTAATGTCACCAGGGAAGGACATTTTGCAATCATAAAGGTGTTAATTCATCAGGAAGACTTAATAATCTAAGGGGGGGGCAAAGGAAGAGGGGGAGAGAGAGAGAATCTTAAGCAGGCTCCATGCCCAGTGTACAACCCAATGCAGGACTCCATTTCACAACACTGAGATCATGACCTGAGTTGAAATCAAGAATCAGATGCTTAACCAACTGAGTCACCCAGGTGCCTAGGAAGAAATAATATTTACCAAATATGCTTCTAAAAACAGAGCTCCAATATAAGCAATGTAAAAACAAACAGAATTGAAGAAAGAAATAAAGTTTCATAATAAGCGTTAGAGAATCCAATCCCTTACTTTTAGTAACGTGTAGAGTAAATATACAATAGAGCATCAAGGAAGTAGACTTAAATAACACTATTAACCAATTAGATCTAATAGATACATGTGGAACACTCCATACAACAAGAGTAAAACATGCATTTTTCTCAAGTGCAAATAGAACATTATCAAAGATAGACAATATTTTAGGCCATAAAACAAGTTTCAGCAAATTTAAAAAGAAACAAACAAACAAACCCAATGATATATAAACTTGATTGATTGATTGTCTCATACTGACATAAGATTATGGAAGGTAAGTCCTATGATCTGCTGTCTTCAAGCTAGAGTACCAGAAAAGTCAGTGGTATAATTCAGTTTGAGTTTGGAAATCTGAGAATCAAGAGGACTGATGGTTTAAGCCCTGATCTGAGTCCAAAATTCCAAGACCCAGGAGTGCCCACATCTGAAACAAGAGAAAAATGTCTCTCTCTGTCTCTAGCAGAAAGAGAACACAAATTTCCTCCATTTTTATTTTGTATTATCCAGTCCCTCAATGGATTGGATATGCCCACTTACCCTGGGGAGAACAATTTGCTTTACTTAGTTCACCAATGCAAATGCTAATCTCTTCTGGAAACATACCCACAGACACTTTCAGAAATAATGTTTTACCAGGTAAATGGCCCATCAAAGTTGATATAAAATTAAGCATGTGGCAAAGATGTGGAGAAGTCAGAACTCTCATACATTGCTGGTGGGGATGTAAAATAATGAAGCCGCTGTAGAAAATATTTCAGAAGTTCCTCAAAATGTTAAACATAGTGTTACTATATGACCCAGCAGTTCCACTCCTAGATATATATACCTCAAAACCAAAAACTCAGACATAAGTAGCATTATTCATAACCCAAAAATGCAAACAACTGATGAATGTATTAAGAAAAAGAGAGAGAATTAAGGAATGACCACTAATGAGGAGTTTCTTTTTGGTGTGATAGAAATGTTCTAAAATTAGATTATGGTAATGGTTGTACTATTCTGTGACTATACTAAAAAAATGAACTGTACACTTTAAGTAGATAATTATATGTTATAAATAGTATCTCAATAAACCTCTTTTTAAAAATGTGCCTGGACATCAAAAGGAAAAAATAAAAGACAATTTTTGTCAATGTCTTGCTAGATGCAGATACTATTTGGGCTATAACTTGGTGGATAGCAGGGTACTGAGTTGCACAAAGACAGAGTTCATGGAATAGAAAGTAACTGCAGAAATAAAAGTGGGTCACCAAAGCCTGAGGGTAGCTGTCTGAGCAGCCACATTTTAGGATTAGAGTTAGCAGAATTATCAAGGAAGTAGAGGGAGAGAGTATGACACCTCTGGCTGGAAACACATGGAAAACACTATTGAGAGCTTTCTATAGCCAAGAGGACATATCTTATAAGGCCAAAGGCCCCTCTGGGTGCAATAGTACCACTCTTGATCTGAAAGGGGCATTACCCTGGTCCCATGACTTATAAGCCGGGGTTAAATCTGGGGTAGTGAAACTTTCTGTATACTGCTGGCAACATAGATACAAGGGAACCTACACTCAAGTCAGGAAGTCTAGTGCCTTTAACAATCAATTGGAACTAAATTCATCCTGAAACATGTCAGACTACCAATCCACCCTGTGCCCTCCTACCAAGGGAAAATTGACCACTTCTTGTGTCTTCACTGGGCCCATCCATAATCCTAGAATAGTACCTAAAGCACTTTGTTTCATTTGTGTTTTCCAGACTATTTCTCTTTTTAATCCATTATTCTCTAAATAACAACTGTTTTAGGTATTTGGATGTATGTGTTTTAAGCACCCTGGACACCTAGCAGAGCACCTTACATATTTATGGATGGACCCTGGGATGAGGTTCGGGAACTCTATTATGGCCCCAGCCTACACGTTTATTAGACCCCATGACTCTCAGAAACAATAAATGCCAAAAGGGTAATTTGGTCATTCTTTAGAGACCCATCACCAGCTGCCTCACAGTACTCTGTTAGTGTGCCTCTTTCTTGCTACACACTAAGTGTCTTTTCCATTTCAACTTCAGTACCCTTGTTCCTAGAGAGCACCAGAAACAGAAGCAGTGGAGGCAGTTAGTGAGCACATGAGCACATGTAAATATAAAGTTTAGCATAGGGCCACCCATATTTGTATTGCTTTCCCAAGTTGCTGGCTAGTCTAAGCACTTTGCATATAGTCACTCATTTTATACTAATAATAATGCAATGACTTTAAGCAAATCATTTACATTCTTCATGACTCAATTTCCTCATTTGTAATGGGAATAATAATATTACCTACCTCATAGAATTATTGTTAGTATAAAATAAGTATAGAGTTGCTATTAAGCTATCACGCAATATTGGTTATAATCATTTCCAAACTACTGTCAGTGCTATTTATATGTACAAATCAAGTTTGAAACTATAAAGGATTTCTACTTTATTCCAATTTTTGAAAGCTAAGTCTATAATATAAAAAAAATCTTCACTTCCCTTGAAGAAAGAAAAAAAACAAGCTTAATACTAAGCCGCATAATGCTGCATTACCGTCATGTTTTACATACTGCCATGAAGTTAGAGAAGAAAAAGGAAATGGTCATTCAACCAAGCAGTTACAGAATCAAGGAATCCAATTCTGAAGTTGTCACTTTACTGTGCTTTTCCATCATGGCCATTCACAAAAGCAGGAACAATGGAATTATAAACTATAATCATGGATCCTGCCTATAACTGAGATGTGTGTGTCATAGTGGAAAACTGTGGGTTTGGGGAGCAGGTGGGCTTAGATCCAAATCTGGAATTTTCTCTTACTAAGCACTTGACACCAGGATTATTTAAATTCTATGAGCCTCCATTCTTCTGAAAGAATTATCTCTTGAAATTGTTATGAAAAAACTAGAGAATGAACCTGAAGTGTTTTTGCACATTGGGTACTATTTAATGAGTGCTTAAAAGACCATAGCTACTTTTATTAAATCTAATCGAATCTTTAAAAATCTAGGTAGTAGAATCTTGTTGCTCTTTGGCCCAACATTGCCTTCTGGCTGTTTGGTTGACAAAGATTTGAGATTTTCCAAATTGGGTAAGTCACAGTATTTTCCACTTCATAAACATAAGAATGAGAGGTACGACAGGCAAAATGAGGGAATCTAGAGACAGCGTAATGAAGCTGTATGAGGTGAGGTTCAATGCTAATTTCTGTATTTGGGTTTAGTAACTGTGGAGTGCTGGCATCCACCAAAATACTAAGTCATGAAGAAACAGCAATTTTGGGTGTAGATGGCTTGGATAAATTGCCCCACTTGGTTCAGGTCTGAAACTAAAGAAAATGCTTTGGGCTGGAGATAATGATTTGGGTAGAATCTTTATCTGGGGAGAGTTGGGGAAAGGGAAAGTAGAGGCAAGCATTTGGAACAAGGCCTGTCAAAGAACATTCTCCATCAGTAGGGGTGGGGCAGAGAAAGCTGAGCCTGTAGAAGAACCAAGATGAGATAGGCAAAAACCCAGAGAAGAGCCTGAAGGTTGCAAGTGCACAGACCAAGGAAGGATAGTGAGTACTGGAATGAACAGGATCTAGGTATACCAGAGACTCTACTTGAGAAATGTAATTAATATGCAGACAGATAGGGTGAAAAATCTCAAAGAGGAAGGTTCGGTCAGTCCTGAAAGCAATGGCGGGGAATGGAAGGTAAAAAAGAATGTGGGCATGAGTGAGGAGGAATGGAGAGAGAGAGAGACCCAGGAGGTGCTGGTAGTGAGAATGGACAATTACATGTGGGAAAATGGGGCTTAACACATTTGAAGTGAAATGAGAATAATCACCTAAAATATACAGAGTCATACAAAAAATAAAGTATATGTAATGAGTATAGACTATTAAAAATGAGCTTTAAAGTGAAAAAATAAAGGTTTTTAAAAGAGAAGAAATCAAGCTTGCAAGAGAAAAGCTGGAATAAGAAGGGAAATAATGTTGACCACAGCCTCAGGGGAGTTCCACAGATTTTGCCATATACTGGGCAATCGCTAAGGTTGTCCAGAGGTGGGAGGACACAGACATTTATTGGAGGTTTGTTTATTTTTGTTTTGTTTTGTTTTTGCTTTTATGCAAGTAACTCTATGATTTGGAAAAATTTCCCACTATGTTGCAATAACAAGAAATTGACATTTTACAATGTCAATTCTTGACAAAAATAAGGGGAAATTTTTTTCTGGGGAAAAGAACAAAGAGCAATTAACTAGCCAGTAAGAGAGTTGAAATGGAATTCCCTCATCAATGGGGATAATCACCCCTATGCCACGAAGTTATGGGGATTAACTAAGGCAGAGATTGCAGACCACTGAGAGCTGTGCTCAACCAACAAAGACTATTTGCTACTTCCCCATCACATTCTAGTATATTGCCTCCCTTGACAAGAGTCACCTTATGTAAAATTAGAGGCAAGGGAATGGACTAAAAGGTGTTTTTTTTTTAAGTAAAAAAGTATTATATGCATATGGTAAAGGAAACAAACAACAAAAATTCTTACATAGTATGAAGGTGAACCTCCATTGGGAGGAGAAAAATAAAAAAATGAAAAGATAAACAGGGAGAGAATATCTGTAACACATAAAAAATACCAATGAATATCAAAAGCTGAAGAACTACTATATATCAATAGTAACAGACAAGCAATCCAACAGAAAGATGAGCAAACAATTTGAATAGGAATTGCATAGAATTTGAATAGTCACTAAACATATGAAAAGATACCTAACTGCTTTAGTGATCAGATAACTGCATACATAGTAAAATTATAATGAGATTGCATTTCACACCCATAAGATCTGGGCAAATTAAAAGTCTGGCAATACCTAGTATTGGTGATATTATAGAGCAATAGGAGTTTTATATCCTGCTGGTGAAATAGTGAATTGGTTTTTAAAAATTCCATTTAGTAGACTAAAGCTTGGCAATACCCACTAATGTAGGGCAAGATTCTCCATTTTGGCTATGACACAGTAGCTTCTTCACATTAATCCTCATTTTAACAATAAAAGCTAGAAAAAATACAAACAGAAAAACAAACAAAAGAACTCATCCACTTAAAACCACAAAAGCACCCAGGGTTTGAATAATCAAAATCCAAGAGAAGAGAAACACATCAACACTTCAAATTTACAGCTATTTTACCCATAGGACATTTGCAAATTTTCAACATAGGGCACAAAGACCAATCAGAAAGCAAATTGCTATGTCTTTCAGCAGTCTCACTGGGATAGGGAGCCACAAATTGGAGTTCAGAACTACTAACATAGCGAGGATATCAGGGCCCTAAAAAACCTGATCTAAGTACCCATTTCAGTGATCTCAAAAGCCAAAAGAAAAAGTAAAAATAATAAAATGGGAGGAAGAAAATAATAAAGGTCACAGAAGAAAATTATGAAAAGGGAAAGAAGCAGAAAATAGAAAAAGACCAGCAAAGCAGAAAGGTATTTCTAAGGAGACAAATAAAGGTGTTAAATTTCTCTTTTTTAAGACGATTTTTATTTATTTATTTATTTGAGAGAGAGAGAGAAAGAGCATGAGTGGGGGAAGGGAAGAGAGAGAGGGTGGAGCAGACTCCCCACTGAGCAGGAAGTCTGACTTGGGGCTTGATCCCAGAGCTTCAAGAACACGACATTAACCAAAAGAAGATGCTTAACTGACTGAGCCACCCAGATGCCCCAAGGCAGTAAATTTCTAAAGAGAGAGAGACAGACAAACAGAGAGAGAGAGATAAAAGGTGGGGGGGAAAGAAGAAGAAGATACAATGACCCAAAACAGGAATTAATAATAAGAAGATTGTTATAGATTGAATAGACACAAAAAAATTAGTTAGAAGGCATTATGAAAAATTTTACAACAAAACTTTAAAACTTCAGATGAAATGGAGAAATGCATTACCAATGGTGGCCAAGAAGAAAGAGAAAATGTGACTATTTATATATGCATTAAGCAAATTAAATCAATAATTTTAAAATTTTTAAATTTCTTATGTGTGTGAAATGCAATCTTATTATAATTTTACTACTTAAATTTAAATTTGTTAATTTTTTAACAAAGTCTGACAAAGATTTAAGAAAGAAAAATTACAGATTAATTTCTCATTAACATAGATGAACATAGATGCAAAAACTTAAACACAATATGCACAAACTGAATCCAGTAATACATAAAAACATACAATTCACAGCAACCAAGTTGGGTTTATTCCAAAATTGTGAGTCTATTTTAACATTAAGAATATAATTAATGTAGCTCATCACATTTATAGAAATAGGAGAAAAAATATATAGTCTAAAGACTATGGAAAATCATCTCATAAAATTCAATACCCATTTATAATTAACAAGAACAACAACAAACAATACAAAAATTATAGTTATGGATGAAATAGTGAAAAATTTACCACTGAGATAAGGCACAAGACAAACTTGTCTATGTTTATTCAACAACTATATTGTCCTAGACAGTATAGTAATGGAAAACAGATAAAGGTATAAGGTATGGAAAGAAAAAAAATAAAATGTCATTATTTGAAGATGATACAATTGTGCATACAGAGAATCCAAAAAGATAGATTACTCAAATTAATAAGCAAATTTAGCACCTGTATAAATTGGGCATATTTAACAAATATTTGCTGCTTCTGCACAACCTCATTCACTGATGTTGATAATAGTCATATAACTTACTTTGGCCAATGGAACATAGGCAGAAGTGAGAGTGTGCTTAGGTTTTCAAAGTTTCACATGTTTCTATTCAGACTTCTAAGAGCTAACCTCCTCCTCCTTGAGAAAAAAACAAAAAAGCAAAAAACATATAATAGATAGTGTTTGCCCATCCAGCTTGTGCCCCAGAATGAGACATGTGGAGGAAAGCTGTTCCAAACAATTCACAGATTATCCAAAAGCAGAGCAATCTGAGCTAATTGTAAATCACACACCCTCATACAGAGCTCCACCAATTTATCTGTTGCACTGAACTTTGGGGTGATTTCTAAAGTGTCAGCCTTATGATAATAGCAGATTATTAAAAAAAGATGTTGGATAGCTCTATTTTTAATTTCGTAAGGAATCTCCACACTGTTTTCCAAAGTGACTGCACCAACTTGCAATTGCACTACTGGGTATTTACCCCAAAGATACAGGTGTAGCGAAAAGAAGGGCCACATATACCCCAATGTTTACAGCAGCAATGACCACAATCACCAAACTACGGAAAGAGCCAAGATGCCCTTCAACAGATGAATGGATAGAGAAGATATGGTCCATATATACAATGGAATATTTTTTTTTAAAGATTTTATTTATTTATTTGACACAGAGAGAGAGATCACAAGCAGGCAGAGAGGCAGGCAGAGAGACAGGGGGAAGCGGGATCCCCACTGAGCAAAAAGCCCGATGCAGGGCTCAATCCCAGGACCCTGAGATCATGACCTGAGCCGAAGGTAGAGGCTTTAACCCACTGAGCCACCCAGGCGCCCCTATACAATGGAATATTATGCCTCCATCAAAAAGGATGAATACCCAACTTTTGTATCAACATGGAAGGACTGGAAGAGAGTATGCTGAGTGAAATAAGTCAAGCAGAGAGAGTCAATTATCATATAATTTCACTTATGTGTGGAGCATAAGGAAAAACATGGAGGACATTGTGAGAAGGAAAGGAAGGGTGAATTGGGGAAAATCAGAAGGGGAGATGAAACATGAGAGGCTGTGGACTCTAAGAAACAAACTGAGGGTTTTGGAAGGGAGAGAGGTGGGGGGTTGGGTGAGCCTAGTGGTGGATATTGAGGAGGGCATGTATTGCATGGAACACTGGTGTGGTGCATGAACAATGAATCTTGGAACACTTGAAAAAATAAAACCAAATAAAAAAAATAGATGTTGGATACAATGTAAATATGTAACCTTCCATTGCAATTCTATATACTAACAAAAAGGAATTCAAAAAGGATATTTTAAAACATGGCACCATCTATAAGCATAGAACTCAAATTCTTAGGAATAAATTTAATAAAAGATATGTGAGACCTCTACAAAGAAAATTAAGAACACTGAGAGAAAAAAATAAAGACCTAAATAAATGGAGTAATAAGCCATGTTCATATATTAGAAGACTCAACATTAAAAGATGTAAATTTTCATTCATACTATTTTATAGACTCAACACAATTCTAATCAAACTCTCATCTAATTCAAACTTTATATGAAATTACAAAAGTAAAAATACCAATAAAAGAAAAAATAGTTTTCAAGAAGAACAAAATTAGAGGCCTTACACTTTGGTATCTCAAGGCTTTTAGTATCTTACAGTAATTAATGCAGTATGAGTGTAATGACAACATGTAGATGAACAGAGTAAACCTACACATACAGAAAGAGTACAAAATAGATGTTTTCACACACAATCACCTCAATTAGTGACAAAAGTAGTAATGCTAGACAGTGAAGAATTATGATCCTTTCAAATAGGTCAATTGAATATTCACATGGGAAATAACAAATGTTTACCTACTTGACATAAGGAACAAAATTTAATTCCTGATGGGTCACATACCTCTATATGACAGGTAAATCCGTAAAGCTTATAAAAGGAAATATGGGAGAATATTTAAGGAGCAAGAAAAATTTTTTTAAACAGGACAAAATAAATCCTTAACCATAAAGGAAAAGATTGATAAATAATACATTACAATTAAGAATTTCTGTTTATGGGGCGCCTGGGTGGCTCAGTGGGTTAAAGCCTCTGCCTTTGGCTCAGGTCATGATCTCAGGGACCTGGGATCGAGCCCAGCATTGGGCTTTCTGCTCAGCAGGGATCCTGCTTCTCCCTCTCTCTCTGCCTGCTTCTCTGCCTACTTGTGATCTCTCTCTGTCAAATACATAAATAAAATCTTAAGAAAAATTTCTGTTTATTAAAACAACATTATGAAAGCAAAAAACAAAGACACAATTAGATATTCCTCACCATAACATCTATAAAATAGAGGATGATCATAGAAAAAATAAAAAAGAACTCCTACAAATCAAAAAGAAGGGGTCAAACAACCTTTTACAAAATTTGGAAAAAGTTTTTGAACAGAGATTTTTATAAATGTCTAATGGACATCTGAGACTGTGCTAAATATCTTTAGTCTTTAAGGAAATGCAAATCAAAACCATAATGAGATACTAATACATACTCAGTAAAAGAGCTGAGATACCCTTCAACAGACAAATGGATAAAGAAGATGTGGTTCATATACACAATGGAATATTACTCAGCCACCAGAAAGGATGAATACCCAACTTTTTCATCAACATGGATGGGACTGGAGGAGATGAACTGAGTGAAACAAGTCAAGCAGAGAAAGTCAATTACCTTATGGTTTCACTTACTTGTGGAACATAAGGAATAACATGGAGGACATTAGGAGAAGGAAAGGAAAAGTGAAGGGGGAGATGAACCACAAGAGACTGTGGAATCTGAGAAACAAACTGAGGTTTTTAGAGGGGAGGGAGTGGGGGGATGGGTGAGCCTGGTGGTGGGTATTAAGGAGGGCACAGATTGCATGGCGCATTGGGTGTTATATGTAAACAATGAATCTTGGTACACTACATCAAAAACCAATGATGTATTGTACAGTGACTAACATAATACAGTAAAAATTTAAAAAAATAACCAAGATGTTTCATAAAATGGCAATACCAAATAATATTGAAGATATGGAGGAACTAGAAATCTCCTTTTCTGCTAGGGAGAATGACTATATGTAGAACAATTACTTTGGAAAACTGCATAGTAATACCTTTCAATTCTAAATATAGATAAATCCTATGCCCCAGGAATTTCTCAATCCTAGTTGGTTATAGGATGGCAGGTCAACCTCACGGAGGGATATATCTTTATGGACAGAAAAGACATATTTGTGGATACTCTAAAGGTATACACCACATATGTTTACCAAAAGACATGTATGAGAGTGTTTGTAGCAGTACCATCGGTAATAGCCAACAGAGTATATACTTATAGCTATGGTGGAATCACTGGTATCAAACTAATTATCCTGATCAAAGGCACTATAAAAACTGGACAAAGTACATAACACAACAACTAGTGAACATAGGACGATGGCTAAATCAGAACTATTATCCTTAGGAGAAGGGAAGCAAGCATATGAGAAGAATTCCAAATTCATCTGGACATAGTGAACATGATCTCTTTTTACATCTTTCTCTATTGATGCATTTTTTTCCAAACAAATACTTTTTCAATATTATTTGGTATTGCTCTAAAGATATAGATCCCAAGCTGTCTTGGGGTATTAAAACTAGATATCAGGCTGCAGAAACTGACAGGTATATAGGACAGGATATCAGAGGACAGAGAGCCATGGAAAAGGATTCCCAGAATTCAGACAAAAATAAGCTGCCCCTGTGCATGGAGATTCCATGCACAGATTGGAATTCCATGTACAGATTCCATTCCAGATTGGAAGGCTTAGCAGAGAAGAGTTACTTGTAGATTAGAGGGCTGTGGAGAGATTTTAGGGACCACACAATCCTGGGAACATGAGTTCAGGGCAGTCAGAGTGAACAGAAGATGGCCCAGAAATGCCACAGTGTAGAAACAAAGAACACCTACTAGACATATGAGAAAAACTGAAATGTGCCTACCTCAACAAAACTTCAGGCCAAATCTCAATAAAATCGAGGTGATCCACTGGTGACTTCATTGTCTTTCAGAACAAAAACATGAACACCTTTTGAAGGAAGATTCTATAATTCAGAACTTTTAAAATATATCATCAAAAGTCAATGATCTATAACAAAAAATATACAGATACTAGATATATGATTAAGTAGGCATAATGATTAGAAATGAATAGTTGAAATAGCCCATAGAATCAGTCCTAAATATGATGCGGATATTAATTAGCAAAAACTTCAAAACAATTACACATAACATATTAAAGAACATAGAGCAAAAGATGGACAAAATGGGTGGAAAAAAAAAGTATATCAAGAGAACTTGAGCCTGTAAATAACAAACGTATATTATGGAACAAAGAAAAATACAATATCTGAAACTAAGACTTCATTGGATGGATTTAATAGAAACAAATCATAGCAGCAGACAAGATTAGTAAATACAAGCACAGGTCAATAAAGCATATTCAAATTGAAGCACAGAAAGATAAATAATGGAAATGATCTAACTGTTCATCAATAGGGGAATAAATAAATAACATGACTTATACAATGGAATGTTATATATCAGTTTAAATAAATGAAATAGATACAGTTGACTGAACAAAATAGGCTTGAATTATGCAGGTCCACTTATATGCAGCTTTTTTTTTGTAAATACAGTACAGTATTGTAAATATATTTTCCTTATGATTCTTTTAATAATATTTTCTTTTCTCTAGCTTACTTTATTAAAAGAATAGAGTATATAATGCATATAACATACAAAATATGTGTTAATTGACTGTTTATGTTATTGGTAAAGTTTCCTGTTAATAGCAGGGTTTAGTAGTTAAATTTTGGAGGAGTCAAAAGTTAAATGTGAATTTTTGACTTCATGAGGATCTGTGCCCATATCGTTCAAGGATCAGCTGTATAAATAATCTTGAACAGACCTCAACAATGCAATTGTGAGTAAGAACAATAGTATGATGCCATTCAAGTAAATTTAAGCAAACACATATAGCAATTTTATATTATGTTTTATATTATATTACATAATATATTGTATATATTATATATTATATTATATATTATATATATTATATTATATTTTTATATTATACAGAGTAAGAGTAAAATAATATAGACTATATAGATAAATAGTTTATGAGAGTGAAGAGAAGTAAGCAGGTTTGAAACAGGAGTGATTCAATGTGTACTAATTGCTGTTTTATTCCTTTTATTAAAAAGAAAATTTGGATAACAAACAAAACATTTTTTTAAATCTTTGTGGTGGATATAAAGTGTGATAATATATTTTATGCTTTTCTATTTTTTTCAAAATTGAAAGAATAAATTAAAAACAAAAGTATTCTATGCTGTATAACTGTTGAAAATTATTCAATGTAAAACATGTAAATTCCCCTTTACCCTTGACACCTTTGCATTCCACTCCATAAATATTCTAAATTTTACCTCTTATAATCCTTCCTCAGGAAGCTAAAGCCAGTTGTGCTGCTCCAAAATGAGAAAGAAAGCCAAGAAAGAGGGCTATGTAAGACAGATAATACAAGAGGTCCAACACAAGGAAGAGTAAAAGGGAATTCCCAGGATGACGGTGAAGAGAGATCCTAGGATAACAGTTATTCATAACTTTGGAACAAAACCAAACCAGAATATCATCAGACTCCTGGAGATACTTCTTCAAGAAGAAAGATGGAAACCAGAACAGCAGATGCTTTGAAATGGATTAGGATAAGAGGTAGACAATTGGTACCTTGAGGCTTGGTTAGTAATAAGTACACAGAAAACCAAGCAATTAAATTAAAGTAAGAATTATTAATGTTAAGAAAAAGAACATTTTTAAGAAAATGAAAATAATAGAATATCATAATACTCAAGTGTTTATTTCATTTCTATGGCCATAAGTTTCTAAATACTGCTAATCTAATAAAAAAATAATACAACTCTAGTGGGATGATAAGGGGATAAGAAAAGTCCATTTATGGAATGAGATGAAGCATTAAATTCATCATGTTTTATAGTAGGAAATTAATACATAATACCTGAAACAAAAGAAAGAAGAAAAGAAAAAAAGAACTATAGCATTCTGTTTAGTCACATATGGCTATATTTTTTAAAATAGCGAGAATAGTAAATAATTAGTTAAAAGGTTAGGTTCCTTGGGAAGGGTAAAAAAGGGAGAAGGAATTGGGTGACTGGTGTTTTCCATAATCAACTCTGTAGAATTATGTGATAATTTTAACTCTTTGAAGGAATAACTTTGGAAAAAATAGAAACTTTTAAAAAAGTGATTAAGGATAATAGCATTACTTTCTTTTTCTGTAACACTGATATCAATCATTCTTTCCCTACAAATTTTGCTACTGTTGTCCTGTGTTTTAGTTCTGTCTTGTTTTTCTAAAATCCAAATTATATATTATTATTATTATTTAATGCGACCATATTTCCCTTCTTTTTACCATTTTCTTTATTAGACTTTTGACCTTGCATTTCACATATTCCTTGTGTTATCATTTTACTTCTTTTATTTTACATACTATGTTAGTGAATGTATCCTTGGAATAAACTCAGGTTTTTAAAATTTTTTTGTTTTTCATTTTTTTGAGAACTTCTTTATTTTGATTCCATTCTAGAAAGATGTGATTGCTTTGGGTACAAGTGTATATTGATGCTCTCACCACTTTGAATATAGCATTTCACTGACTATAGATATCTGGGGGATGGAACAAGTGTTCATGTCCTAGAGGCAGAAAGGACACCCTCCCAAGAAAGATATCAAGACACTTGATTGTAAGATTCACAAATTATAATTTTAGACAAGAGGTCCTGAGGGCCGTTAGGGGGAAGAGAATCCTTACATACAGAGGAAGACCCATCAGAATAATGTCAGATCTGCGCACAGAAACCTGGCAAGCAAGAAAGGGGTGGCAAGACATATTCAGGGCACTAAATGAGAAGAACATGCAGCCAAGAATACTTTATCCAGCAAGGCTGACATTCAAAATGGATGGAGAGATAAAGAGCTTCCAAGACCGGCAAGGTTTAAGAGTATGTGACCACCAAGCCGGCACTACAAGAAATATTAAGGGGGGGGGGTTTCTATAAAAGTAGAAAGAACCCAAGAGTGACACAGAGCAGAAACTTACACAGACAATCTATAGAAAAAAGGACTTCAGAGGCAACATGATGTCAATAAAAACTTGTCTTTCAATAATCACTCTCAGTGTGAATGGTCTAAATGCTCCCATAAAATGGCACAGGGTTGCAGACTGGATAAAACGACAGGACCCATCCATATGCTGTTTACAAGAGACACTTTGGAACCTAAAGATACATCCCGACTGAAAGTGAAGGGATGGAGAACCATCTTTCATGCAAACAGGCCTCAAAAGAAAGCTGGGGTGGTGCTTTTCATATCAGATGAATTAGATTTTAAGCTAAAGACTATAGTCAGAGATACAGAAGGACACTGCATCATTCTTAAAGTGTATATCCACCAAGAAGATCTAACAATTGTAAATATTTATGTCCCCAATATAGGAGCAGCCAACTACATAAGCCAACTGTTAATCAAAATAAAGAGTCATAACAATATGAATACATTAATTGTAGGGGATCTTAACATGCCACTCTCAGTTAACAGACAGATCATCTAGGCAGAAAATCAATAAAGAAACAAGAGCTTTGAATGACACATTGGACTATATGGACCTCATAGATATATACAGAACATTCCACCCTAAAACAACAGAATATTCATTCTTCTCAAGCACATGTGGAACTTTCTCCAGAATAGACCACATACTGGGTCACAAATCAGGACTCAACTGATACCAAAAGATTGGGATGGTTCCCTGCATATTCTCAGACCACGATGCTTTGAAACTGGAACTCAACCCCAAGAAAAAATTTGGAAGGAATTCGAACACTTGGAAGATAAAGACCATCCTGCTCAAGAATGTTTGGATCAACCAGGAAATCAAAGAATAACTTAAACAATTCATGGAAACCCATGAGAATGAAGACACATCGGTCCA
>CM052883.1:73433596-73462294 GCA_028534135.1 Potos flavus
TAATCCAGATTAGAGCAGGGATCAATGAGTTAGATACTATAGATACAGTAGAGCATATCAATGAAAGTAGAAGTTGGTTTTTTTAAAGAATCAATAAGATCGATAAACCACTGGCCAAACTAATCCAAAAGAAAAGAGAGAGGACCCAAATTAACAAAATTATGAATGAAAGGGGAGAGATCACGACTAACACCAAGGAAATAGAAACACTCATCAGAAATTATTATCAACATTTATATGCCAATCAGTTAAGCAACCTAGAAGAAATGGATCCATTCCTGGAAACCTATAAACTTCCCAGACTGAAACACCAAGACATTGACAACCTGAATAGACCCACCCATATCTAGTAATGAGATTGATTCAGTGATCAAAAACCTCCCAAAAAACAAGAGACCAGGACCTGACAGATTCCCTGGGGAATTCTACCAAACATTCAAAGAAGAGATTATACCTATTTTTCTGAAGCTGTTTCAAAAAATAGATATGAATTTATTTTCCATATATCTTGGTTTGGTCTATTCCATTGTATCCTTTATCATTTCTGGCAATTTTATTTATTCAGGTACCCCCTTTCCCTCAGTGTATATTTTCTCCCTCTGGGGTTCTAGAATGATAGATTTGTGTTAGAGATTTACCTTCTGTCATCCATGTTTCTTAAATTCTCTTAAAAATTTTCAGTCTTCTTTTCTGTGTTGTGTTCTGCAAATTTTTAAAAAATCTGTTTTATATTTTATTGATTTTTTATGTTTAATCTGCTGTTTAACTTAAAAATTAAATTTTTATATAAGTATTATAGATTTTAATTCCAAAGTTCTGTTCAAACTCCTCTGGCCAATCTCATCGTCTTCTACTGTTTACAAATATTCTCAGTACATTCTTTATGTATTTACTATATATTCAGTATCAAAAAATTTCAATATCTGGAGTGTTTGTCAGTCTGATTCATCTGTTGTTTCTATTGACAGTCCCTCATAGTGCTTTATTTCCTTTTATCTTTGGTTATTTTATTTTATTTATTTATTTTCATAACATCATGTTTCTTAATATGTCATTTGTGTGAATTCTTTGGAGCCTCTGTTTAAATTGCTTTCTTCCTAGGAGAATTTCCTTTTACTTTTATTAGGGTCAGGAGAACTAACAACAAAGAATGGAATTAGACTATGTTCTAAGTTTATTTTGGTCACAAGGATTCTAATTCTTTTTTTTTTTTTTAAGATTTTATTTATTATTTATTTGACAGAGAGAGAGATCACAAGTAGGCAGAGAGGCAGGCAGGCAGAGAGAGAGAGGGAAGCAGGCTCCCCACCGAGCGGAGAGCCCTATGCGGGGCTCAATCCCAGGACCCTGGGATCATGACCTGAGCCGAAGGCAGAGGCTCTGAGCCACCCAGGTGCCCCAGGATTCTAATTCTTTACTGACATCCCTGTGAAGGCTAGCCGTTACTGTTAATTTTTCAGGGATGAGAATTTGTACTCCTTTAAACCAAAATAAATGCTAAGAAGATAAAAATTCCTCATGATCTCTCTCCATGGAGAAAAAGATGTTTTTGTTTCCTAGTTCAGTCATTGTGGCAGTATCCTTTTGAAGGTCTATGTTTATGCAGAAATCTTCCATTTGACTTTCTCCCTCATGAGTAACACAGACTTTGTCTTCTATCCTGTGCAATAAAAGCCTGAGGATAACAAAGATTGTTCCTTCCCACAGGACACAGGCAGGTTCACTTGTTTGCCTCTGAATTCATTCACTGCTGTTCTTTCTTTCCCTTTCTCCCTCACCATCTCCCTCTCATTCTCTCTCCCCCATCTCTCTCTTTCTGGGGGAGAATTGGTGTCCTGAAGGATTTCCTATATATACCGGATACTTCTTTTGTTGTTGTTAAGAATTATTTTTATTTTATTTTTTTTCTCAAATACTTTTATTTTATTTTTTCAGTGTTACAAGAGAATTATTTTTAAATATTTTATACAGCAGATGTTTTAGTACTGAATTTTTGAGGCTACTTAAACTTTCATAATAAAAACTATTATTTATAAAAAATGCCATAGAGAAATCTATCCATTTAATAATGTACATCTCATAATGGGGTACTATGGAAAAAAATACCCAGAGGTCTTTATCATCCAGAGTCATTTTGGAGTTTTGAAAGAACCACAGGTGGATGGGAATGAAGGTTGCCAATGAAGAGTGACAGTTCTTGCTTAGTATATGAACACATGGATTTCAAACATATAGACCATTTTTCCCTGCTGTGGAGTTCTTCCTATTGAAGATGGCCAATACAATGTAGATAATTGTTTTTGCTTCTATTGTATTTGTTTAATTACTGTAATAAGAAATACATCCATGTGTTTCAAAATTCAGGAAGTACAAAGCAATATACAGTACAAATTCTTTCAGTAGAAATTGATAATGGAAAAAGCTACGCATGTGTGAGAGCAGGGAGTATATGGGAATTCTCTATACTTTCCACTAAATTTTGCAATGAACCTGAAACTGCTCTAAAAAATAAAGTCTATTAAAAAATTTTCCCATCCAAGAAAGAGGAACACTCTCACACTGTTGGTGGGAATGCAAGCCAGTGTGACCACCCTGGAAAACAGTATGGAGGTTCCTCAAAAAGTTGAAAATAGATCTACACTATGACCCAGCAATTGCACTACTAGGTTTTTACCCCAAAGATACAAATTTAGTGATCTGAAGGGGCACCTGCACCCCAGTGTTTATAGTAGCAATGTCCACAATAGCAAAACTATGGAAAGAGCCCAAATGTTCATCAACAGATGAGTGGATAAAGAAGATATGGTGTATATATGGTATATATGTATATATATACATATAGGTATATGTATATATAGAAGATGTGTTGTGTATATATATATATATACACACATATATACACATACACAATGGAATATTACTTAGCTATCAAAAATGAAATATTACCATTTGCAATGACATTGATGGAACTACAGGGTATTAAGGTAAGCAAAATAAGTCAATCAGAGAAAGATGATTATCATATGATTTCACTCATATGTGGAATTTATGAAACAAAGCAGAGAAGCATAGGGGAAGGGAGGGAAAAATAAAACAAGATGAAATCAGAGAGGGAGAAAAACCATAAGAGATTCTTAATCATGGGAAACAAACTGAAGCTTGCTGGAGGGGAAGTGGGTGGGGGGATGGGGTAACTGGGTGATGGACATTAAGGAGGGCATAGGATGTAATGAGCACTGGGTGTTACATAAGACTGATGAATCACTGAACTCTACCTCTGAAATTAATAATACACTCTATGTTAATTAGTCGAATTTAAATTAAAAAAAAAAAAAAAAGAACCTTCGGTCCCACCTCTAGATCTCCAGAGAGGAGAGAAGGACTGGAAGTTGAATCAATTACCCATGGCCAATGATTTACTCAATTGTGCCCATGTAATGAAGCTTCTGGCTTGGAAGGAGTGTGGAAGCTCCCACCCTTTTCCCTATGCCTTTTCCTGTGTACCTCTTCCATCTGGCTGTTCCTGAGTTATATCCTTTTATAATAAACCAGTAATCTAATAAATAAAATGTTTTTCTGAAAAAATTCTCCTATCCATTTTCCTGTGAATTCCAGTTTCCTCTCTACTGAGTAATCAATGTTATTTTATTTTATTTTATTAAAATAGAAGCTTTGGGGTGCCTGGGTGGCTCAGTTGGTTAAGCATCCAACTCTTGATTGTGGCTCAGGTCATGATCTCAGGGTTGTGAGATCAAGCCCTGTGTATATCAAACTATACACTGGGCATGGAGCCTGCTTAAGATTCTCTCTCTCTCTTCCTCTGTCCCTCCCCCATCTCTCTCTCTCTCTCTCTCTCTCTATATATATATATATATATATATACACACATATATATATATATAAGCTTTCACATTCTCAATACTAAGACATTTAGTGGGAACAAAGATTTAGTAAGCACCCAGTTTGTACAAGGAACTATGTTATTGAATCTATCTGATAAAAGGTTAAAATGAAGAGATTAAGTAATATGTGAGAAGTCACAGAAATTTTCAATGGCAAAGCAAAGGGTCACACTAAGCCCTGAATGATTTCTAAGCACACACTCTTTTGTAGTTCCTATTGTGCCCCCTCATTGGTGTTTCTTGATCACCACTTGAAGAAGAAAATAAAGTCTCTTATTTGAAGTTGCCAGACAGTGATTCTCCTGCTAGACCTTTGATTTGGCAGGAACATAGGGGTTAAGCAAAATCCAGAACTGTTGGGGCACTGGGGTGGCTCAGTAGGTTAAGCCTCTGACTTCAGCTGAGGTCATGATCTCCAGGTCCTGGGATCGAGCCCTGCATTGGGCTCTCTGCTGAGCGGGGAGCCTGCTTCCCTCTCTCTGCCTGCCTCTCTGACTACTTGTGATCTCTCCCTCTCTGTAAAATAAATAAACAAAATCTTTAAAAAAAATCCAGAACTGTTCTCCTCTTTTTGTTATGTGTTTTAGCACAATCTTGAAGAGGTGAAGCAGATCTTACACAAGCTGCACCTGCTGTCCCAGTGAGCTCTCCCCTCCCACACCCCAGGCAAGTGCATCATTTGTTGGGCTCAAAGCAAGACTTGACGTTGAAAGAAAGATGTCTGCTCAACTATATTAGAATGACTGCCTGGAATCATTCAAATTACAGTGTAGGCTGGAATCCAAATGTTAAGACTGACTTTTTTCTATATTTCTTGTGTGGTCTTATACAAGGCTTCCAAACTGCTGGACTTCAGTCTCTTCATCTCTAACCTGAAGAGTCAAACTAATTGATGTTCATGGTTTCTCCAGGCCACACTTTAATACAGAAGGAGAGTAAAATGTTCCTCCACCCACTCTCATCTCCTTGGGACAAAGAAGAGCTTTTCATCCAGAAAGGACAGAATCTCTTGGCGAGGAAGTGGTCATCTTCCCTTCACTAAATGAAGCTCAGCACCCAGAATTTTTCCAGAGAGGAGATCAAGCCAGGGGTGCCCAATTAGAACTTAGTTGGTCTGAAAATTAAAGTTCCCTTTGAGGCGGAGTGAGGAAGTAAGCTAATTGTTTAAGGCCACCTACTAGCTGGTTTCACTGATTTTTTTTCTTTCGTGAAGCAAGACTACATGTTTGTTCAGAGGGAGGTTTTAGAATCAGACTGAGTTCAGGTCCTTATTCCACCATACATACTTCATGTAACCTCTGTTTCAGCTCTCTGAGACAGCTGAGAATGAGAATTGGATAAGCCTCATAGTGTTGATAGGGATAATGAAATAAAGCCTCTACCTAGTATCTGTTACACGTTCTGCCTCCAGTGTCCCCTGCATTTTCTGCCCCTGCAGACTCTCCGTGCCTTCTGGTTCTTGCGCCCACTCATGCTGCCTCTCTGGTTTTTCACTGTTTCCGTTTGGACACATGTTGGAATAAATAATTTCTCCTATCATATAAAGTAGAGGTTCTCAACCCAGGCTAAACCTTAGAACCACCTGGGTAACTGTTAATAAGTACAGAAACCTGGGATTTACCTCCAGAGGTTCTGATTTAATTGCTCTAGCACTGGGACCCTGCTCTGGACTAAAAGTTGGTGTTCCCCAAAATTAATGTTGAAGCCCTAACTCCCAGTGTGATGACTTTAGGAAGTGGGGCCTTTGTGAGGTAAATAGGTTAAGATGAGGTCATAAGGGTAGGGCCATCACAATGAGACTAGTGCCCTTATGAAAAGAGGAAAATACATCAGGGCTATCCCCTGCCCCCTGTCTTTCTCTACTGTGTGAAGACACAGCAAGCAGATAGACCTGGAATGGAAGTAGGCTCTTGATAGACTCTGGATCTGCCACACCTTGATCTTGGACCTCCCAGACTCTAGAACTGTGAAAAACAAATGTTTTTCATTTGAGCCACCAAGTCTGTGGTATTCTGTCACAGCAGCCTGAACTGATAGGAAAGGCTCCAATGATTCCATTGTGCAGACACACTGCAATGGGAGCCAACTTTAAGTCTTCTAAGGTTCCTTTTGGGAAGTTAAATGACCAAATTTGTGCAGCCTCAGTGTTCACCTGTGTGACATAAATTTGCTTAATCAATCTTAGTAGTTTTGTGCCACTGCTGGAGAACTGGCAATAGGGAGCTGTATTGAATGGGGTCAGAGAAAGAGGTGACATACATAGAATTTATCACCTTGCAGAAAAGGTTAGGACAATGAATTTCACCCTGCTCAGGGAAAGAGGCACCAGCAGCAATTATACAACTTTCTCTTGCATTTTAACTCATTGGATATCTTGGACCTATAAAAAACTAACTGCATTGCCTCTCCTTAAACACCTATGTATTTTTTGTCCTGCTGATCTTGCAAGTATTAGCCCAAAAGATAAACATTTTAATCCCTGTTCAGAAAGAGCAATTAAATTGTTGAAGATCCTCCGGGTAGAAGTTCTGAAGTAAGAATATATATATATTACAAAGAAATGCAAACATTTTCTGAAAGTAGTAACACCAGAGGTCTGGACCTACATTCCCAATTTTCTCTGCAAGTGTGAGGGTACCTACAAAATGCTCAGATTCAAGATTCACAAAGTTCTCTTTGCTTTTTTTATAAACAAAAAGCTACAAATTGTTTCTGCATATTCAAACATATGCCTAGGATTCCACCTAGCCCAAATATGGTGTTTCAAGATCTATTTCATGTCCTACCTTGTGAAAGAAGTCTTTGTTTATTCTTTCACCAATTTATTTTTTTTTCATTAATCTATAGATTTTAGTGATGACAGACTGCATACACCAACGGATGATGATAGCCAGACCATATTTGACAAGAGAACTCTAACGCACAGCTTCTGCTGTAAGTAGTCAAGAGCAGTCAGGACTTGATTAATAACTGAAAATTTCCCTAATATTTGTCCTTGCCTCCATCTTGGGACCTACAAATCCCATAGGATGCCCTGCTTCTGGTTAGTCCACCTGATCTTCCTCATGTCAGCAGGCTCTAGTCAGAGGACACTTGAAGCCTTACCTGTTTCCACTATACAGTGTTTCCACTCTGCCTGCCATTGATGCAAGTGGTGGTGGCTGACTCCCTTGCTTTGTAGCAAGCTCTGATAAATATTCAGTTCCCATGTGTGTGGTCTTCTTCACTTTCAACAATGATTTCAAAAAACCATAGCAATGATGTTAATAATACAGGGGACTTTAGTACACTCTGGGACTTGTGTTTTATTATCCTGAGTCTTAACATCCTCTCAAGGGGGCAGGAGCCAGGCTGGACAAGGAGAAGGGATACGAGATAATGATTCTGGACTGTACCTGGAAGTCTCTGTAACAACTAAATTGTGTGAAAAGTCGATGGAAAGAGAGTGAGCTTTAGACCAAGTTAAACCTGAAGAGCCAGCTAGCACTGATACTCACTAACTGTGAACTCACATCTCTGAGCATCCATCTCCTCACCTATTCAACAGGGAAGAAAATTACTTACTCCATAGGACTGTCGGGAAGAATCAACACAGTCAAAAAATCAGGTGGCCTTTAGCATGCTTGCCATAGCAGGTGCTTAGACAATACTATCCCTCCATACTTTTCCCTTCCCAGACATAGCTATGTAAACAGGTACCTGATATGAGCTTGCTTTGTTATCATTTACTAATTTCAAATTGAAGAGTGACTTGCATTCATGTGGCTCTTTAAAACTAAACGATCTTAATGTTTATTGACACAGTTTATTCACCCAAGACTTTTTTTCTACAAGACAATTGGCTAGATGTTCAAGAAGCATGGCAATACCTAAGGCATGCTCCCTACTTGCTCATATAAGGGAAAAAAAAAAAAAAAACAAACCAGACAACTTTTCCCTTCTTTGCTTCTAGCTTCTTTGACCGGTCTAATAATTAAATTGACATAAAACAGATTGACAGGAAAAAAAAAAGCTAATAGAATTTTCTATGTACAGGAGCTCCAAAGATATGAGGTTCTCAGACAGTCGAGCAATTGAGGCTTATGTGTTACCCTGAGCTTGAGGCTTATGAGTTACCCTGAGCAATTGAGGCTCAAGCAATTACCTCGAGCAATTGAGGCTTATGAGTTACCCTGAAGGGAGTAGGGTTCTGGGACTTCAAAGAGGAAGACCACAGTCACAGGAAGATGAGGAGAGCAAATACTTGGTAACTGAATGTTTGCCATGCAATGCAGAGAAACTGTTCAGATGTAAAAAGTTATCTCTGGTAATAATTCTAGTGACACAGTCCCACTACCCAAATTCTTTAAGCCAGTTAAGGGGAAGGTAGGGGACACACACACATACACACCAAAAAAAACCAAAAACCTCTTCCTGAGTCTCTTGGGACTCAACTGCCTTCAGTTCGAAATAATCCACATGCCAAAGTGGCACATTTTGGAACCACATATTTTGCTCCGCCTCACTCACAATTTAACCAGGGGGAAGAATCATCACCCAAACAAAGTAGATGATGTCATAGGATAGGCCCAACTTGTGACAAAGGTGACGAATGTCACCGGAGTTCAAGGAAAGGGACAAACATTTGTCTGGTGACCTAACAGTGATGTGAGGCCAGGATGGAGGTTCATCTGGGTGTTAAGCACACATAGAATTGGCTAAAAGCTACAAGTATAGTTTTTAAAAAGTCTTTGCGGAAATAATTCATGCTTGTTATATATATCCAACGAAATTTTGGAAGACACAAAGAGAAGTGAACAAAGAAATTATCCATTATCCACGTTTTAGAGTTAATCACTGGTGATATTTTAATGTATTTACTCTTAGTCTTTTTTTGCTGTATGTAATTTTAAAATTATGTTTTCAACACTTACAAAAAATTTTAAATGCATGATATATAAAACTTAAGAATACATAGTATATATAAAATAAACATAAATTTTATAAATATATAAATATATATACACATATACGTGGTTTCAGTATGATTTGTTTTCAAATAATTTATGATGGACATTTCTTCATATTATCAGAAGCTTCTGTATTTAGAAATTGAACAGAAGTGTAATATTCTTCAAGGTGTATGAAATAGTTTAAAGGTCTCCTGTTATTAACCACATCAAGTTATTATGTGTATTCCATTATTTATACTGTTTCCATGTTTTCAATATTTTGAATAAGGCTGGTAAATAAGGCAACAATGTGGATCTTTACACAAAAACTATTCCTCTGGGGAGCCTGGGTGTCTCAGTCCATTGAGCATCCAAATCTTTGTTTCAGCTCTGGTGATGATCTCAGGGTTGTGAGATCAAGCCCTGTGTCAGGCTCCAAGCTCAGGGGAGAGTCTGCTTAAGATTCTATCTCTCCCACTCCCTCTGCCCCTCCTCCCTGCTCATGCTCACACTATCTCTCTCTCTCACACAAATAAATAAATGAATCTTAAAGAAAAAACACTATTTCTCTGAAGTTTGCATGACACTTTTAGATTTCCCAAATGTGGGATTTCTTGTTCAAAGGGCAAAAACAACTTTGAGGTGCTCAGTATATTGGGACATGTTTTTCACAGGGTCAGGCGCACCCTGTCTCACTGCAGGGTTTCAAGAGAAGGGGACCACAAAGGAGAGGGGAGGCCACCTTGATGCGAAACAACATGAGTGAGTGAGTGGGTTTCTCAGGGGGAAGAGGTGGGATCACCAGCAAGACCTAGCACAGTTCGTGGCACTGAACATTGGCCTGATAATTATTTGATGAATAAATGAAAGTTGCAAAGCTGAAGAACTGTTGACATGTTGGAAAAGGTAGAATAGAATATTATTTTGGAAAGGGATGAGGCCTTTGAACAATACCGTGGGAGAAGTGTGGAGTAGATTATGAGATGTCGAGAATACTAGAGTGAGGGTTTGGAATTTAAATCCATACACCAAAGGGAGCCACAAAAGAATTTTGCAAGGGAACAATATGAAAAGAGTAATGAATTTTGCAAATAACCCTCAGGGTAGCTATGAGAGGGTCAGAAAAGGCCGACAGCAAGTCAGTAAATCTCTGGTTTGAGCTCGTATGACTCAGGAGTCTCCCTTAGGCTACTTCAATGATCTAGATGTAAAATAAGACTATCTGGGATAGGGATGGAAAAGAGGTTGTGAAGAAAGAAACCTGAGATGGTTAACTTATTGGACATGGGAGGGAGAGTAGGAGGAGCCTCAGCAATCTTTGCTGGAGAAGGGAATCCTTTCTGGAGGAATGAGGGGCCCCAGAAGGAAGCTAGTTTGGAACGCAGTGAGTATGATTTTGGATATATTGATGTTATATGGACAGTTGGCATCTGTATCTCAAGAGAGACTGGAAACAGATCCAAGGATTTGGGGATCATCTATGGAAGAACAATAGCTGAATATCCAGAAAGTGACAGAATTTGCTTGATAATGGATGCAGTAGAACTGAGGCCTAATTAATTTTGGGGATTTTTTTTCAGATCAAAAGGAAACAAAAAGAAACAAATAAATAAGTCATAGGATTTTTGCACAACTGATTGTCATGAGGATAGTGACTTTCAACAGGAGGATTTTATTTACTACTAATAAGGATTAAATATATCCATCATAAAAAGAAAGACTAATGGAACCTAAAAACAGACTGACGAAAAGTCTTTCTTCTGCTGGAGTATCCCAAGTTATAAGCAATGCATTCCATTATGTTTCCCAGTCAGCACCCACAGCTGCCAGGCCAAATGGGCTAGAGGACAGGAAGGGAAGTTTCCTCCAGGATCATTCATGATTTGTGGAGCTTAGGAGAATCCATCTCATCAGCAAGTAGTCTGGAAATCTGAGAGGCAAATGGAGACCAAAGACTAAAGCACCTAGGGATCAGAAGGGCTTAGGGGAAAAATAGACATATGGGTCCTTGCCAGGGTGTTTAGCAACTATGCCAGACTGTTGTGACAATTAGCCACCTGTATTACCCTAGTGTGGGTGTCATCGTGATGATTCTTCACAGGGGAATAGGGAAGCACCTCCTCTGGGAGGTGTGGGGACGATCTTGATACTACCCCAACACTGCTGTAACTACATCTATGACATACTCTCAGCTTTCTACTCTGGCCTCAGGAGGGCTGTTCAGCTCCCTTGTGTGGTTCACCACCCTAACAGATGCTCTGACAGTGGATGAACATGGGAAACTGCAGAACACTTACGCCCAATTCAGATGAACACAATGTGTCATAATGGAAAGAAAACTATAGGAAACCATACATGAGTGCAACAAACCAAGAAGATGTGCTCATGGCAGGGAGGGGCTTTGAGAGTCTAGGGCGAGTCAGGGCAAGGACATAACAGGCGATGTACTAAGAACTTGTTTGGGCCCAGGCCCCCACCAAGCCACTTCACATATGATACCTCGATTGCTTCTCACAACAGCTCCACCCTCTCCTTGAAAACAGAGATCCTGAAGCATTAAATAGATGGCCAGAATGTGGGGGTCTGGGAGTCCTGAGCACTGTTCTAGCTACCACCCCCATGAGGCTCTTTCTGTATATCCCAGGCTGTGGCAAAGCCAGGCAGAGAACTTGGTCAGTGTTTTCCTCTAGTAATATTCCAATTTTTAATTTAAAGTTAGCCTGGTATCAGGAGACTTGGTCTTAGCCTAGAGATTACTCCTTACTCACTTTGTGGTCTTGGAATGTTCACTGTGTCCCTTGGGGCACTGGGGGCAGGAGAAGGAAACCTGATGGGAGGAAAGAGTCTGACATCTGGCTCAAAGATGCATCAGGGCTGGGCCTCCACTCCTGCACCCTCAGACATGGGTAATAACCTGACTACCTGGGTCTGGCACTGCCCCAGTCTGGACATAGGATTAGAATGCCCAACTTCTGGAGCAGTGGTAGGGTCAAATGTGAAATGTGCCTGCAAGCACTTTATCAACTCTCAAGGGATACACAGGGGTGAGGCAAATATGTTTCAGAATGGTTAATATCTTACACATACATCTCATCTTGGGCTTAGATGTATGCATGGGTTCCATCCAAAGATGGTGCTGTGGGGTGCTACACATTCATTCCAATGACACAGTCTGTCCTTGGGTCTTCCTGGAGTGCATAGACCAACCAGGAAGGGAGGTCTCTGAGCACAGCTTAATCCCCAAAGGATGAAAAGCCAGAGGCATAACAGTGGGAGACAAGAAAGTACCGTAAGTGGGAGGGAGAGGGAATAAGAACAGAAGACGACAGGCTCTGGAGATAGCTGTGCTGACACAGATCTCTGCCACCCCACTGCCTATGCCCAACAAAGGACCAAGTGACCTAAACCTCTCTGGGCACCCTTTCTTCACTGGTACATGGGGTCACAGCATCTTTATTGCAGGCTTACCTCAAAATTAATTTGGGTAATGTCTCTAAATGCCTGGCACAACATAGTGACACATGATAAACAGTGGCTGTTAATGCCAGGAAGAAGGTTCTGAGGCTTTCAATCTTCCTACCAAAGTCTCTTTCAGACAGTAGCCTCCATTGGCCCCCAGGGACTCTACCTCATCTTTTCCTATGTCAGACTTGTCCTTGTGTTAGAGTTCAAAGGGGGAAAAAGATGAAAACAGGTGAAACAGATGAAAAAGATTGAATATCACAGTGTCTGTTTTAGGCAATTCCTCAGTGATCAGACCTGGGCTGTTGAAAGGATGATGTGAGATTACGTGATTGAAAGCATTTCTCACAGGGGCACAATGACTTTATTCAAATTTGAACAGCAATGAGCTCTTTACAGTTGAATCGACTTTACTGAGAAGGTTACATGAAGGAAGCAGTGACTAACTTAACTGTGTAACTAGATGGGACAGAACAAATATCTTCTCCATCCTTTTCATTATTTTTTGTTTTTATTAATATAACATTTATTCATTAAGTGTACATTCATTCATATGGTTTTCAGATTAAATTTCCGTAAATGATTAACCCTTTTTACAAACTTTGTTAAAGTCCCTCACACATTTTATGCTATATTTACAAATTAAGTATGTCACCAGAGAGACACAAAAATATCCTCAAGGACACATAGCAAATTTGGAATGAATCAGAACTTGAACATTAGTCCACACCAACCTTAGAAGGCAACTTCTTCCATTTTTGTTACTTGAACATGAAAGAATGGAGACTCAGAGAATTTAAGTAATCTGTCCAAGGTGACATAGCTAACAAATGACAGGGCCAGAATTCAAACCCAGATGGTCTCAAGCATTGAGCTACCCTGCCTCTGAGTCAAGGCTGCCTGGAGGATGAAGTGTACTCATCAATCCATTCCTTAGTGGAATGTGGATAGCTTTAAAAACCTATGGAAAACCCTTAAAATTCTCTCTCGCCCCGTCTTTAATTTAAGCAGGCTGCAGGTCTGGAATCAGCATTCAGGGGATGCTTCCCTAGGTCTGCATGCCCTGCAGCTCTGTCCTGCAGAGCTGTTCTATGCAGCTCCCTGGCTGCCTTGCACATATGTCCATCTCAGGCTCAGATTGCCTTCTCTCTTGGTGATTAGGAAGAGCCTGGCTATTTGTCACACTGTACTGCTCAGGGAGTCCCCTCTCTTGCTAGAAAATTTAGGATGAATTTGATAGCTCTGAGGCCTCTTAAAATGGAATGATTTGAGGTTTAAAGCTCTAGTTAATGTGAGTAACTCTGAATACAGTGTGAGGAGAGGTGATAGGGAACCAGGCAGGGGAGCAAAAACAAGTCAACCGAGAAATGGGCATGATCAATTATTTAAACTCTCTTTAAGTATGTGTGTCACAAAGAGATGGGTGATTTGGCTTTGATTCATAAGATGAGTACAATCTGTAAGAAACTCCAAGGCACACATGGCAGAGAAATTTTTTTCCAAAGTCATTTAGATTTCTATATGTGAAAAATTAGAACATTTCTAAATGCTTAGGGCCAGGAAAGTGGGTGGGCAGAACTGGCAGCAGAGATGGTGTTGGTTTCCTCATATGTGAAATGGGCTAATGGTCCCCACCCACATATGCATCTTGAGGTGCAGGTGAGATGATGAAGGCAAAGGTCCAGCACATGGCAGACATGGGCAACGTTAGGAGTTCTCTTTCACACAACGGAACTTTTCTCAGCAATACTAATATTCCAGTTCCTAGGGCAGATGCCGAGAAACCAAAGACTGTTAAAGAAAGCTCCAAATTTCAAGGAACTTCCAACCCACAGGGGAGCCAGGAAAGTGAATGGCTGCATGCTGCAGGTGCTCTACCAGCATCCTAGGGTGCACATGTTGAGAAGGCTCTGAACAGAGGAAACACTATGTTGGTGCATCAGAGGTATTGGTGCACACCTGCAACACCTGTGAATCTCACTGTTTTCCCTGGATTCTCCTTTAGAAACAGGAAAAGGGTGCCAGTGTGGCATGACTTAAAGTTGGCCAGAAAGCCCCATTCCCTGAACCTTAAACATTCTCTCAGAATTCAAAAAAGACTGACCAATAGAAAAGTATTCTCTGGTGGGTCCAGAAATATGAATAAGACTCTGTTTCTCTTTGGGGAAATGCCACCTTCCACTATCAGTTAATCAAGGGTGTCCCATTGATAGTGAAGTTCATCGTAGTTCCAGTTTCATCAGCTCTGGGAAGCTCTCACTGACTATTCTGTTTGGAAGGCTTCAAAGGTTTGTATTTATATCAGAGATTCATCATCCTCTTTGAAGAGCAGTCCCAGATCACGCGCCTCCATTTTTATAGCATGTATCCTCAAAATACTCAAGACTGACACAGCAGTGGTCATTTCAAATACGGTATAAATGATGCCCACAGCAGTGGGGGCTCAAGGCTTCAGAGCCTCAAGTAAAAGTAAGGAAGCAAGCAAGAGGCTTGTCAAACCCTGGAGGGAAAATAAATAAAGCTGCAAGATTTTGGTATACATTCAGATCTTTGACTGATTTGTAAGCTTTCAGCTGGCTGCTTAGGAAGGGGTGTGTGTTTGCGTGTGTGTGTGCACTCATCTTACTAGCTACATCAATGTCACTAGATACCAATGGTGAGGATTCTCAAAAATAAATTAGGAAATAGCAAATGACTCGCAAATGAAATATAACTCATTTTTGTATGTGTTAAAATAAATATAATCTGTTCTGTTTTCAACTGAGTATCATCAGTTGAACTATGTACTCTTTTGAAACATTTTATCTGGAATAAAAATAAATAAGGAAATTGGCATAGCAAGCAATTTTTTTTTTTTCAGACAGGGTTTGGGGGTTTGCTTTTTTGAAGAATTAGTGCAACAATAATTTTTTATTTTTCTTTGCCAACTTGACACTTCTATCATGGAGACTTAAAAGAGCAGGGAATGAACCAGAGCCCTCCAAGGACAAATCTACAATAGTTCTGTCTCATGAGTGCCTGGCAGCCTGACTGATACTGCTCCCACACCTGCAGAAAGTGGGGATGCAGAAGAATCATAGTCAGATGCTGATGAGAGAACTTGAATGACAGACTCTGGTTGGAGCTCATCTCTATGCCCCCATTGGCAGACATGAATATTTAGCAACCCTCACTGAACATCTAGTTCCTTGATTTTGAGGGAGTTGTTTCCTGCTCTCATAATGCACCAAGAACCTAGTATGAAGCTAGTCACAAAGTGACGATTGAGTCCATTACATTCAATTTCCAGAGCAGCCAGGTTTCCAGGGCAGAACATCCAGCTCACTGGCCCTCCCAGTGCCCACACAGGCACCTGCACAGGCCCATCTCCAAGAAGACATCCTCACTCCTCTCATGGCCGTCCTTCTGAGAAATCCTCCTGAAATTTCCCTTTGTGGCACTGCCTTTAAGCAGAAAATCAGGAGCAGAGTCAACAGAAAGGTGTTACTGTGTCTCTAAAGAGAAAACATCAATCCTTTTTTTTTTTTTTTTTCATTTCCCATTGAGGGTCTCATTTTAAAAATAATTGAAGCCATGGTGGATAGGTTTTCTCCATATCCATAGAATGCACAACACCAAGAGTGAACTTTTAATATAAACTATGGACTATAGGTGATAATAATGTGTTCATGTAGGATCATCAATTGTAACAAATGTCCCATTGTGGTGAGATGCGTTGATAATAGCAAAAGTGTGTGTGTGTAGGGGAGGAGGTATATGGGAGATCTCTGTACCTTCCACTTAATTTTGAGGTAACATGAAAACTGCTCTAAAACATAGTCCATTAAAAAAAGTGATTGAAAATAGAAAGTGATTTAAACCAAGGCTGGAAAGGTGCATAAATTGTTCAGCTACTATTAAAAATCATGTCAGCTGACTCCCTGTTGTTTATAAAGAAAGAACCCTGCATGGAAGATAAACCTTCACATGAAGCTAGGCACCGCAAAGACAAAGAGGCAGATTGCCCTTGTGACATGAGGATGCTGGGACACAGTAAAGTGGGAAACCATTGTAACTCCTAGGGAAATGTCCTCACAGAGGCTTAGAGCGGCGTGTGCAAGGATGTTCACTTCAGTGTCCTACAAACAACCTAAATTGTCTTCAATCCTGGACAGTAGTTAATGAAATATGATGCTTCCATATCAGGGAATACCAAATAATCATTATAAAGATGTGTCATAGAGTGATCTCCAACTGATTATTGATTGAAATAAGGAATACGTAGAATGATATGTGAAGAACACTCCTATTTATAAATCATACACACATATTGAATGCATGTAATTAATGCTAATCTAGACAACTTTAAGATAAATTCATACTGGGAGTTCGTAGTGGAGAAGGATAATTTTCACATTTCGTATATGTTTTGAACTTTTGGAATGATACTGCATTCATAATTTCCTTCTGTAAATTATAAAAAGAAGAAATCATTTATTGTGGATACAAACTACACAAAATCATAAATCAATGTTTTAGTTACCAATTATTGAGTTTCAACTGCAAGTAAGGAATTGAATATGTTATTGCTAATTTCCGTACATAAACAAGCAAGGTAAAAATTGCCATCCCATTTCTCATGTGAGGAATCTGAGGCTCACAGGGTTAATGGAATTTACCTGAGGTCAAAAGACTAGGACGACCATCCTAGGCTGCTGGCTCTGTGGCCTGGGCTTTGCACACTGCATGCTGCCATTCTTCAACCAGATATATCTCTGAGAGGTATGCGTCTTGTCCTAAGCATCAAACCCTGATGCTCACAGTTAAATATAAGGCTTCAAGATGGACACAGGAGGGCTGATCAGTGTGAAGGCAAGATATCACCCAACATGAATCTTGGAGTCTTCCCATTTTTATTTTTGAAGCTCTGCTGTAGTCTTCTCAAGCTGTGGGCTCTTCCAGGGTCTTATTTTATACCCCTATCCAGAAAGTTAAACAAAGGATCTAAGTCACTGACCAGGTTTAAAGGGATGACTTTCTTACATCATACACAAAAATAAATTAAAAATGGATTAAAGACCTAAATGTGAAACTTGAAACCATAATAATCCTAGAAGATACAGGCAGTAATTTATCTGACATCAGCTGTAGGAACTTCTTCCTAGATATGTCTCCTGAGGCTAGGAAAATAAAAGCAAAAATAAACTATTGGGACTACACCAAAATAAAAAGCTTCTGCACAGTGAAGGAAACAATTGACAAAACTAAAAGGCAACCAATGGAATGGGAGAAGATATTTGCAAATGATATATCTGATAAAGGGTTAGTATCCAAAATACATAAAGAACTTATAAAAGTCAACACCACAAAAATGAATAACCCAATTACAATGGGCAGAAGACATGAATAGACACTTTTCCAAAGAAGACATACAGATGGCCAACAGACACATAAAAAGATGTTCATTATCATTTATAACCAGGTAAAAACAAATCAAAACTGCGATGACATATCTCACACCTGTTAGAATGGCTAAGGTCAACAACACAAGAAACAACAGGTCTTGGCAAGGATGTGAAGAAAGGGGAACACTCTTGCTCTGTTGGTGGGAATGAAAACTGGGGCAGCCACTGTGGGAACCAGTATGGAGTTTCCTTGAAAAGTTAAAAATAGAACTGCCCTATAATCCAGCCATTGCACTACTTAGGTATTTACCCAAAGAACACAAAAATACTAATTAAAAAAGATGCATGTGCTCCAATGTTCATAGCAGCATTATCTATAATAGCCAAGTTATGGAAACAGCCCAAATGTCCATTGACTGATGAATGCATAAAGAAGTGGTGTGTGTGTGTGTGTATTATTCAGTCATAAAAAGGAATAAAATATTGCTATTTGCAACAATGTGGATGGAGCTGGAAAGTATTATGCTAAGTGAAATAAGCCAGAGAAAGACAAATACTATATGATTTCACTCATACGAGGAATTTAAGAAACAACAAATGAGATGAAGGAAAAAAAGAGAGAGGAGAGAGAAAAATCAAGAAACAGACTTTTAACTATAGAGAACAACCTAATAGTTACCAGAGGGGAAGTTGGTAGGGAGATGGGTTAAACAGGTGATGGGAATTGAGGAGTGCACTTGTCATGGTGAGCACTGGGTGTTGTATGTCGAATCACTAAATTTTACACCTGAAACTAATATTATGCTGTATGCTAACTAACTGGAATTTAAATAAAAACTTAAAAAATAAATAAAGAGTCAAGATGCCCTTCAACAGATGAATGGATAAAGAAGATATGGTCCATATATACGATGGAATATTATGCCTCCATCAGAAAGGATGAATACCCAACTTTTGTTTTAACAGGGACTGGACTGGAAGAGATTATGCTGAGTGAAAGAAGTCAAGCAGAGAGAGTCAATTATCATATGGTCTCACTTACGTGTGGAGCATAAGGAAAAACATGGAGGACATTGTGAGAGGGAAGGGAGGGGTGAATTGGAGGAAACCGGAGGGATGATGAACCATGAGAGACTGTGAACTCAGAGCAAAAGACTGAGGGTTTTGGAGAGGAGGGGGGCAGGGGGATGGGCGAGCCTAGTGGTGGGTATTGAGGAGGGCATGTATTGCATGGAGCACTAGGTGTGGTACATAAACAATGAATCTTGTAACACTGAAAAAATAAAATAAAAGTATTTGGGGAAAAAAAATAAAGGTCTAATGCAGAAAATAAGCTTATGCAGTATTTATCAGATTTCTCCTCCCTCCATTCTGTCAACATTTACTAAATCCTTATATGTGGGTCACTATGCTAGGTAATAAGTCATATATAAAGGAAATATAGCCCTTATCTTTAAGGAGCCTAATGTGCATTGAGGAACAGTTTAAGTTTCATAAATTTATAAATGTATTCATTCTTGTATATACAAATGCAATTATGTTTAAATGATACCCTAGAACAAGCTCAATTAAAAGAGAAGGGATGGGGCGCCTGGGTGTCTCAGTGGGTTAAAGCCTCTGCCTGCGGCTCAGGTCATGATCTCAGGGTCCTCGGATCAAGCCCCACATCGGGCTCTCTGCTCAGCGGGGAGCCTGCTTCCCCCTCTTTCTCTGCCTGCCTCTCTGCCTACTTGTGATCTCTCTCTGTCAAATAAACAAATAAAATCTTAAAAAAAAAAAAAAGAGAAGGGACATCCTTACCCTTTAGGAACTTAGGATAAATCAGGAAGTAATGGAGCCTCTATAATACTAGATACTTTATTATTTAGTGTCCTAGCAACTGAAGAGCACTTACTTTGTGAGGGATGTTTTGCTCAGTTCCTGAGAAACTGATATGCAATCCACAGTCTTTCTTTCCAGGTGACCATAGTCCAGTGGGACAGGAATGCCAGCTGGCAAGGGCAGCAGTGCTGTTCTTACTTAGAGCTCAGGCACACACTTCAGCTTCCATCAGAGTAGAGCCCATGTGTGGGGCAGGTTGCACACTATGAGGAGAGGCAGGAGTTACCCATGAACTATATAATACAGGCCACATTCACCCCAAGTCAGCACCCATTGGAGCCAGCCTTCACTCTCCTTTTCCTCTTCTCAAGACTTAGAACACCTGCCCCAGTGCTCTAAAGATGGATCCCACCCAACCTGGTACTCTTGGGGTTCAAATGATCTACATCCTGTCCAGGGGCTTGCCCTCCCTTCCAGGATCCAACAGGATCCAACCTTCCTAGGTATGAACTCAACTACCCATCTTAATTACAATTTGGAGTCTTTCTTCAACTATACAGTCTAGTTTGTCTGAATAAACAAAACTACCTCCTGGTCTGGCAGAGCCCAGAACATATTAGGTTTTTCTAGCCCTGAGAACAAGATCCACTATCAAAATTTTGCCACGGTAGAATTCCCTGTCAACTTCATCTCCTCATTATATCCTCTTCAGTTCATTGCACACCTCTTCTTCTGGATCCCCACATTTATCTGCCTGATCTATCATCATGATAGAATGTGATTCTTTACAGAGACTGAACACCCAGTATGAGGGAGGCCACTGTGGATGCTTCATCCATGCTTGCCCTCTTTTTAATGAACCCAGCTTCATAATGTTTAATAAGATTACTATCTTGCTGTACAGAAGTCTTGTCAACATGGAAAAATAGTCTTTGCTAACAGCATGAAATGTCTCAGATAACCAACATGAAGAATGCCATGTAACAAAAGCACAAAATAACAAAATATCAGTTTTTCCACTCAGATGCCTTGTAATATTGCTCACATTTTTATAAAAGCAACAACATCCATAATAAATAATGCAGAGGCTTGGCATATCCTGATCTCTCTGTCAGCAGCCAGGGCTGAATTGTGGGGTAAAAATATTTCATTTGGGATACTCTGTACACAGCCATATATTTGTCAATGTTTTTATAACTCTGAGGACTCCATGAATATAAGAAGTCTTCTGTCCTCTTATGGACTGAGAACCTCAAAGTATATGTAAAAAGGCAGGTCTGATGTTTTTATTCCCTTTATTGCAGGGGGCAACATTTGTGCCACTATAGTTAAAGGTCTGCTGGCAGTTTTATTACAAAGCACTTCTGCAGGAGTTTATAAGTTGGCTTTAAAAAAAAAAGTTCTTTTGAAATGAAACTTGTGCTAAGATACATATTTTAAAATTGAATGTTTTGATGTAGCCATTTGAATAGTGATAGCATTTTGTGATTCCTAAAAACTATTTGGTTCATTAGATCACAGTTTCACTGTTCTAAGCCATCTTCTCCTTTACGAAAAATGAGGAATGAAAGAAGAAAAGCAATCCTCCCAGTACCTCCTCCACATAGAGATGTTCTAAGTCACTCTCAGAAAAAAAAAAAAATTACTGAATCTTAGCACTGAGAGAGAACAGAAATATTCATCTCATTCGTTTCTTTGCTCTTGGTTGGAGAAAAATATTACTTGGTCAAGTAAGGTGAAAATCTAGTTTTAAATCCTTCAGAGAGAGAAAAAACCTTTACCCATCTCCTGTCACAAGTTCCAAGTACTTTCGTACTTACTCTCAAGAAATAATTCATCTCCTATTTAAACTTTGCCCATATCATGGTCTTCTGAGCTCCATTTCATCATCCAGCCAAGCAGGAAGCTCCCAGCAGTGACTCTGAAACACCCAGTGCTCACTATCAGCTGGTACTTCCAGCCTTCCACATGAATGGATGGACAGATGGATAGATAGATGGATGGATGGATGGATGGATGGATGGATGGTGGATGGATAAATGGGTGGGTGGGTAGAAGGATGGATGATAGATGGATGATGGATGGATAGATAAGTGCAACATTCACAAGCAGGGACTTTGAAGTAAGACAGACGACTTGACTTCAGGCAAGTCAATATTCACCTCTGTGTGATTAACACACAGCCTCCTTCGGGAGGCACAGTTTATAATTCCCACACCACAGATTAGCTATGCCAATTCAACAAGAGAATGCATGGATGGGAAATACTAACACTCAGCCTATCTCATACCAGGCACTCAGGGCCTGTGGGCTGCTGTTGGTTGATTACCATAATTATTGCTACTATGATGAATATGTTACATTCTACTTTTCTCTGTCCAACAGACTTCAACACTTCTATGCAAAACATCTTGGCATTTTTGTCCAGCAAAATCATTATCATTTCTGGTGATTTCATTTACTTTTCAAAACTTATCCCTAAACTCTCTTTAAACGCCCAAGTTCTGCATTTCTTTCTTCCCTTGGTCAGATCAGTCCTTACTGTTTAGTTCCCAACAGGCCTCCCTGGTGGGGTGCTAAGTCACCACTTTCCTGGCAAAATCCATGAGTCAGCAACAAATTGGATGACTTTAACTGTGTGTTTTTTGGGTACAAAGCCTGAGCTTCAGTCTAGGCCCTCAGGCCTATTTAGACTTCCCATAACCAGCCCAGAAAGCAAGGATGAAATAAACTAGATTTAACTTTTGGAAGTCAGGTTGAAAGACAGACAAGGCATGATTTTGCTAGATGGGTTTTCCCAGTCATGTTTATTACCACACGTGGCTTGGAAAGGTGGTATTCCTTCCAAGAACCCCCTGCTTCCTAATTCACCTACAATATAATGTAAGACATTTATCTATTTCAACCTTTATTTGGAACATGTCTGTAGGATAGATTCCACATATATCAGAAGGGGACTTTTAGGATGTATTTCCACCAAGAAAGTGAGACTTTTAAAAATTTGATCAAATGTGGACAGACTTCTAAATTATTCAACGTAAGAGGAAGGGCCATGGCAAAGTTGACTTTAAAAGCCATCCTTCTGTAATTCCAAGCACATAGCACCTAATCAAACATTTTGATGAGTGAACCAGAGAAAAAAATGGAAAACTGCTTCTGCCTCAGTTCTATGAAAATACTTTCAAGTCCAACAAAATTCATTTCATTAGCTTCATACTTACCTTGTCCCAACTGGAAGCCCCAGATTCTAGCTCCTTGGCAGCTCTCTACTCATCTGTATCTGTGTCTACCATGAAGCCATTATTGAAAGTCCCATTTCCTAGCAAAGCAGATAAAAAGGAAATAGCACTCAAATGACCATCTTGAACCTGGGCCAGCAGGTGAGGCCAGCTGGGACCATTAGCCTGAGGCCCTGGCTTCATTTGTGCCTAGATCCTGCAAGGGCAAGCTCAAGTCCTTCCCACCTCGGAAACCAACCCTGCAAAAAAATGGGAAGACAGACCTGCCAGTTTACTTTAACCTCTACGGATCTGTGAAACTTCTCTGTGGGGGCTCAAGCTTATTTCACTGGTCCCAGCATACAGATAATTTGCATTTCTACATGATGCTTGGTTATCCTGTAATGGGACACATGAGTACACATGACAAAACAATGGGGATCAGACTTGTGGATTTCATGCAAAAGTAAAATAGATTTCTCTACCACAAGAGATTTTGAGTCATCTTCTCTGCTTAAAAACAGCATTATATAGATTCGTTAGCTGTGACAAAAGTACCATGGTAATGTAAGATGTGAACAGTAGGGGGAACTTGGGTGAGGTATATGGAAACTAGTATCTTTGCACATTTTTTGTAAATCTAAAACTATTCTAAAATGTTCTTAAAAGTTTATTTAAAAAATAGTCTTAATCTATTTTCTCTCAGGGTTTTCAATATATAGTTTTTTACTTATCAAAATTTGAAAAATGTCACATATATAATTTTGAGTCCTATACTAACATTAGCATTTTCATGTTGTTATAAACTATTTGCAAACATTATTTTAATGGGTCGATCATAATTAAACAGATGTATAATAGTTTAATTACACATTTCCTTATGTTCAACACTTAAAAAGAAAAACACGAGCAATGATTCCTGGGAGACCTTTGTTTATATAGAGAGCCACAATATGCCAGAATCTTCTTTTTCCTTCCTTGCTACAGCTTTGAGGTGCGTGACATTTCTGGGTTGGCTTGCTGACTAAAATTGTCCTGGTTTTTATTGTTGGGGTTAATTTCTTCATAATGTTTGGATGAGAGATTCTGTGATCTGGCTTCCCTCTAACAATAGTACTCAGAAATTTTGGCCTATCACATACACCAGGCATTTTTTACAACTCCAGTATTATCTCAGTTAAGTCCAGACATGGTCCCAGATACTGCATTATCTCCTAACACAGTGGATCTGGAACTTGACATCAGCCTCCCACAGACAGCTGAGAAAGGGGATCAGAGACCAAGGCTCTGCTGAGAGATGAACTTGACCCCAAAGACTCTGGCCAGGTTATCTGCGTGGCTCTTACAAATGGCTCTTGCATGCAAGGCTGCTGCTCACTGAGGTTTGGCTACCGCCCACTGCAAGCACGTGATAAAGCCAGTCTTGCAATCCCTGGCAAACAAGACAAAAGGTAAAACCAACCACTGGCTAGATTCAGACCACAGGACTGCTGCCACTGGATTTTGCTTGGCATCAAGAAAGGCCATGGCACGTCACAGGGAGTATAGGTGGTATGTATCAGCCAGGTAACAGAAAATTCCAGGAATATGACACCGTCTGTCCTGCTAAGATACCTCCACAAAATTGTTTGGTCATTTGCTTGGTGGTGAAAATCCCCTTTCCCCTTCCAAGGTAAGTGTGCTGTCCTGACTACTTAAAATTACCAGTGCCAGTTTTGCTTTTATAACAGGCCTGGCAAGTGCTCTGCCCCACTGTTAGGTGCAATTTTTGTGTAATAAAAATTATAATGCCAAACTCCTCTTAAAACCCCATTTTGTGTTCTGCCGATGACTGACTCAACAGAGTCATTAGATTTGCCTCCTTAATTAGCTGACCCCCAGTTCATACCCATCCTCATTGCCCTCAAAATATTTCACACGTTGTCATACCAGTGAGCTTTATTTCCTGATGCTCATTTTTTTTCCCCTGGCCACTCCAAATGTGTACAAGATAGAGACTGTTTCCCATTCTGACTTATAATCTACTGTAACTGTTACCTGACAAAAGTCTTTTAAGTGGAATTGCTCTTGTTACTGCTATAATAAAATCCATCGAGAAGATGAAAAGCCAGCCATTATGGGCTCATCTCCTTTTCTTCTTAGGTGAGATTCTCACACATAGAAAGTTTTACAGCACATTAACATTGTTAATGTTATCCCCGGTTTGCAATTTCAATAGCCAGGAGAGCTCTGAAACCCTGGGTGGAGAGTCCCAAAGCTGAAGCTGAGCTGCTCCCCATGCCAAGTCCCCTGTCTCCCAGACAGGCTGCAGTGTAGTGGCCCTGCAGGATCTGCTTCACTTTCTTCAGGGTGTTGTAGACTACCCCGAAGCCCTACTAGGAACCAAGGTATTTCAAGGTGTTCTTGAGCCTGCACAGGGGTATCTGAGGATGGAGAGGGAGAAATCTACCAAAGGGAGGGCTGGGAAGTTTTTGGACAAGGATGTTGGAACAAACTTCAACTTAAGTATTATTGATTTAGAGTAATTGATTGTATCATTGTGTTAAGAAGGATTCTGTGCTCCATCTTTGCTCAGCAGAAAAAAAGAGCCATGGGTGCCATAGGAGCAAGGGCAAGGGAGGGGAGAGTCAAGGCACACAGCTTCTCATCCCCAATTCTCAGGGAAGAATTGCCTTCCCTGATCCAGGAAGGCAGACTGAACATTTCCTACTCTGCACTCACATGAAAGCAGAAAGTAAAAAAAAATGTGACCTGATAGAGAACAATGAGCCTGTTCCTATGTAATAATAGGACCTATGCCAAGACACAACTGTGATTAAAGGGTAGGATTGTCTCAAACGGTGCCAAGACTCTGCTGAATATGCCTTCCAAGGGGAGGAGAAGCCCTGGGATGGGATCTAGAAACCTGAATTCTCATTCTTTCATCTTTTCATTTTATCCAGCAACAGCTTTGTGAGCATGCAGTGTGCCAGACGTGAATGTAGACAAGACACGGTCCTGGCTTCAAAAAATGGCTGGGCTGATCTTATTTTCATTCTTCTTACCACCAACCATCTACATTTTCACTTAGGTGCCTCAGGAGGAAATCTAGGCATATGTACTCTCTCAGCAGAAACATATCATGGACCAGCATGCATCAGACACTACGCCAGGAGTGGTAGACCCAGAAGGCAGCAGGCAGCATCCTAACCTTCCAGGACTTAGAGTGGGAAGGTGAGGAGGTGCTCCCAGAGGCGTTGGTAGTAAGGCATAGTGAGACACCGAAATGGGAACACTCTTGCTTGGGGACAGGTTAGGGATGGTGTTCAAGAATGGCTTGTCAAACTGAATTGTAAAAGGCAGAATCAGTACTCTCCAGGCAAAAAGGACATTTTCAGTGGGAAGAGAGGTTTAAGCAAAGGTCCAGAGGTAAGAGAATGCATCAGGCATGTGCCATATTGCACCTAGTTTTATTCCAGCTTACTGCTGGTTATGAGCTGCAGTGAGATCAGAGGAGAGCTTGGAGAGGTAGGAAGGGTCAGATCTGCAGGCACCTTGCTCCAAGTGTGCGACTTCATCTTTAATGGCAGAGTACAGTCACATCTTGACTTAGAAAGCATCCTTATTCACAGCATGGGAGAATCAGGGCTGGATTATTCTCCAGCCTGCTATAATAGAATTTTATATATATTTGTTTTGTATATATTATAATTTATAATATAATCCAGCCTGCTATAATATAAAATAATCCTGCCCAGATTCTTCTCCAGAAGAATCTCCATGCTGGTGACACTGGAAGCAGGCAGACCCAAGAGTGCCCGTGGCTACAGTCCAGAATGGGTAGCATAAGGGCCACGTTCCAGCGTCTGGCACAGGGCCTGGCACATAGCAATCGTTTTTGAGTAGATGGACTAATGAAGAAGTGGGTCCGTGAGGTGACACTGGCAATAGAAATGGGGAGTAGACAATGGCCCTATCACTCTAATCAACTGGAAGGTGGAGCTAAGGATGGAGGAGCCATTAAGGAAACCTCCCCTCCCTAAGCTTCTCTTCTTCTTTGTGGAATAATAATGCAGGTCTAAATGTTTTCTGTTGTTCCCTCAGATCCAATGTCCTGTCACTTGCTAAACAAAACGTTGGTTGTCTGCTTGAGTTAGGAGATGTTATTTGGCTGACAGCCACTTGCACACACTCGACACACGCTTAGAAAGAAGCTCTCTAAGTCAGAATGTCTCAAACTTTACACCCATAAGAGCTACACAGATGATGGGTGCCCACAGCAGAGGAGGTGTGAGGTGTCCTGGAGAACATGCATATCTGACAGTGCTAATCATCCACACTTCCAGGAGCACTGCTCCAAATGGCAGAATCCCAGACACTGAGGTAAGCTGGAAGAGGAAGAGGCTGAGGAAAGTTGGATGACGTCTACCTTTAGGCTTAAACTTTCAAAGTTGGGATCCTTCAAGTCCTTCGAATTTCAGGCAGGAGCCAGAGCTTAGATACCAGGAGGAGAAAATCTTCTGAGTTGAAGATCTTCTCATTCTCTTTTTTGAATCTGAGTTTTGTTAAGTCTTTGTCCATTTTTCTTTAAGAATAAGCAGTAAAACCCTTAAAGCACGATGATCTATGTGCTTAGCTCAGGGGAAAAGGGGGAATTGGGGCTACTACATCCTCTTCTGCAGCCAGGGTGAATAGAGAAATCATTTTCTTGAGGACCCTTGCATCTTGCAGGGGAGGGTAGTGAGGCCACAGGATGGGGTCAGGGACCAAGAGCAGAGCTACTGTGAGTGAGTCTGAGGAAAAGAAAGTCCAAGTGGGCGCTCCTCATGTGGGATCTTCTAAGGGGGGATTGTGCTCTCCAAGGCCCCTGGTACAAACCTTGAAGAGCAGGAAGTTCATGTATGAACAACTTCTTCTCAATCCTAACATTCTGCCTTGAAATCTTTCCTCTGGTATTTTTAAATTTACCCTCTTCTTCAGTATATGTGCCCTTACACAAGGACACCTACCATCATGATGGCCCTTACAATGTCTCTTTGAGGTGGGAATTTTCACACCCCCGTTTCAAAGGTGGGAGGGTTTAGTCTATTAGATAATGTGCCTAAGATCACACAGGAGATAAGGATAAAGCTGTGGTTTGAATCCTGGCCTCCCTCACCGGCTCCCAATACTGACAACGGGGACATCCACACAGAGGCAGGCAGTAGGAAAGGACAATCCAGGTACACAGGAGAGCAGATGGGAACTAAAATTCAATCTCTAGCTCCAAGGAGCAAGAATTTTGCCTAACAGACTTGCCAAATCCCCTGGGGCAAATGGCTTTAGAGGTTCCAACCTCAGGAATCACAGCTGCCCAGCGCATGCTGACAGCTGCCTATCACCCCATAGCAGGCCTGGGAGCGGGGGCCTCCTAAGTAGGGGTTTGTTCATTGCCCTTTGCCTGACAGTTGATCCAGTATAATTATTAATAGCACATACTTTTATGCTCAAAAGTTTCCTGGTTTGGAGATAAATTATAGATTTATCCTGCTCAAAGAGAAAGAAGCCACTAGTCAACCTTCCTGCTTTCGCAAGACCTAGATTCTTGCAGGTGGTCTTGCCTCCTAGAAGCTGGGACTCCTCTCTCCATGACACATGGGTTCACACTTTACCAGTGTCCACACCAGAAGCAGGAATACCTGGTCCACCCTGGCCTTTAGATACGCGGGTTGTGTTCTTTTTTTTTTAATTCCAAATACTTTTATTTTATTTTTTCAGTGTTCCAAGATTCATTGTTCATGTACCACACCCAGTGCTCCATGAAATACGTGCCCTATTCAATACCCACCACCAGGCTCGCCCAACCCCCTACTCTCTCCCCTCCAAAACCTTCAGTTTGTTGCTCAGAGTCCACAGTCTCTCATGGTTCATCTCCCCCTCCTATTTCCCCCAATTCACCCTTCCTTTCCTTCTCACAATGTCCTCCATGTTTTTCCTTATGCTCCACATGCACACGACCCTG
>CM052883.1:73462394-73507301 GCA_028534135.1 Potos flavus
TGGTCCATATATACAATGGAATATTATGCCTCCATCAGAAAGGATGAATACCCAACTTTTGTATCAACATGGACGGGACTGGAAGAGATTATGCTGAGTGAAATAAGTCAAGCAGAGAGAGTCAATTATCATATGGTCTCACAGGTTGTGTTCTAATGGGTCCTATTTCTCAGTCAGCCTAAAACTACTCTTCCCACTCATCACTTGGCTAGGTGTCCTTGGAGGTCCTCATCCTCAACTCTATCCCCCTGTCTCTACACTTGTCATTGTTGGGATCAGGACTCCCTCACTATGAACTCCGAGTCTCCCCTTCATGGGACCCATCCCTGCTAGATATAATGCATGTATGGAGGGACCTAATGCTTTACTCATCAAATCTCACCCAGAGTCTGGCACATGGTGAAAAAATAGAAAAGGTCTGTTGATGGATGAATGAATGACTATCTCTTTGTGTCTTCTACTCTTTGAATGGTTGGAGCAATTTTTACCTTCTTTTTGTCCCCAGCACCCACACAAGCACCTAAGACAGAGTGTGCAGCCAGTAAACATCTGAATTCCCCGACACCTGAACCTGAGCCAGGAACTGCTATTTGCATCTCAAGCCCATCTCGGGCAGAAACTTCTTCCTTGAGTCGGAATCATCTTGGCCTCATGAGCAGAGCATCACTTAGCATTAGCAGTCAGAAAACCAAGGCTGAAGGATTTTCTCTACTACATGGGAGCTATGCAGCTTAGGAAAAATCACTTACACTTTCTAGACCTCAGCTGTAAAAAGGGAGGAAAATATTACTTGATTTACTCCCAGATGACATAAAGAATCATACTATCCCCCAGCTCACCTGTACCTCCCTGCCAAATCTGTGCTTCCTGTTGCTCATCAGATAGTTGGACACAAAGGATAAGGCCCAGGATCTGCAGGTCCCGACTCGTCACCCTTGCTCTCAGCTCACATGGCCTCCTGCCCAGGGGCCTCTGCTCTTCCACCCTGGAAACAAGCCCCCTCTATCCTTAAATGCTTGGCCTGCATGCTGTGGTCCTCCACCGAGGTGAACTTTCTCTGTATGTTCTTTACACCTGTAAGTGACTCAGCCCCTCATCACACATGGCTAGCACTGCACCTCTCTCTTAGTGTGTGCTTTGGGAAGACTTCCGTGGAGCCATGTATAGGTGAGCAGGCCCCACAACGCAGAGGACTCTGGGCATTACAAGTGTTCAATAAGTCCTTGCTGAATGAAGTCTCCAGTTGAGCTCCTTGTTTGAGTTCACCTTCTCTAACTCCCTAATCAAGAACAATGAGGTTCAGAGTGGCAGTCTACCACCTGCAAACAGAGATGGGGCAGGACTGACCCTCAGTCATGTGCAAGTCCCAGGCAGGGTGGGTCCACACCCAGGCCTCCTCACACTCTTTCGAATTCACCATAGGGCCTTTTGTTTTCTGTAAAAAAAAAAAAAAAAAAAAAAAAGGAAATCATTGATCAAAGCCCTCTGAACAATTACTTTTATTATAGCTTTTCATGAGACACTGCTTCCTTTTTCTTCTCTCCTCATTTGACTTCTAGATCAATTTCTTAAATGGGTTATTTGTTAGGAAAAAATAAACACTGCACAACGTAAATTGCAAAGCAGCACCATGATTTACAATGAGAAGAATCACTTTGAGCAGCATTAGCTTCCTTGAGCAATAGCTACCCAACACTCACAGTGAAGGAGGACATGAGAAAGTCAGCTGAGTGTCCCTGGACCCCTGATGGCATGCCTGAGAGCACTGTGCCTGAGGGTACGAGGGACTGCCATCAGGTACGGAGCATGCTTCACTTATAGATAATGAAACTGAGGCTTGGAGAGGGTTGGGGAGTACCTAAGGTCACAGAAGGTGAGCACAGACCCAGATGCTCATGTGTTCTCCATGGCGTTTGGGGTCAGTGAGTGACACAGGGCAGGGAGCCCAGCTGCCAGCAGGTTAGTGCCTTCAGGAAGGAGGGAGAGGAAGGCACAGACAAGCTCCAGGCAGCTGGAAATGTCAATCTCTTGAACTGTGTTTGACCCATGTTGTCATGTTCTTGTGCACCCCCAGACGGCCATAGGGAAAGTGTTGCCAGGGATTTTGGACTAGGAAGGAAATACTTAAAATTTCAGGGTGATTTATTCATAATTCCTGAGAGAGAATCATCCCAAAGATGGGGATGGAAAGGTAGACATTCCAGAGCCTGCCTTGGGCCTCTCCTGGGATGCTTGTCACAGACACAGATGGACTGGTCTGTACCCCTGGCCACATACTTCCCAGCTCACCTTGGTCTCCCTGGCACCTTGGGTTTGCATTTCCAATATTTTCCTGAGCACTGTTGAGTGTCTGCTCACCAAAACCACTATGTAGGAGGGACTTGAGCTCCTCCCAGGCACAGTGAAGGCTGACAGAAAAGGGAAAGACAGAAGCAAGGATTTCGGGGACAAACCTGAGTGGACCCTGTGTCACATGGATTAAGGCCATTCTCTGCTCTTTTCCTCATCACCCTCTTTATGCTTTTCATAAGCCAGATCTCCCGGATGATAGGAACTCCTTGGTTCTTATCAAATGCCAGAACTTCTTCCAGACAGAGCAAATCAGAATTTCCAGGGGAGTGGCCCACATTCTTAACAAGGACTATAATGATCAGAAAGCTGGCTTACATCCCAGGCCCTGACTGGGCTGTGTACCTGTAGATGGAAGCAGATGTGCAATGGACATCATTACATTCAGGTGTGAATATGGCTCTCCTTCCACCCTGCCTCTCTTCAGTGGGAACTCTAAGGGCCAGGAGCCACTTCCATGCAACATGATGCCTGCCTGTGGTCTTTCTCTTGCCTCAAGGAACCAACTAGAGCTGGGGCTGGGTAGTGCCAGGCTGGCTTTGTTGTAGGTCAGCTTAACACCTGGCTTTGTGTATCCACCCTGCAGCTTTCCTCATATCCAGGTGAAATTTGGAATCTGGCAGGTGTGTGAGTGTGTTGTAGGCAGGGGGTCAGGGTGGCCACTGATAGATGAGCAGATCTGACAGCGTTTTTTGGCCTAGGCCAAATCAGCTAAGGAAAATGGCATACTCTACACATGAAAATTCCTGTCCCCTGGTGTCAAAGCTATAGGTAAGGATCCAGGGTTCCTTGGCCTCTACTTGGTGCCTTGTGCCTTATGACTCTGGAGTAAAGAAATGTGTTCTAGGGTAGAATTCTGGCCTTTCTGAGCTAACAGTGTCTTCTAGCACACCACATTCTGGCAGTGTACAGGTATAATCCTTCCCGTCAGGGACACTTTGGAGGATTAAATGAGTGCAGATTTCTCAGGCACCAGGATATACAGGTGCTATATAAATTATAGTTTCCTGAGCCACAGTGAAAAGAAAGAGCCATATATTTCTCATAATAGACTTCTAAGCAGTTTTTCTATTTGTCTTTGTATTTTTTCTTTCCTCTCTAAGCCAGATGTTCTCAAATTGTACTATACCCGCTGAGCTTATGAAAAATGCAGATTCATACTTCTCACCTACAGATATCCTGATTGTTGAGGTATGACCTGGAGCTCAGGAACATGCTATTTTAATAAGTGATGCAGGTGAGCAGAGCATTGTCAGGGAAGGACCACCCTCAGGGAGGACAGAGTGGGGCTGAGCAAGGCCATAGCTGTACCGAGCAAGGCTGGAGGTGGAGCTGGGGCTGAAGTCCAAACAAGAGAGTCCATGCGTGGAGGGATCAGGAGTCATAATCAAGGCTCTTAAGAAGCCCCAAGGTTAGGGCAGAGCAGGGTTAGTAGCTGTACAGCCTGTACTGGGCAGGGGGAGTTGGAGGGGCAGGCCCAAACTTTTGCTGAGTGAGCTAGCACCTGGGGTCTGGTGGGGTGCCTGCCACAAAGCTGAGACTAGTTTAAAGCAGAGGAGCCAGGCAATTTCCCCAGCACACAGCACTCTGCCTGACACAGCACAGCTGCTCAAAATGTATTTATTTGTTGGTGGTAGGAAGAAAGGAAAGAAGGAAGGAAATAAAATTGTAAGTGTCTCAATTTAGGCACTGGATATTGCAAATTATTTTGTAATTGCCATCTTATTCAAAGTGACTTAGCTCATGCAACTCCCCAGCTTGGAGTTCTTCTCAGTCATAGACCAGCAGGATGGTAGGGAGAAGGCAGCTCAAGTGGTCAGCCAGGCTGAAGAGTCAAATGCAGCAGGGGGAAAGAGGAAGGACCCAGGCGTGAGACCCCAGTCCATGCCTGGCCACCACCCTGGAGGCCCTCAGGCAGGGATGAAATGGACCATGAATGTGAAAGCATTTTCAAAACAGCTATACCCTGTGTATACGTGATGAAGCATTCCATTATTTGATGGACAAGATATTTTTTTAAAAATAAGGTAACACTTCAGAAACATTAAAAAGCCATTTGGTAGAATGCTTAAACTGGCAAGGGTTATAATTGAGTAAATAACATGACCATTGCCCCAAAGATATTCCCTAATTGTCCCCAAAAGACAAGTGTCTCTTTAACAAGCCTGTGCGCCTGCACTGTAAATAATATTGTATATAAAATGAAGACAGAAAGGGCCACAATGATGTTATTATAAAACCACCTAATTAAAACAATATTTAGGAAAGTTGGAATCCTCTGGTAACATAGCCCCACTCATAATAACATAATTTTCCTTTACAAAAAAAATTACTAAAATAGGTACTAGTCAAAACCATGAAGTTAACATGTCTTTTTCAACATCAAACATGTTTCATTATGAGAAAAGTCATCCTGTCTGTTTCTACAGTTTGTGTACTTAAATTTATAACCTCATCAGTAAAGTTCCACATTGTGTCACTCAGGGATTTGTTAAAATTTAATAAATGTCTTTGCTACTAAAATGAAGTGTAAAAACTAAACACTGAGTGGCATGAGTTTGCTTCGGTGTGTGCCAATCAGGGGAGAGGAAATATTAAGTAAGGCACTTGAGAGAGTTGAAAATCAGTGAAGAGCTCCTTTAGGTAGCCAGGGTGGTTCCCAGAGGGCAACAGGCAGATTTAATTAATAGCTTTGCAGATGCATCCTGAAATGTAATGTCACCAATGTTGCTGCTACACAAGAAGGGCACTCTGACTTTCCTCACATATCCATTTGTTGAGGTGGTGAGAAAGCAAAGAAGAATAATCATTGCAAGTCAACAGGAGGTGTTAAAGGTGGGCATCAGGCATTGCCTGCAAGGTGTCACTCAGGGTGTGAGCTTTGACACCTGAGCTCACCTTCCTTTCCTTTCCCTTCCTCTTCTCTCCCCCTGCCTTTTCTTTCTGTTGTAACAGCTTCATTGATCTGTAATTCACATACCATACAATGTACCTAGATAAATATACACTTCAGTGGTGTTTAGTACATCCACAGAAGCATACAACCCCACCACAATTTATTTTGTCATCCCAAAAAGAAATCGATTGGTAGTCACTTCCGAATCTCCCCATCCCTAGGTGAATAGAAGTCTACTGTCTGCCTCTAAGGATTGGCCTATTTTGAACATCTCATATCTATAAAATCATATAATATGTAGTTCTTGACTGGCTTCATCCACTGAACATAATATTCTCAGGTTCATCCATGTTTATCCATGTGTCAGAGCTTTATTAATCCATTGTAGGGTTATACCACTGTGATTTATCCATTCAGCAGTTGATGGACATTTGGCCTTCTGACTATTATGAAAAACGGTGCTATGAAAATTCATGTAGGAGGATTTTTTGGTGTGGACAAAGGTTTTTATTTTTCTTGAATATGTTGTGAAATTGTTCATCATGTGGTAATTCTGTTTACCTTCTTGGAGAACTACCAAATTGTTTTCCACAGTGGTGCACCATTTTCATCCCCATTAGGAATATCTGAAGCTTCCTATTTTTCCACATCTCTCACCAACGCTTGTTGTTTTCCATATTTTTAAATTATAGCCATAATGATGGATGTGGAGGAATATCTTATTATGGTTTTTATTTGCATTTTCTTAATGACCAAAGATGTTGAACATTATTTCATGTGCTTGCTGGCCATTTGTACATCTTTTATTGAGAAATGTCTATTCAAGTCCATTTTTATTTTTTATTTTTATTTTATTTATTTTTTTTCAAGTCCATTTTTAAATTGAGTTGTTTTATCTTTTTATTGTTGAGTCGTAAGAGTTTGTTATATATTCAGGATGTTAAATTTTTATCATTTATATGAATATTTACTCCCATTCTATAGATTGTCTTTTCACTTTACTGATGTTTTTAATACAGTTTTTAATTTTGATGAAGTCCAATTTATCTATTTTTTTCCTTTTTGCTTATGTTTTTGGTCTCCAGTCTAAGGATACATTGCCAAACCCAAGATGACAAGGATCTATTCATGATTTCTTTAAAAATTTTATAGTTAGCTCCTACATTTAGTTCCATGAGCTAATTTTTAAGTAAGGTATGAAGAAGAGCTCCAACTTCATTCTTTTGAATTTGCAGTTAGATATCCAATTGTCTCAGTACCATTTGTAGAAAAGACTATTGTTTTCCACATTTAATCATCAGTACTCTTGCCAAAAATCTATTGACCATATGAAAAAATGTTCATCATCATTAGCCACCAGGGAAATTCAAATCAAAACCACATTGATATACCACCTTACACCAGTTAGAATGGCAAAAATTCACAAGGCAAGAAACAACCAATGTTGGAGAGGATGTAGAGAAAGGGGACCCTCTTACACTGTTGGTGGGAATGCAAGTTGGTGCAGCCACGTTGGAAAACAGTGTGGAGATTCCTCAAAAAAATAAAAAAAAAGAGCTACCCTATGACCTGGCAATTGCACTACTGGGTATTTACCTCAAAGATACAGATGTAGTGAAAAGAAGGGCCCTATGCACCCCAATGTTCATAGCAGCAATGTCCACAATAGCCAAACTGTGGAAGGACTTGAGATGCCCTTCAACAGACAAATGGATAAAGATGTGGTCCATATATACAATGGAATATTACTCAGCCATCAAAAAGAATGAATACCCAGCTTTTGCATCAACATGGATGGCACTGGAGGAGATTATGCTGAGTGAAGTAAGTCAAGCAGAGAAAGTCAATTATCATATGGTTTCACTTACTTGTGGAACATAAGGAATAACATGGAGGACATTAGGAGAAGGAAAAGAAAAGTGAATTGGGGGAAATCTAAGGGGGAGATGAATCATAAGAGACTGTAGACTCAGAAACAAACTGAGGTTTTTAGAGGGGAATGAGGTGAGGACATAGGTGAGCTTTTTCCAATCTGGATGGCCTTTATTTTTTATACCCACATCACCAACTCTCAGTGTATACTGGAAACTGCAGGAGAACTTCTTTCTCTAACAATGTCCCACCAGCACACTCTACTGAAAAGCTTAACGTTGATCTATATCACTGTGCAGGAGAAATGCTTAGTGAAACTCCATGGTTAATCACAGAGTACATATTGAAGGGTTCAGTCAGAGCTGAGAGGCGGTAAGTTGATAGCCAACACACTACCACAAGTAAAATTCCTCTAGGTGGTCAGGGAGTAAAAGGAATATTAATATTTGAGGAACAGATAAAATCATCTTATGTGTTAAAATTTTTAATTTTCATAATTCTGAAAAGATAAGAATATGTACTCCCATTTTATGCTTGCATAAATGGAAGTACAGGAATATTACAAATATTATTCCAAAGGCATGCACATCCAAGAGGGGTCACATCTCTTATCACCTCTAGCCTCACTGAGTTCTTTTTTTTTTTTTATTAACATATAATATATTATTTGTTTCAGGGGAACAGGTCTGTGGTAAGTTCTAAGTGTGTGCTTTTGCCATTGTATCACTCTGTTTTTACTCAATATTTATTACAAAGACTAAATATTTTTGGAGAGTTCCAGTCTAGTAGAGGAAAGAGGTAGAAATGCCTACCTCAAATCTGATGGCAAAGGGATGAGAACATGTTTTCAATGTCAACATCGAACAAGAAATCCAGTGACCAATGTGACAAAGACAATTCATTGACTGCACTGAGAGTCATTGTATTTTACTGTTAGAACTGGTGGAATATAAATTAGATGGTTTTCTGTGTGTCATACTGAATTTCTCATTTTGGACTAAATTTATTAGAGCTACTAACAAAAACAGATGGAAAGCTCTACACTGTTTTATGCTACAGTGAGAAAATATAAAAGTATGATATCACATAAAATAATGGATGCTCAACCTAATGGAAAAGTATAACCTCCTCAAATCAAAGCATAACTATACAGGAGTCTCTTCTTTGAATTTTCCAATTTATAGTGCCATGGCAATTGCACAAAGGCTTGCTCTTCTGCACCAGGATTCTGGAGGAGAATTTCAGAGATGTAGACCTAGCACTGTCAGTGTTACGTGTCAGATTTCAGTGGGTCAGAACTGAAATAATAGCCCTACCCACTTACAGATTGCCTTTCCCTCAGCAAATTAACAGTTTCATCCACTAACAAGTATGCAATGCATTGGGAGAACCACTAGGGGACTCTGAATTGAATCAGAAATCCTGAGCCCAAGGGAATAAATTAAAATCTCCTACAAAGTAGGCAAATGATAACTGGTTTATGCAAGCCCGAGGAAGGAAAGATTTGATCATGTGGATACTTACATTTGGTCACTTCCAAAGAGAACTGTAAGCTCCGGGCTAAAACTCATGCCGTTATAGAATGTGTATTGCAACCCATGTCCCATGCAGCTGCCAAAAAGCTGAAAGAAGCTAGTGAAATTAAAGAGCTCAGTGCATGGTTGGGGACCAACAGGTTGGGGACCAACAAATATCTATTTCCTTCCCCCCACCACCACAACCCACAGTTGGAAAATCTCAGAACAGCCCAACTTCCTTTGAAAATTCAAGCATGTTTATTATAAGCACAAAGGGTCATGCTACTGCAGCTCTCCCAGGATCACTGTCCTCGGGAAGTCACAGAACAGTGCATCAGCAGCTGTGATAGCCGCCTGGGTGCCTGGGGCACAGAACTAACAGACTCAATGAGAGAACCCCAATCCTGGGCATACAAAGACCAGGGCTCAGTCCTAACTTATATGTCCAAACTTGGGTGCCAGTAACTAATCTTAAGTGGGCACTATAAAAAAAATGATTGAAATGATTTGGAGAAATTCGTATCACACGTATGTACTTAATAACAGTATAATTAAAGTAGCACTAAGGTAATATTCATTAATATCTCATGACTGTATTCTCACACAAGGACAGGAGGTCATCACTAATTGTGTGCTCCTTAAAGGCCCAGGACCTTAGTAGCATGTTTTAGATAAATTATCTCATCTAATTTAATCTTCACAACAACCTACGAGTGATGTATTATTATCTCCTTTTTTTGACTGACAGAGGGAGTCCCTTAGTGGCAGGTTATAAGTTTTTAAGTAGCAAAGCTAAGACTAAAACCAGCTCTTACTGATTACAGAATCTGTCTCTTCTATTTTTGCTGCTGACCTCTGTCAAACACAACATTATACTCTCTGACAGGAACCTGACAGGCATCTTTGTGTCCTTCATAACTCAGCCATAAGCCAATTAAGGATCCTTTACCATAATTAGGCCAAATACATCATCTTTACATACTAATCAGCCTCTAGGCTGTTGTACCTGCTCCTCGAATACCATCTGTAGCCTCAGCCAGGGGCCTCTCTGCAGGCGGGAAGAGGGTGGGCCTAGAAGGACAGAGCCTGGCCCCGGGGACACTCTTTGCCACTTACCAGGGCTTCCTGCAACCCAGTCAGCTTCTCAGAGCTCCATAATAATGCTAGCCTCTCACCTCACAAGGCCTCTGGGAGGATGTGCTCAGCACTCACACTTTGTAAACAGAAAATCTCTTTAAACCAAGGGCTCCTCGGGGGAAGCAGCAAGGACCATTTGAGCCTGATTATGTAAGCACAATCTTAGCACATAGTAGACGTTCAATAAGCACCTATTAAATTGAACTAAAGTGCTAACAGACTAAGGATATTTTTAAATTAATACACAGTAAAATACACTTTTTTTCTGTAAATTTTGTGAAGTTTAACACATGTATAGATTTGTATAAACAGGATAATCAGGATACAGAACAGTTCCAGCATCCCAGAACACTCCTTTGTGTTATCTCTTTGAAGTCACACCCTCTTCCTCCCCCTAACCACTCCTCTGGTCTCTGTCACTACAGTTCTGTCTCTTTGAGAATGTCATATAAACAAAATTATACAGTGTGTAACCTTTTAAGAATGGCTTCTTTCCCTTATCATGATGTCTCTGAGAGTTATCCAAGTTATTTTGTACATTAATAGTTTATTCCTTATTGCTGTGTAGTAGTCAATGGATATGCTGCAATTCCCCCTGCCAGCCACAGGCTGGAGGGGATTTGGGTTGTTTTCAGTTGTTAGTTACTATGAGTAGAACTACTATAAACATTTGTGTACAGGCATTTATGTGACTTATTAGACATTTGTTAGTGCACCTGGGTAGATAGCTAGGAGTTGGATTGTTGGATCACGTAAGCATATGCTTAGCTTCATGAGAAACTGCCTACTTATCTTGCAGAGTGGCTATGCCATTTTACATTCCCACCAGCAATCTATCAGCAATCTGGGTGCTGCATATACTCACCAGCACTCAAGATGATCAGAATGTTTTCAATCCATTGCGATAGGTGTGTAGATGTAGTTTATTGTGGTTTCAATTCGCATTTCTGTAATGGGCAATGATGTTGATTGAACATCTTGTCTTGTACTTATTTGCCATCTGTATCTACTCTTTGATACAATGTCAAAAGTTAAGATCGGTTGCCCACTTTTTATTTGGATCATTTTCTTATTCTTGAGTTTTAAGACTTTTTGTATCTTCTGGATATAAGCCCTTTGTTGTACATGTGACTTGCAAATATTTTCTTTTAATCTGTTATCTATGTTTCCATGCTCTTAACTATGTATTTTGCAGAACAAAGTTTTCCTTTTTTTTCATTTTGGCGAATTCCAATTTATTTTTTTCTTTTATGAATTGTGCTTTTGGTGCCTTGACCCAGGTCAAGAAGGTTTAGTCCCTTATTTATTGTAAAATTAAAAGTAAAATTCTAGGGATGCCTGGGTGGCTCAATCGGTTAAGTGTCTGCCTTTGGCTCAGGTCATGATCCAGGGTCCTGGGATTGAGTCCCACATCAGGCTCCCTGCTCAGTGGGGAGGCTGCTTCTCCCTCTGCTGCAGCTCCCCCTGCTTGTGCTCTTTTGCTCTCTCTCTCTCTGACAAATAAATAAATAAAATCTTAAAAAAAAATCTACTCTCTGAAAAAAATTTAAGAATTAAATTAAAAGTAAAATTCTAGTTTTAAGTTATATATTTAAATCTATAATGCAATTTTGTTAAAGTTTTATAAGGGTAAAATCAAACTTTTTTGCACAAGGATATATAATTGATCAAATACCATTTGTTGAAAAAACTATCTTTTCTCCATTTTGTTTCTATATTCTTGTCAAAAAACAATTTATTGGGTGTGTGTCAACTTTCTATTGTGTTCCTTTGATTTGTATGCTTATCCATTGGAAATACCACACTGACTACATTACTATGGTTTTAGAGTAAGTCTGAGAAACAGGTAATGCGATTTTTCCAACTTTTCTCTTTTTTTTTTTTTTTCAAAATTATCTTGGCTGTTCTAGTCTTTAACTTTTCATAAAACATTTTTAATCAGCTCATCTATATCTATAAAAAATCCTGCCAGGATTTTGATTGGGATTATATTTAATATATAAATCAATTTGGGGAGAACTGGCATATTTGTATTGTTGAGTTATAATCCATAAACATGGTATAACTCTCCATTTATTGAGCCCTAAAATAGTACTTTATGTCATCTCTCCTTTTTATTTGTTAGCCTTGCTACACATGTCAATTTTATTGCTTTTTCTAAAACCAACTTTTGGATTTTGTTAATTATTTTTTTCAGTTTTCAGTCTCATTGATTTCTGTTTTTGGTTACTAATGTCTTCTTTCTGCTGGATTTATTTTTTGTTTTAATTTTTCTGGTTTATTGAAGTGACAACTTAAATTTTCATATGAGAATTTTAAATTTTTTATTGAGGTATAATTGACATATTATGTTTCATAGTGATTCAGTATTTGGATATGTTACTAAATGATCACTGCATTAAGTCTACTTATTATCAGCCACATTACAGATTTACAAAAATATTTTTCTTGTGTTGAGAACTTTTAAGATCTAAGGAATTTTCAAATACGCATTACAGTATTATTAACTAGAGTCACCATGCTATACATTACATCCCCATGAGTTATTTATTTTACAACTAGAAGGTTGTGCTTTTTGGCCCCTCTGCCCATTTCACCAATTCCCCATCCTGCCTCTAACTACTAAACCATACTCTGTATCCATGAGCTTGTTTTTGTTTTGGTTTGGTTTTTGTTGTTGTTATTTTTAGATTCCATATATAAGTGGGATCATATAGTATCTGTCTTTCTTTCTTTGACTTATTTCACTTAGTATAATGCCCTCAAGATCCATCTGTGTTGTTGCAATGGCAAGATTAGATTTCTTTCCCTCTTATGGCCAGATAATAGTCCTACACACATGTACACGTGCACACATACACACACACACACACACACACACACACACACACACACACACACATATATATATATATATATATATACACCTCATTTTCTTTACCCAATCCATCCACCAATGGCTATAGGTTGTTTACATATCTTAACTATTGTATATAATGCTGCAGTAAGCATGGGGAGGCATATACCTTTTCAAGTTAGTGTTTGTTTACTTAGGATAAATACCCAGAAGTGGAATTGCTGGATCATATGGTAGTTCTATTTTTAATTTTTTGAAAAACCTCCACACTGTTTTCTATAGTGGCTGCACCTACTTACATTCCTACTAACAGTGCACAAGAGCTCCCTGCTCTCTACATCCTCACCAATGTTGTTATTTCTTTTCTTTTTGAAATAGCCATTCTAGCAGATGTGAAGTGAGATCTTGTTCTCTTTCTTTTACTTACTTACTTAATTAATTTATTTATTAAGAGACACAGAGAAAGAGAGAGAGAGCGCAGGAGGAGAGAGAGAAGGAGAGGGAGACAAGCAGACTCCCCGCTGAGTGGGGAGCCCAACGTGGGGCTCGATCCCAGGACCCTGAGATCACGACCTGAGCTGAAATCAAGAGATGCTTAACCAACTAAGCCACCCAGTCACCCCCTTCTTGTGGCTTTGATTTGCATTTTTCTGAGGATTGGTAATGTTAAGCACCTCTTCAGTACCTGTTGGCCATCTGTATGTCTTCTTCGGAAAATGTCTGGCTTCTCTGCCCATGTTTTAATTAGATTGTTTCTTTTTATTCTTGAGTTGTATAAGTTTTTTATATACTTTGAATATTAATCCCTTATTGGATATGTTGCTGGCAAAACTTTTCTCCCTTCATTAGATTGCCTTTTCATTTTGTTGATGAGTTCCTTTGGTATGCAGAAACTTGTTAGTTTGATGTAGTCCCACTTGTTTATATTTGCCTTTTTTGCCTTTGCTATTGGTGTCAAATCCAAGAAACCACTACCAAGACCTATGTCAAGGAGTTTACTGCCTATTTTTTCTTCTAGCAGTTTCATGGTTTCAGGGCTTACATTTAAGTCTAATCCATTTTGAGTTATTTTTTGTGTATGGCGTATCATAGTAGTCCAGTTTCCTTCTTTTGCATGTTGTTGTCCAGTTTTCTTAATGCCATTTATTGAAAAGACTGTCCTCTCCTTGTGCTATATTCTTGGCTCCTTTGTCATTAATTAAGTGACCATTTATGCATGGGTTTATTTCTAGGCTCTGTATTCTGTTCTATTGATCCATGTGTCTGTTTTTATGCCAATCCATAGTTTTAATTAGTATAGTTTCATTTGAAATCAGAGAGCATGGTTCTTCCCACTTTGATCTTCTTCCTCAAGATTTTTTTTTTTTTTTTTTTGGCTCTTCAAGGTCTTTATCACTTCCTTCTCCCAGAAGAACTTATTTTAGCATTTCTTGCAGAGTGTATCTGCTGGTGATGAAACATTTCAGTTTTTGTTATGTGTTCTCACATGGCTTGTGTTTTGTTTGTTTGTTTGTTTGTTTTAATTAAAAGCTGGACACGATATACCCAGTAACAGAAACTAAGGTACATAGGCCTTTAGTGTGAGGATTTATGTCGATCTGGCTAGAAGCTAGAAGTTCAGTTCATTAAATATATTTAATGTTTGCTATAGCTGTAGGTGCTACAAGCTTCCAATTCTTCTAGTGTTCTCTTTGTTTTCTCCCGTTAACTTTGTACTTTCTCAAAAACTCCTCCCTATAGAGAGTTTGCATCATGCAGCTCTTTTAACTTTAATCCTCGCTTATCTTAGTGGAACTCTGTTGGTGTGATGGAAAGGTGTGAGAGAGAAAGTATTCTACAGTCTTATGGTTAAATCCTGGTCTTATAATAAACTTGTGTCTCTGGGCTGGAACCTTTCAAAGCACTAGGGGTTTTTTTTCACCCTTCGTTTTTTTTGTTTTTTTTTTCACCCTTAGGAAGGCTGGAGGAGGCAGGAGAGGGAGAAATTCCCTTTCCTTAGGACAAGGCTCTGGTAAACTCTTTTTTCCCTGGAGAGAAGCCTAAGTGGAGTAGAATGTTCTGGGTATATTTCACAAAGGTTATTCTTCTCCTCCCACTGCCAGAGCCACAGGGTTTCCTTCTCAGATCTTCTCCATCAGAACACGGTGGACTCTAGAGCTAAAACCCACAAAAGTGCAGGCACTGCTTCTCTGTGGCCTCTCTTTAATTTTTTAAAAATGTTTGTTTATTGATAGATAAATGCATTCATATTGTTAAATAAATAGAATGGTACAAAGGTATACTTTGGAAAATCTCCTCTTGTTTCTCCAGTTCTCCATCAATCACTCACAGGTAACAACAGTTATTTCTTTCTTATATGTCCTTCTGCTTAATTTGTGTACACACAAGCAAATTAATAGTATTTCTTAGTGCCTTCCCCCATTTAATTAAATATGGTGCATTGTGCAATCCATTCTGATACTCATTCCTTTCATCTGATCAATATCTCTTGGAAATCGTTCCGTATCATTTCATGGGAAGCTACCCCCTTCCTTTTTGTAGCTGTAGAGATCCCATCATATAAATACACAGTCTCATATTGATGAATATTTGGGTTGGTTTTCATCTTTTGCTACGATAAACTGTTTCCATTAATAACCACATGCATATGTTCTTTTGGGCACACATATGCATAATTGTATGATAAATTCTCAGAAATTGTACTGTATAGTCAATGATATCGCTATCAATGATATCTCTAGCTTTACCTTTGTTTAAATATTGCCAAACTGCCCTCATAGGCATCATTTTTTATTGCCACCGATAATGTGTAAAAGTGAGTACCTTTTCCCCCACGGCCTCCCCACAGAGGATGCATTTTTCAGAGGGGAGTTACTCTCTCTCACACACAGTGAGATTAGCTAGATGAAGTGCTATACTTGCCCACCATCAGCTCACCATCTTCACCACCATTTACCAATTGCCTTCTGCAACTACCAAAGGTGCATGATAGATAATTGCAAACATCCCTTGCTCTACTGTGTCTGGGCTAGAAGTAGCAAAAGGCCAGTTACACTTGGGGAAGACTGGTACTATCCCAGTTCTGTTTTTCTTGAATCCAGATATAAGTAAATTCCCCATAGCTATTACATCCCAACTCTGCAAGGGAGTCCAGGCCTCCTTCTCTAGACTTTGATGAGATCCATCCCTTTATCAGTCACAGAGATGCTGTCACTTAGTATCCCCAGGTGCTTCTAATCTGTAATGATGGAGACAGACCCATCAGGCACTGTGGTGCTTTGCCTTTATGCCCTCTCAACTTTGTGTCCTTTAAAAATAGGAACAAATTTTAATCAAGTATTCACAGTGTACCAAGGGCTATGTGTACAACAACTCTAGGAGGATGATTTAAGTGTGTGTATGGTAGTGGGGGACAAAGTTTACAAACTTTAAAACTGAACTCAGAGACTTAAATGGCTGAAGGTCTTACTGTTCCCAAACTTCAGACCGAGAAATCTAACATGTCATTACACAATATGTACTACCATACACAGCCATGGTACATTGTCTCCAGTGTATCCAATCTGAAATCCACCATATTCAATGCCCAAAAGTCCTGAGATTTATGCATGCTTGACCCCAAAGTGCCTGCCCACTATATCCCCTGCAAAAAGGCAATACTATTGTCTTAAACAGTAGGCTTGACTTCTGAAATAAACAAAATAATGAGGACAATAACTGACTGGAATGGAAGGTTAAATATACAAGTCAATGAATGAGCTTTATGCTACTTTGGACTGGAGAATTAATTTCCAGTACCTACTGATTGTGCAGACTGCCTCTTATGGGAGGTACAATATCGTCCTCGGAGATAAGCTTGAGGAATGGTAAAGGATGGCTTATGACAGGTGATTCAGGACTCCCTATGACCGTAATATAGGTGTTTAGTGTCCGCTCTCACTGGCTCCTGCTTCACACCATTCAGACAGGATACATGACAGGAAGGAACTTTACAGTGTGCAGCTTGGATGTCACTAACAATCAATGCATTGATCAGCTCTATCCAGGCACACTAGTGGACACAGCTTCACCTCTAAGTTCCAGCAAGTTGTTTTCCTAATGAAACTACTGTGTTCATGTCTGGTCATATTCTTGTCTCTTCCCCCTCACTGCAAGCACTACTGATATATCTGCAGATAAAACTGAAATAGCAATTGTCAAAAAAAAAAATAATGTCATGCTGCTCATCAATTTTGAGGAGGCAACGTGGAAGAGGGCCAGGAACCTGGCCTACTTTATGCTCTCAAAATTTCATAAATCTCTTATATTCAGTCTGGTACAAATCTGGGTTATGCCTATTAATGTTCCTGGAGCTGTAAGAAACCTTTTAGATTTATTGTTAGCTACATCTGCAAACCAGTCCTGACAGAGGAATGAAACCTAATTGAGTCAGGCTGGCCTTTTTTTGTTCTGTTGTGTTTGGGGGTTACACTTATGCATGTGCTTTAAAGAATATAGGACAGCTGCACTGATACAAACCCACTAAGGAGAAAGAAAGTCCACTTTGCACCTTTTCTTTCTTGTCTGCCAATGCTAAATATTCTTTGAAGGTTTTTTCCCCTATTTTCACCCATGTGCACATGTACATGGAAGCGTACTGATCTCAGGAGAACTCGTTTCTCCCAGCCTCCTGGGATCTTCTTGGTAGGTGCAGAATATCAGGTGAAAGACACCTCATGCATTTATACTGTCAATATTTTAACAACTATTCACAGCTTGCATTTCATGAGAAAACTCAGTTTAGGAGAAAGAAGGCTGGACTTACAAGACCCAAGACTCAGCCCTTATTCTGTCTCTGTATTAGTGGTCATAATCCTATCTAGAATAATAAAACTACTTTCCTTCCTTGAATCCGGAATGAATTATCATTCAAAAGCACTGTCTTTTAGCCAGACAGCTTCAAGTAATGGAATGCATCTGGTTCTAGTGGCTCAGACAGACATTGAACTCAAAATTAAGCCTCTTCACTACCCGCTCTGCAAACCTAGGCAAAAGGCTGCCATGCCAGAAGCGTGTTGTTCTCTCCTGTGAACTCAGAAGAATGGTGCCTGCCAGGGATTACTATGGGGATTAATGTGATCGTATGCGTGTGGTACCTAGCACAGATGGGGCTCTGTAAACATCATATACCTCCAATGTAGGGACCTTCACTCTTTCTCACCATAGGAGAGGCAGTCTGAAAAGTAGAGTGGGCATTCTTGAACTCGCAATCTCTCTCACCTGCTGGTGCTGACACCTTGATAAAAGTCTCCATCCCAATCTGAAGTCTTCCCAGGATAACTACTCTTACTCACCAGCCCAGGAAGAATAGATGCATTTTATTTTTCTTAGACTGAAAAGATTTCTAAATCCAAGTTCTAGCTCAGCAGAAAAGCCTGCTGTGGTTGATGAGTTATGTTTGGCCTGGTCAAGTCATGAGTGAATTGGGGACCTGTGCTACATTTTGCCTACCCTTGATTAATATGGTGATTCCCTCAAATTATTGCATATATTAATAATCCTGGCATCTTTAGTTCCCAGAACACATCCTGGCATAGAAATATATTATTCTCATTTATTGGTGGATGAGTTTATTGAGTTATTGAGTTCTGTTATAGTAAGATCCTAGCAAGTGTCTGGCACCGCACTCTAGACTTGTCATCAGTGAGTATGCTCAGGGCTAGCCAAAGACTGAGAATCAGGGAGGAATTCCCTAGTGGGAGATGAAAAAAAAATATCTGGAATGAGGGTAAAATCCTTTGTGAGTGGGGGCTAAGTAAGATCAAATTAGGGTAGAGAAGGGCAAATTAATTCAAAGTCCAAACTGAGATCTGGTCTATGAAAACAAATGAGAACAGGTTTGAGAGGGCTGGGTAGGTGAGGGCTGGTTACCAACCATACAGTGCCAAGAATTCTTTAGTCCAGGGCTCTGAAAAAGGGTCAGATGCCCTCGCCATGCAGTGAAGTGCCCATGTGTCTGCCTCAGTGTCTACCATAGTATACTGACGCCTTCTGATTATGGCTCAGCTGCCTCCCTGTCTGAACAGAGAGCCTCTTGAGAAAAGGGACTCCCTTTACTTCATGTCTGTTCTCAGGCCAATGTAGGTGGCACATGCAGGTACTCAAGGAATACTCTGTGGATAAGTGGATGGATGGATGGATGGATGGATGGATGGATGGATGGATGTTATAGACACAGGGTATTGTTTCTCATTTGGCTTCCTGAAGACATAGGGTGGCCTTCCCCAAGGACACTGGAACTTCAGGGAGAGACTTAAGAGACCCCCTCTTTACAGGGTCTTGGTAAAAACTTGGGTCGAATGGGATCCTCACTCTCCAGTGGGTACTCAGGTTGGAGATTGGCCATTGGGACCATAGTAAATAAGGTCACTGGATGCATGCAGAGTCATTTAATTCTAACTCCTGCTTGGACTCTGGGAAGGGCTGAAGAAATATGGACCATCTTTATTTTACTAGACCAAGGGAAGGGAGCAGAGAAGCCTATATGTATATGGAAGTCATCATATTAAGAATAGTTATCACAATGGGCACTAGATTTTTATATAGTTAGAATTCCTGGAATGGAGTTAGGACTGGAGCAAGGAATGGAACCTTGCAGTTCCCTAACTATTGCATGGTAGCTTGTCACTCTGGTTGTGTTCTCCAAAGCTTGGTGCCTTCCTACTTGCCATCCTCATTCCAGTCTCACTGGGTTGGGACAGCAAGGCTGTGATACAGAGCATGGAGTGGTCAGAGATTGAACTTCACTTTTACCCTCAACAAATTGCAGCTTTGATTGTGTTTAAGTTTTCTGTGTCTTGATTTCTTTCATCTGTAAACCATGGATAATAATATCATCCAGCTCAGCATAAAGATTAAAAGAAATAGCATACACTAAACACCTGGAATGCAGTAGGTTCTCAATACACGGTAGCTATTTTTAATGTCATTTCATGCTGCCAAGAAAGTCATTAGATTTATGAGAGCTTCAATTTCTTATCTACAAAAGAAGTCCTAACCTCCATTTCTAATATAATCAAAGATTTTTAAGAGTAAATGCAAAGTAAAGATAATGCAGTGTGTAATCTGTCAGGCGACATACTGACCTTCCACAATTGTCTGGGCTACTTTAGGCCTTGAACCCATCTGAAGTGAGACACAACGGGGCAAATGACTTGCCTGAGTTATATAATAAAAAAATCATATCATTTAGGACTGAAAGATATTTTAGAGGTCATTTTATACTTCTTTATGCATAATACACCTGGTGAATAAGTGCTAAACAGATTTGCAGACTCACTGATAATGAGATTTGTGGTAGTTAATAAATTGCATATATCTTTTAATTTTTATTTTTATACAATTAGACCTTATAAAACCTAAGATATAAGAGCAAGCCTTCTGCTATGACTACCATTTCTTTTTTCTTTTTTTATTGTTTTTTTAATTTTTAAAAAATTTTTTAACATCTTAATTTAATTTTATTTTTTTCAGTGTTCCAAGATTCATTGTTTATGCACTGCACCCAAGAAAACAATAAATAAAACCTGTGAGATAAAAGTGTGGGGCATCAAGGAACTAGCCCTCACCCCTCACATCATTTAATCCCCCATCACTGTGAAGCAGGGATTATCATTCCTAATTTTCAGAGGGGGGCACTAAGTGCCTTTGCCCAAAATGTCACATGTGTTAAGTTAAAAGCTACGGTTTTGTGTCTGGATAGTGGACTTTCTGTATTAGATTTCAATGCTTCCAACTCAACTTGACATTAATCTAATTCATGGTCTGAGTGCTTGCCAAGGAATTATTTTTAATTTTGGTAAGAGCGATGCTGGCCTTGCGATTATTTTGGTAAGGAGGAAAACAAGCTACTTCTGCATCCCCTCTGAGGAGGTTATTGGTGAAATATTGCCGCTCAGGCTTGCTTTCCTCTGGGTTCTGTTTGGACTCACCAGTAGAAGGCAGTACCAGAAGATCTGAGAAAGAGGTGGCAATCGTCCCCTGGCTCCCTCCCTTCCATGGTCATGTTCCTCTCTCTCATCCCTAGATCCCTGTGGGTGACTTGACTTCCAGGATCATCAGGGTTGGCAACCACACTTCCACACTTGCCCTTTCTGGAGGGCCCAATATTGATGGTCCCCAGTTCTCCTGTAGCCCTGGTTGATTCCATAACCCTCTCCACACCCAGAAAGAAAGCCTTTAATAAGCTCTCAGCTAAACCCTTGAGGGTTGCTTCTATTTCTTGCCAGGACCCTTTGTTGCTTGAAAAAAAAAAAAAAAAAGAAAGAAAGAAAGAAAGAAAAAAGAAAGACAGAAGAGAAGAAAAAAGGAGGTGGGTTTTGGTTATAGATGAGACAAGATTGGCTTCAGGTTGGTAATGTTGAAGCAGAGACATGAGGACTCATAATAAGATTCTGTCTTCTTTGTAATTCATTTGAAAATTTCCATAAAACAATTTTAAACTAAAGATTGTGCACTGTAATGGGGATGGTCCAGCCTCACCTTGTTATATCTTCAATGCCCTCTGTTTGGCAGCTAAAGAGGAAACAGGACATCTGAAGACACAGTTGTTAAGGCTTTTTATGAGTAACTTGGTAATGGCCAACATGCTATCAGGCAACTCAGGTTGTTTATAGGCAAAATACTTCATTCCTAGAAGATTCTAATATTTTCTTTGAAATCAACACACAATTTAAAGAGCCTGAATGGCCTGATATTTCTTTGTCAAGAAATGGGAGGAAGTCAGGTGCTGAGAACTTCGTCCCTATGTCCTCCTCCAATCAAGTCTGTCTGACACAACATTTCTTTCCTCTTTCATTTGCCTCAAAGCAAATTTAATAGCTCACACGCAGAAGGTAAAGCTCTCAGCCAGTGCTGATTTTTAAAGATGGGCCCCCAGGAAGGTGTCACACAGACTGCAGCATCAGTTGTGTGTAAATGCAATGCATTCCTCTTACTTAGGGGCATTTGAGGGGGAACCTGTGAATATTTCAAATGTGGTTTAGTTGACTGGCAAATAGCTTTGTCAAAAAGTGAACATAAGGAAACCATCAGAGACTGTGAACTCAGAACAAGGGACTGAGAGTTTTGGAGGGGCGGGGGTGGGGGGATGGGCGAGCCTGGTGGTGGGTATTGAGGAGGGCACGTATTGCATGGAGCACTGGGTGTGGTACATAAACAATGAATCTTGTAACACTGAAAAAATAAAATAAAAGTATTTGGGGAAAAAAAAAAAAAAAGGATTGAATGTGGAAAATGCCTAAAAGCCCATTCATTTTCTTACTTTAGGGCTGGGGCCATACCTATGGATAGGATGTCTGATGTTTCCTGAATGCAGATCCCTGACCCTGCTCCCCACTGTGGCACCAAGTGCCATGGTTTCCGCAGATTAGCTTCTCGCTTCTGGATGGCTATGATTTAAAGTAAGGCTTGAAACTGCAGAGCAGTTAAACTGATACATAGACCAGCTGCCCAGTTCATTGCAGTCAGGTGATCAGCACTGCAGAAGGCAGGAAATTCCCCCTTACCACAGAAGCCTGCTAAGTCTTCCTGCTCTCCACTCTCCTTCCCCTCTGTCCCTGCAGAGGACACCCTCCAAGGCTCTCACTGCTTCCTCTTTTCTCTCTCTCTTTTCTCTTGTTTCTTCATATTTTCCCTTATTTTTTTCTCCTTCCCTTTCTTTCCCCCTTCTCCTGTTTTTGTTTTGATTTAAAAATAGCGTACATGCTCTTTTTTTTTTTTTAAGTAAGCAATATTGACAAAGAATAAAAGGCTTACTTGGACTTTCACTGCCCCCAAGTCCCTCTTTCCTGCCTGCTGGGTGTATGTTCTTGCAGGGCAAGTGACTTCTACACAAAAAAGAATACACACAGAAACACTCATACATACATAGTCTGCTCTGCAAACTATTCAGAATAAGAAATTATACTATAAGTTAATAAAATAATAGCTTTTTTGTCAGATAAACTGCTTTAATTTTTAAAGTCAAATTTAAAACTTTGCTTACTTACTCTCAACAATGTCCATAAAATTCTTAGGTGAATTAATTTCAGATATATGTTTCAGTTTGAATGCATGTGTCAATGACCCCCAATAGAAAATGGCCTAGTCACCTGGGTAGAATCAAGGACATAAGGCCACCTGTCTTTATTCTATTTAGAAATTCGGTAGATGGAAGATCTTAATTGGATGAGCTGAGCAAATAGCATCTGTCTGCTAATTACATAAATTCTCTGCTCTCAGAGTCTGTCTTTGCAGGGGAATAAAACAGATGTACCATGTAGGCAAGACATAGGTCCTGAGAGTCTGAGCCCCACAATCCTGGCAGCTGTGGCCAAGGGCTGAATCCAGGATCAAAGGTTTAGGTCCTAAGTCCTTCCCATTGACACGATCACTGTAGCAGATGTCTATTCACCTTATAAGCAGAGTCTTTCAAACCCAAAGCCCAAGAGCTAGCCTAGTGGGAGCATTTCTTGGGGATAAAATGGAGGTTTGGAATCTGACCCCGCTGAGGTAGGGGTCCATGGGGCAGCATGCCAGTGCACTCCTTCACAGGAAAGGTATGAAACCGAGCTACCTAGAAGGGCCTGGGAAATTCAGTAAGCCTAAGGTCAAAGGTGGCTGTCACAGTCAGAGCCAGGGCCACAAGGTCAAACTAAGGAGATGAGAGTAAATTCAAGGGACTTGGGAGCAAGTGGAAGGTGTGGCTTATGGGGCAGTACACCTAAGGGTGATTAGTAGAGGCTCAGCTAGAATAAAGAGTAGAGCTGCAGGACAAGGAGGTTAATACCTCCTGAGTTGTTCCCTAGGACCCTAATAGAACCAATCCACAGTCACGGTCACTCTGGGTTCCAGCTTCTTGTGCCTCCTTTGTCCATTAGGAAAGCCAGCTGAGAGCTAAGTGGGACCTAGCCAAGGACTCCTCCTCTCTGTCCCTGTTCCCACGAGAGGCAAGCTGAATCAGGCCCACTGACATCAGTGGCCTCACCCACCCCAGAGGTCTGGAGGATTCCCTGTAGGTGCAGTTACTCCTGTGGGGGAAGTCATGCTATATGAGATAATTTGAGCTGCTGTGAACATGGAATCTTGGTATTTGCTCATGTAAAATATACTTGGTAAGGAGTGGAGCGTGGAAGGGAGATTCCACTTCACCCAGTTATTTGGGGACTTGGCTGACAGAGTCTTTCTTCTCTTAATCCTGTGGCTTCTGAGGTCACCCAAGTTGTCATCCTCCAAGGAGCAAATGGGCAAGAGAGGGTGGTGTGAGAATTTTCTATGATATTCACTCCCATGCTAGTCCATTGGCCAAACTTCAGTCCTATTACCCACCCAACTCCAAAGGCCTCTGGAAACATCATCTAGCTGAATGTATGCCCAGGAAGAGGAAGAGAATATGCATGCATCTGGGGGAGTCACCTGCTTCTGTCACACCGTAGTCTGCTGCTTCCATTCCAGCTTAAAGCACAGAATTCACTACAGAGATGTGTGTGTGCCTCTTCTTGAGGTTAATTACTATAAACGAATCAATTTATGTCAACTTTTCTCATCCACTGTCTGCATCTAAACCAGAGGGGACAAACACTGGTGGCCTGTAGGCCACACCTGAGAGGCAGACACATTTTGCTCAGAACACACAGGGTAGGGGTGCCTGCGTGGCTCAGTGGGTTAAGCGTCATGATTTCAGGGTTCTGGAACTGAGCCCCACATCAGGCTCTCTGATGAGCGGGGAATCTGTTTCTCCCTCTCCCTCTACCTATTCTGTCAAATAAATAAATAAAATCTTAAAAAAAAAAAAAAAGAACACACAGGGTATAAAAATATATGTATAAAGCAAACCACACAAAAGAATTTAGTTTTTGCTACAACGTTAAAATGTCTAGAAGAAATCCAAGAAGATTTCATAGGAAATCTAGATTTCCTGCCTTTTAAGTTGTTGAAGGGTCTAGCCCCATGGAGCCTGCCTTTCTGTGTGGCAGTGTCACCTGCAGCAAGTGGTAATAACTCCTCACCTTTCAGTCTGGACTCTTCCTCAGACCCCACCATTCCTATTGCCCCTCAGAACCAGTGCATTCACATGGGCCACCTCTGGTACTTGTAGGCATGTAAGTGTATATGTAAATTTTTAAAAATTCCTATTTTCCTGCTGCTTCAACATCCCCACAAGCAGGGTATGAGTGCCTGCCTAGGTGATCAGTTGCTCCCATGTGATAAAGCTGGTCTCTGCCACAAGTTCCCCTTTATGCCCTCCTCTGACTATGAACCAGTGAGATTCAAATGTATCAACGAAATTCCATTATGGCTTTTGCTTGTGGTCTCCACCCTGACCCCTAATAAAGGCACTGGCCCACAAGTCCTCTTACTGTCCCACCTCCTCAACTATTTGATTGAGCCCAATCCCTGGGAGTTCCTTCCATGCAGCCTCTTCCTCTAGGACTCATGTGTATAAAACATCTGCAGTTTCACATGCCTTTACATGGTTGGAGTGATCATTAAAGACCCCACAATGTGGGACTGGCTCCCCATTGACAACATGGAGACAGGCCCCAGTCCACATGACTATACTCCATGTACTCAGGGTGGGATTGATCCTGGTAATCAGAGTGCGGTGAGCTGAGGGGTGACGCCCACATCCAGCCAGAGGTCTGGATGTGGGTGCTGTACCATAAAGCCCATCTCATGAAGAATAGTGAAGGTCTGCAGGACTCTCCATAGACATGAAACCCAAGGGAGTCATAAGAAAGTCAGTCTGGCAGGTAGCACAGGGCTGAGAGGGAAGGGGGTATCGTAGAAGTAGCTGAGAATGTAGCTGGAGAGGTAGGAAAGGCCAGAGCATGTAGGACTGCAGGTACAGAGCCTTTATTTACCTTGCAGGGCAATGGAAAGGCCTTGAAGCTCTTTTCAAGGGAAAAGTAGTGGCCATAGAAGACTTACTTCCTCTGTTGTCTAAGAAAGGATGAATAGAGTGCAGAATAGGAGGCTATTGTGGGGAAAAACAGGTGCCATGACTGATTATTCTAGGCCTGCTGAATGGAGTGTGAAAGAGTGCCTGTTCTACCAGGATCAAAAAGCCAGCATGCCTCGTGCCCATCGATGTCAAGCAGTGTTTGCCACACTCGGTACCAGAGGAGCAAATGGCAACATCTTCTCCGGAAGTTTCCATCTGATTGGGGCCCAAGGGACTGAATCAGAAGCCATCATCACCAAATGAGCTCCTGAGTGTAGCTTAATGCTTTCCAATGGATCACACACACTCGAGAAGTAATTAATGATTTGATTCATTGTGCTTTAGGGAGCCACTGTCCAACAAAATAATCCAAGTAATTTAAATCTGCAATAAAGTAGGAGTGCAACAACATTTCATGGCTACACACAGCAATGATTTGCTGGAGAGGAGAAAAAAAAAAGCAAGCATTTTTATTAGAGCCACATTCAAATAATCCATAGGAAAGCAATATTGAGTTCACAAGTGATTTGATTACATTCCTTCACAACAGTCCTCCAAGGCAGAGTCAGGTCCAAATGGATTTCAGTGAATGTGCATAATACCAAAGGTTCCGTAAACCAACACATTTTATCAAAATTACTCTATGCGTGTCTGAGATAGAAAATGTTTGCAGAATGTTAACCGCCTTTTTATTCAGAATAAATTTCCTCTGCCGTTAGCATCTGGCATCTGCAACTGATAGAAGCCCAACTGCATGTACCCATGGAGCTTAGGATCTTCCTCTACAAGCCCCTCTCCAGCGCCCTGGCTACCAGGACACATGTGCAGCCCTCTCCATCCTTCAAACACCTACTGAGCAAAGAAGATAGAATAGACTCAATGAGCCTTCAAAGCAGCAGACACCCACAGGCTCAACTCAGAGCCCTACACACTTGACTTTTCTAACCATGTTTTGTGGGTGGTTACTGCATTCCAACACCATTCTGGGTGAGAACAAAGCAGACCTAGTCGCTGTTTTTGTGGATCTCACATTTCAGTGGGGCAGAGAGACAATTCACTAATAACTATGATGAGACCCATGCAGGAAGTTGCAGTGGTGGAGAGGATGGGCAGTACAAAACATAAAAAAGAGGCACCTCCTTTGGATGGTGGATATTGAAGTCTGAGGAGAATGTATTTGAACTAAGGTCAGAAGGACAAGGAGGAACAAGCACATCGCTGGTGGAAGGCACTGCAGGGCGGGCGACAGTGCCGAGGCTTGAGAATGGAAAGGCTGGCAAAATCTAGGGCATGGGCCATGGTTGAATGAGTGAGCAGAGAGAGCAGGAGGGGAGGGGTATGAGATGAGGGTGAAACCTCTGACAGACCACAGCTGGACTCCCAATCTGCTCCACAGCCCTAGGAGGCTTCTCAAAGCTGCCCAGGGCTGTGGGACAGCACACTGCCCCCAGGGTGAGATTCCTCCCCATAACAATTGGCCATGTCTCCAGGGGTGCCCCAGGGACACCCTCTCCTCTTTTAGTCTCAAACATGTCCTTGCTGGGATTGAAAATTTTATGGCCACCTGAAAATGATTTCTGGACAGACCTTGTAAAACCCACTCAGCTGACTCATTCTCTCTCATCAAGGATATGAACATTTTTCAATGGCTATATACACCCAAAACACTGCAATTTGGTTTAAATCAGAGAGTCTTGGTCACAAACATGTTTGGAATAGATGCTATGTTTAATTATATCTGAAGAGATGTTACCAAATTTGGAGATCACTTATATGGCATTATCTCCTGAGCTCAGCTTTCACCCACAGACATATCTACCCTCTCTTAACTCCACACTACATGTGCCAGGCTTCATGATAACAAACTCATTTACTCCCACAAGATCATGGCCCCTGCTTTATCCCAAGGACTTGGCAACCTTATCCAGGGCATGTGCTGATGAAGACTTGAATTAGGCCAGAGTTTCCAGGGTCCGTTTCCTCATCCATTGCACAGATGACACCCCCAGTGACCACCAGCCCAGCCCTTCTCTGGAGCTTCAAACCCCATCCCCCACTGACACTGGCCATATCCACCAGGATGCCTCACAGACATTCCAAATCTAACTCTTTAAATGGAAAGTCTCCATTTTTTCTCCTGTATCTGCACCTTCTGTGTTCTTTCCTGGCAGAGAAGGATGTTGACCTACCCTCAGAGGAACCTTAACTTAACTGCATTTCTCTTTGAGGTTGCCCAACTGCCTGCGGTGAATGCCCAGCTATATCCCACTTACATTCAGGCTCCCTGTAGCATCTTTCTCCTTGTCTGTGTGTACACTGCCCTGGCTGGCCCGGTGTCCCTGCTTGAACAGTCTAACCCTATTTCAACCTGTGTTTCTTCCTCAAACCAGTTTTCCTCCCCCATGCAGAGTACTTCCTCCCGTGCCTCAGTGCTGACTCAGAGATGGACCCCATCAGATCTGCTTCTTTTGAGCAACAAATACAGCTGTCTAGAAAGAAAAAATGGAAAGGACTCTGGGATCACAGTGGGCCTCAATTCTAGCTCTGCCCCTGACCAGCTCTGGGTCCTTGGGTGAAGTACTTGATCTTACTGAGTCTCTGCTTCCTCCTCTGCTAAAGAGCATTTCATGAGTTTTTAGTGAAATGAGCAAAATGCCCAGTCCAGTTGTTAATTAAGTAGAAGTTATTCATATACTCTTACCCTATCTACAGTGAACCCAAATATTTAAATTCTTCCCTCCCTTTCTCCCCTGCCCCCCTCTCTCTCTTTCACTAAATTGAGTATTTCTTATGTGCCAGGTACTGTGCTATGCATTTTTTAAGCTTCTCAATATAACTGTCTGAAAAAGGTACTGTTATATCATTTTTACCAATGTCTTGTGTGTCATTGGCCTTATTTGGCACCAATTCTAACAAAGGTACCAAGGCTATTTCTGTGTCATTAATTCATTGGCTGAACATAGATTAGAAGCATTGAGTAGAAATAGGGTCGATGCCTAGAGGACATTCTATAGACACCATGTGGGACTACCATGTCCCACCCCAGACTGGGGAAGAGAGAAAATCCAAAGACCTTCCCTAAAAGACAAGGTTAAATCACAGAAGCACAGCAGTCTGCAGCTACTTGACCAAGCATGCACAGGCCTGCACACCCCAGAGCACAGTGAGCCACAGAGAGGGGAGAAAAGCTAATACTGATTTGGTATTTACTACATGCCTGGTGATATAGCCACATCAGTGCATCTTTTCATTTACCCCACAAAATAAAATTATAGGGAGCAACAGCAACAACCACTTTATGAGATAGTCATAATCCGTTTCAGGTAAGTAGTCTTCGACAAACAGGGAAACAAAGACTCAAAGAGATTTGGTAACTTGAGCAAGATTACACAGCTAATAAGGGAAGAACAACACTTTAAATTCAGCTCATCACCGAGTACCTAGTAGACCTCTGACACGTACTTGGGTATTTGATCTGACATTGTCTGAAAAATGCTTTAATTCAGAGAGAAAATATGCACCCCTGCTGGCATGCAGCACCGTATGCTCAGTCACCTTCTCAGACACAATGAGAATGAGATGCCACAAAGGAGACTCCATCATGTATGCTGGCCCTTCTGCTGGCTTCTGTGGCAGAATTTGTAGGAAAAAAGTAAAGAAATGAGAATTTGGAATAGTTTCTGGAGGGGCCTCACTCCTGTAAATGCATTTGGCAGTGTGACTGAGCATCCACTCCCCTCAACCTCCTATTGTTTGGAGAGCAGACTGCCAGTACAAGCAGGCTGGGCAGAGTCCTGGAGAGCCATCCTGACTCCTGTCACTGGATCCATCTGAGCAGAATTAGTGTGGTCAAGGAGGCCACATCCGTAGGGAAGTCCAGGCTGAATGACCTCTGGGGAGCATCTGATGTCGAGAGTTGTGATACATGAGTGAAGCGTGTAGGAGGGTCTTTGCCATGTCTGTGGAACATCATCCAACTGCTCACTCCAAAAACCTAGCCATCTTTCTTGATTTTGTTGTTTCCCTTACTTTCCTTATAAAACTCTTAGCAAGACTCTGGGCTATACCTGCAAAGCATCGCCTGACCCAACCATTTCTCACCATCTCGAATGCAACTACTGCCTCTCACCCACCAGAGAGAACCTTCCTGCTGCACACCACTCCTCCATAAAGTGTTTACCCAGTGGCCAGAGTCAGCTTTCCAAAAGTTTAACCAGATTATATCTTTCCTAGTTCAATAGTCTGATCAATGATTACCTTTCCTCTCCCTTTGAATAAAACTTGAATGTTTTAGCGAACTCCAACCTGCTCTGTCCCTCCTAAGTGCTATGACTCAGTCTGTACTACTGTTCTTCACTTGTACCTGCCTCACATTCCTTGGATCATTTCTGGCTGGCCCCAGTCCTCCCTACAGACACACACAAACTGTCTAACTCAAATGCCACCCTGACATTTTCCTTGACCACCAGGTCCACACAGCCCCTCTCCATATATCTGCTTCATGAATGAATGAAGTTTTATTTGCTTCATAGAACTTGCAGCTACCTTGTTTATTTGTTTATTATTCATATTCCCCACCAACAAGCTCCTGAAAGGTAGAAAGGATATCTGTCTACTCCACAGGTATTTCCCAGGCCTGGCACAAAGTAGGGGTTTAATAATCACTGAATGCATGAGTGAACATGGTGATTTGGGCCTTTGTGCCTTTAGCAACAAAAAAGCATGCCACATAGAAACAGAGACACCAGGGCCTGCTGGATAGCAAGATAGAAAATCCCTTACATTGTCACAGACATGCAGGATGTCATGTGTTTCTCTCCCTCTGGAACATCCCCCCCCCCCCCCCCAGTATTCCCTGTCTTCCCATGGCCCCCACTGAGGGCCTGGTGAGTGGTTGTTCATGTTTTAAGACCAGCACTTTCCTGACAGCCTCAAACAGCCTCTGTACTCACTGGAACGTGGCCTTGTCTAACCCAAAACCCACATCAATGGAATGACCCATCCACTTCCCTGTGTGTCTGCCCCACTGAACTTCCTCATTTATGGGAGCTCCACTGAAGCATGCTGCCCAACATGGATACAGACCTGACACATAGCAGGTTCTCAGTGCTGTATTAAGTCCCTAAATCTAGCCACCAACTGTTAATGTGGGGAACAGGCAGGTCTAGATGAAGGATTGTTTTCCTGCCTCCATTTTCTTGTGGATCCCCTTGCCTCCCTGACCTGTGAATGTTGGATTGCCTTGACTTTGTCTCAGCCCTTTTCTCCCACCTTGTCCTCACTCCTTGGCTCAGTCCCGCTCTTAACTCCAGACCAAGATACTCAACCCTCTAGTCAAGGTTCTCCCCATCTGGCCTAAAGGTATTCCAGATTCAGTGTGTCCGGGGCTGGACTCTTGATCCCCTCCAGCCATCACCTGCTTCTATCACAGTTGGCCTCAAAGCTGTTCTTGGCTCTCCCTTGGCTCTAACACTGTTAAAAATCCTCTGGCTCTCGGGGGACCTCCCCCGCCTACACCACCATTGCCTGGGCTGGCCACCCTCAGCTCTTGCCTCACTCCTACAGAGGCCTCTTAGCCTACTTCTTTGCTTGTCCCACTGGCCCATCACTCTATTCCAACATGGGAGCCAAGGAGATCTTTTTCAGAAATTAAGTCAGATTATATCAGTTCTTCTGTTCAAATCTTCCCATCTCATTCAGAGAAATTCTAAATTAGCAGCCACAAACTACTTCCAGACCATCTGGCCCTGGCTTAGCACCCACTTTTCCTTCATCCCAAGCTCTGGGCCCATTTTTTCTGCCCCTAGGGATTGCCAAGCCTTCCCCTCCCTTAAGGCTCTGCAATTGCTCTTGCTCTGCCTGGTCTTCCTCCCATGACAACTCCCTTATCTGATGCAGGCTCTGCCCAATATCCCATCATCAAAATGGCTTCTCTGAATCCTACTTCTAAAATAAAAACCCTCCAGTCACTATCCACTCCCTTACTCCCACCTGCTCTTCTTGGTAACACTTGCTGACATGGCATATTACACAGGTGGGCATTTACTGTCTGTCTCCATGAGAACAGGGTTGGGGGAGGTATGGATGGGTGGGGATTATTCAGAGATGACTTCCTGGAGCTGAAACTCAGTGACAGGCTGTAAGGAGCTGCCAGAAAGCAGTGGGCAGGCCAGGAGGGGTGTGTGTGCAGTGGGCCTGAGGAAGTGAGGAGCAGGAATGAGTTGACAGGGGCTCTGTTGGGCATGGTGAGTCTTGGAATGCCTGTGTCTCAGGCAGAGTCCTTCATGGGAATATCCCATAGAGGTCACACTAATTAAATCTTCCTCCATCTTTGACCTCACAATCTCTGGCCTACAGGTAACCCAGTCAAAAGGCTGTGGTCACCATGGCTTCCAACTAAAACATTAATGTGTTGGGGAACCTCTTGACACTCAGCTCCTGTACTACATCCATGCAGGCTCACAGAGCCCTCCTGCACTGAGCACTCATTACTGCTCCTCACCTTCAGTTAGTTCCCTTTCCTTCTCTTTTTCTGGAGGAAAAAGAGCATAACTAATAAATTACATCATTTTAATCTTGCTGCAGGTGAGCCTACAATATTGTGGACCACAACATACACCAAACGTACATGTTTTAAACTTTGTTGACTCTGTAAGTCTGAAGCTACAAGAGACCATGAACCCACGAGTTAGTCACATCTATAAAACTTACCCCAGGGACTGTGTCCCACCAGAGTAATCTAACCCTGTAGGGTCATGGGGAGAAGCCACTTGATGTGCCTATTGTGAACCCTCTCTAGTGTTTCATGTAAATGTGCTTTAGCTATGCTCTGATAAGCCTGCATCTTAACTGATGCTGAGCTGAATCAGAAACAGGTGAGAGAGACTGTGAAGTCATTTCCAAGGACTCAGCTAAACTGGGTTCATCCTGTAAATGTTCTTCTTTTTAAATTGGTAAAAACACCAGCTTGAGCAATCAAAAAACAAGCAAATCAAGGCACTGATAGGTAGGCTAACTGTGGAGAAAGCTCTCAGAGGAATCAGTGAAGGTTGAAGGTTGAGTGTTTATGTGGGGGTGTGGGTGTTTATTAATCTTCTCGTTTAATAAAAGTGATGGAAGATGGTGAGACTTCCAGCCAACTCCCAGTCCTTCATTCGGTTAAGCTTTGGGGAACTCCACACTCATAGCTTTGGATGTATTGCAGAGCCATGGGCCCAACATTTCTCTGTTCAGTCTTGGGAGGAGGAACTCCAGGAATGTTCCAGGATTAGTACTTAGGCTTAACCATTAGAGATTGCTGCTATTTAACCATTTTAACCTATCTGGTCGGCAACTTTGTATGGTTCAACCTAATATTTAAGGCTGGAAGTAAAACCAGAGTGAAATAGTAACAACTAAAGTTTGAGCATGAGCATTTTTTCATTATTACATAGTGATTTGTTTGGATTCAAATCACACATAATTTTGTAAAAATATTAAAACTTATTCTGGGGGCACCTGGACGGTTCAGTTGGTTGGGCGTCTGCCTTCAGCTCAGGTCATGACCCAAGGGTCCTGAGATCCAGCCCCACGTTGGGCTCCCTGTTCAGCTGGGAGCCTGCTTCTCCCTCTCTCCCCTTCTCATGCTCTATCTCTCTCTATCTCTCTCTCAAATAAATAAATAAAATCCTAAAAAAAACTTATTCTAAAAAGTATGTAGTATTTATTATCTCAGAGGATTCCAGTTAATGCTCTATATTAACACCAAATGTGTCTATTTAGTCCTAGACCTCTTATGTGTTGGCTTATTGCCAGGACCATGCCATCCCTGAGAGAATTGGTGCTTAATCGGTATTCTTTAATAAATTAAAAATGGAATAAATAAAGAATGAACACTACTTTTCTTCTTAAGAAATAACGTAATGTGTAAGATCAATATCTTAAGCATACCACTAACTAGAATTTTGCGATTCAGGCAAATTTCTTGATCTTGCTGAGCTTCATATCTCTCAACTATTAAATGGAAATAGAAAAGTGCAATTTGAGTTAATTCCTCAATTCCATATTCTTCTGAGTAGTACTTCTAGCAGAGAAAGCAGTGTAACCACAGCCCACCTCTCTGCTCAGGTCTGGCCTTTACCCTCTTTGGAGCACCCTGATTTCGAAGACAAGGACAAAGGCATGAATCATGGGGGCTGTTGCAACTGCTTTAATGTGGCCCACTGATAGTGTCTGGAGACTGCTTGCTGGGAACTCTGGACAGCAGTTCCCTCATTCTCTGACTCTCTTCTGACCACCCTCCTCAGCTTCTTTTTTTTTTTTTAATTTAATTTTATTTTTTCAGTGTTCCAAGATTCACCACACCACACCCAGTGCTCCATGCAATATGTGCCCTCCTTAATACCCAGCACCAGGCTCTGTAGTCCAGCCTTGTGGTTTTCACCTGTGCAGCAGCTTGGGGCATGTTGGGGAAGCACTTTCAAAACTTCTGAGGTCTGGCACCCTTTTGCAGCCCCTACTTGACCCATGAGAAACTCTCACATTTCTCCTCCCCAAACAGATAGAACACATTTTACAGCTATATACTACTCCCCAGGCCCATTGCCTTGGAAACAGGCACCAGCCTCGGTGCCCACATGTGAAGCCTTCACATTTCTAAGGAATGTACTTCAGGAGTGGTTACTAATTTGATCTTAAGAAACTGAATTAATCTGGGGGAAGCCTAGATTTGCTTGGGCTTTATGGGATATCCCTGCTGTGGTGATCACCAAATGCAACAGAGAGAGGTGCAGGGAGCAGGAGACTTGTGGTGGGCAAAGACACGTTCTGAGCTTTGGTTTCCCCTCTGTGAAATAGACGTGCTAATATAATATCATTCTTTTGTGGTTGGCATCAAGATGTGGATTAAGTATGTCAAGCTTGGGTGCTCAGCTCCTCAAAAAATGTTCATTTGCTGCCCCAGTTATTCAGTGAAAGAGGATTATACTAACATAGGGCAATAAAAATTCATGATCTATTCATATAGTAGAAAATGGCAAAGCAACTAATTAGATGGCTGTCTCCCCTTATAGAGTGAGAGTTTGTGAGGGCTGGATTTTTGTTTTCATCATTCACAGTACCGTGTGATACCCATCCCTGAGATGTTGGATGGATGGAGCGGGAGGGGGAGGGACTTTTTAGAGAAGATCCTTGTCTATCCCTCAGGTTATTTCAGAGTCCCTCTCTCCCACAGCACAGAATGTGTATACCATCAAGTTAGTTTATTTGGCAAAGAAGGGGGAGAACCACATGATATAATGTGGAACACAAGGTATTTTAACAGAAAATGCTTTAAATTAACCCTTCAAAAGCTGGTCTGGCAACAGTACACACATTGCAAATATCCTGACTCTGAGGTAGATTCTTCCAGGTGGGAGGGAGCTTGTCACCAGGACCAAGATGCAAGTGCTTTATAGTTGCCTTTTTGGTGATATTGTACATTGCAGGAGAAACTGGTATAATCTTCCTGGAAGTCAATTCAAAAACATGCATAAAAACCCTATAAATTCTTCTCATCTTTGAAACAATAATTCCACCTCCAGGAAACTATATCTAGTAATAAATCAGAGATGTAGCCAAAGGTTGATGTATGCAGATATCCCTGGGAACATCATTTATAATAGTGAGAACTTTTAAGTGACCTAAACATCCAACATGAGGAATTATTAAATAAGCAATGATACAAATCATGCTTAATACATTTTCAGATAAGAAAAACTGGTATATTGTTGATTAAAAAAATAAAGTAGGGCACAAAGTTGTTTTTATAGAGTCATTCAATATGTGAAAAATACAACCTACAAATTTGAGGAAAAACTTTAAGAAATCAAAATGCTACTAGTGGTTACCCATGAGAGGTAAAATAATGGATATCTTTTACTGTTTTCTTTATACTTTTGGAGTTTTAGATATGTGCTACATCCATTTCTTCTATAATAAAACATAAATTCTCCTAAAGAAAGATATATGAGCTTTATGTAGTGAAATATTAGAGACAGAAAAGATTTTCTATAAAATACAAGTGCATTTTTAATATTCTTCTCCATGGAGTTTGAGTTGTTAATGTATCATCTAAAAAGGTTAATGCTAAGCCTTAGAAAAGGAAAACATAGACTTTCAATGTATCTTGCAAAAGGACTATAATTATTAGGCAATTTTTTACTTAATAAGGTTCATATTGGTGTCACTCATTTTAAGAAAACTTAAATGTTATAAATATGAAAGATGAATTGAATATACTTTGCTCTTTTATTGCATATATATTGGTCAGTAAAGACCACCAGCACCTGTTATTTAGAATAATAGAATAATGTTAGAAAACATGGCAAAGATATCAATATTTTTGTCTTGACTTCTCCTCTTGGTATAACCCAAATGTGTTGAATGTCCATGTGTGGGTTGACCCTCATGACCTCTTCTCCAAAACTGAGGAAACACATTCTCATATTTTCATGTTAGGAAACATTGCAAACACTGTGCTTTATTATTTTTTTTTTTGCCACAGGAAACTCTGGTGGGCCTATATTCAGTACTCTTTATAATGAACACATGCCAGAACTTGCAGATTCTAAGAAAAGGGTAAGAGGATGCTCAGAGAGAAAACACATGGGAGAGGCATTTAAACATCAATAAATTTTCAATATCAGTAAGTCATTTATCGGAAAAAAAATATTGTCTCTAAAAATCTACCCAGTGTTAGGTTCTGTGCTGGTCACTGGGGACATGGCCACGGAGCTGACCTCAGGGAGATTACATCTGCCACTGCACTGTCCATCACAACAATGGGAAGGAGTGAGGTGCTTAGTTAGGCCAAGGAGACAGGCCATGGCATCAGGGGCAGGGGCATTCTTCACAGACAGGGAAACATACTTTGCCTCCTATTTTTCCTATTCCAGAAAAGAGGTCCTCTGCCAGAGTGTGGAGGGAACCTGAGAAGCCTGCTGCTTCAATCTGCTGTGTGTGCCAGTCCTCCTGCCTTGCCTTCACTCCAACAAATTAGAGGCACGTGGTGCCATAAAATTCAGAGCTTTTTAGTGATGTGCTTGTATATCCTGAGTCATTTCTTGTCTTTACCCACTTCTGGTTTGGGAATCAGCTTTCTTGGATTTGCTAAATTAGTTCACACTCCTTTCTTGCTTTCCTGCTTTGAAATGGATTCAGAAGATAGTCACATAAAGAATACTAAGACCCCATTGCATGCCAGCACTTGGTCCCCACAATTCCCAGAATTCTGGTGGCCAGGTATCTACACTCCAGGCTAGAGACCAGAATATATTCTCTAGAGAATCTGATCAATCCAAGAGAAAAGATAAAGATACTAACGTCAGAGGATTCTCCAAGGAAACGTCCCAATATACATTTCACAATGAACTTCACAGATGAAGAACCTCATGCATGTTCCAGAGCCTTCGATCAGCCTCTCAAAGCTTTGCTTTAAATATAGTCAGAGAACCAAACATCACCAGATGCTTTAAGGAATGTGGTTCACATAAGAATTAAAGAGCAAAACTAAGAAAGGCTTATTTTTTTTTAAATGTCAAAAGAAATAGAAACTATATAGGAAAACACCACCACCATCAAGCTATCATAAATATTCTCAGCACTATAAAAGAAAATACTATATTTAGGGGAAAAATGTAGATACTATAAAAATGAAACATGCAGAGAAGAAAAAATATCTCCTAGAAGCTAAAAATAAGATAGCAGAAATAAAAATACAATAGAAAATTCACAATATAAAGCTGAAGAAATCTCCCAAGAAGGGAGGCAAAAGAGAGTGGAAAATATGAAGACATGATACTTACAGAACCAGCCCAACATAGCCAGCATACAAAATACAAAAAATAAGAACTCTAGGAAAAGAGAGTGGAGATAATGTAGAGGAGGAAATTATCAAAGAAATAATTCAAGACTGAAGAAGACAAATGTTCAGTTTGAAAAGAGTGGATAAAATCAAACACTTACAAAGCACATAATGGTGAAATTTCAGAACACTGAGGATGGAGAAAGATTCTGTAAGATTCTAGGCAGAATAAAAACAAAGTTATTTACAGAGAATCAGAAAATAGAATGTATTCTGGGTTCTCAACAGCCTCCCTAGAAGATAGAAGATAATAAATCAATGCCTTTTCAATTCTGAAACAAGTCTACACCTAGCAAACTAAAACTCAGACAGAAAGGTAGTATAAATAAAATAAATTTTCCTGTAGACACAGTTTCAAAAATTGATCTCAAAGCACTGTTTCTCTGGGAGCTACTGGAAGATATGTTCCACACAGATAGGGAGAAAACTGAGTAAGGAGAACATATGGATGCAGGAAAGAGTAGAAGTCACCAGGATAGAGAAGGAACCCCATGTGTGAGGGGACAGAAGACTGCAGAAACAGCAGATGTGTACCAGGCTGGAGGGCATCTAACACAGACTGGAGCGGACCGAAGTGCTCTGGGGAGGTTTCATGAAGAGGAGATTAATAAATAACTAAATTGTCTTAACATTCCATGGAAGTTTGAAGCCTAATTTATGATAAATGCCTAGAAAATAGAGACAGAAATTCAGAAAAATATATATTCCAAGGAAAATGGGAAAAGAGTGTGCTGGAAAGCAATCATGTGTATAATTCGTGGCTTAGCTGGCAAGGGCACTTGCATAATTACAATAGTATGAACTCCAGAGGGGGGAGGTTGGAGGTGGTAAAAGAGGTAAGTCTTCATCTAATGTAAGAAAAATTCAATGCATCCTGCCTGAAACTGAGAAACTGAGGCAAAAATAAAAGTATTTTATCTAAAGACATAGAAATACCAAAGCAAAATAGAAATAGAAAACAACTAAAATGAATGTAAATCTCTGGAAAAGGGGAAATTGGCGAAATGATGGGGAGAGGGACTACTCTTTTCTGAATAAACTTTATAGTACTACTTGACTCTTTAAATCTATTACTATGATAAATATTTTAAAGGCAATATTTCAATAACCACATTAATAACAAAGATGAGTTTGTTAAACGCTTCTTCTTTTCTTTTTTTTCCCAAATATTTTTATTTTATTTTTTCAGTGTTACAAGATTCATGTTCATGTACCACACCCAGTGCTCCATGCAATACGTGCCCTCCTCAATACCCACCACCAGGCTCACCCAAACCCCCATCCCCACCCCTCCAAAACCCTCAGTCTGTTGCTCAGAGTTCACAGTCTCTCATGGCTCATCGCCCCTCTGATTTTCTCCAATTCACCCTTCCCTTCCCTCTCCCAATGTCCTCCATGTTTTTCCTTATGCTCCACACGTGAGACCATATGATAATTGACTCTCTCCACTTGACTTATTTCACTCAGCATAATCTCTTCCAGTCCCGTCCATGTTGATACAAAAGTTGGGTATTCATCCTTTCTGATGGAGGCATAATATTCCATTGTATATATGGACCATATCTTTTTTATCCATTCATCTGTTGAAGGGCATCTTGGCTCTTTTCTTAATTCAAATGGGGAAAAGTACTTGGAGCAAGTTTATTGCCTTGCTCTCTGTTGTCCTAAAAACCCTACAAACCCCAATAGACTGACAGCAAAATATGTGAAATTAATCATCGGATGGCCTTGCCTTATTTCGTCCATAGATTCATTCATTTGTTCATGATGTACTTAATGTGTTTTTTCCTGTGTCAGGCATTGGGCTAGGTCCAAGAAAATCAGACCCATAAACAGATAGGTAGATTAGATAAATATATAGACAAACAGATAGGTATAGATAGATGATGATGACGATAGATGATAGATAATACGTAGATAAATGATATTTAATACATGATAGATGATACGAAGATAGATAACACATAGATAGATGATACACAGATGATAGGTGATAGATGAAAGATAGATGATAGAGATGATAGATAGACAGATAGATAGATAGATAGATGATAGATAGATAGATAGATGATAAGTTCTGTGTCTGTGATAAGTTGAAACAGATGTTCTCAGTGACCCACCAACATGCCTCTGATATTCTAGGGATCTCAACAATCTACAGGTACCAGTATCTGTATCTCTGCGTCTAGCATTCTTTTCCAGAAGTGCATAAGGTCACTCTGCCCATAGTGAGAAAAGCTAAACACACATACACACACACAGCCCTTATTCAATGAATGTTAGTTGTCAGTGCATAAATACTCTTAGCTCCTTCACCCCTTAGGTGGAAAACTGAGTGTATCACGTTAGTTCACAATCACTCTGTGGGAGTAAGTCCCAATTATGCAGTGTTTTCTGACTTAAAAATGCATCTACGCATCTTTATTGGCTGCCTTTCATTCCTAGCATCCTCATACTTCCCAAATAAACTGCTTGCACTTGAATCTTTGACCCAAAGTCTGTTTAGGGGAATCTACAATAAGACAGATATGAAACTTCGGGCAACAGCAAAGATATACTGGGTGTTTGGAGAGTGCAGCAGAGGCATTGAACACAGGCTAAGAATGAGTGGGGTGGGGGAAAGTGGTTGGAGTGAAGAACAGCTCATGAGAGTGAGTGACTCCTAAAGCATATTTAGCAGTCTTCAGGCCGTTGGCTGGGAACAGAAGTACATAGATACAGCACCAATTGTGGTCCCTGGAAAGACAGATGCTGAAGCAGGTAACTGCAAGATTGATGGGCCACATGCCAGGTGTTGTGGGGGCAGAAGAAACCACTCTGCAGGAGAGTCCCACCGGCCTGGGCTGTTTGGCCTCTCCCTCCCTCTGCATGCACACTCTTCCCCAAGCTCTATTCATCATCTTTCTACCACTTCTCCACCATCCTCTTGAGTTCCTCTCCTTCTGCCAGTCCTCACATGTTGGTTTTCCTGAGAGTTCTCTCCCAGGCCCTCTCATGTCACAGTTATGGATTCTGTCTCCCCCTCACCATTGCTTCAGTTATCATATATAGGCCAAATATTACTCACCTACATCTTCATCCCTGAGCTATTCTTTATCTTCATGCACATATCCAACAGTATATCTCTCTAAGAAACCTTGCCGAGCATCTTGCTTTACATCATAGCAAGTGCTTGAAATGAATGGTTATTGGAAGGAGGTGAACTTTACTATGCTCTTGGTGCACAACTTTCTTTAAAACCCAGCAATTTTCTATCTCTGGATGATTGAACATTTTCTTCCTGGAAAATCTTTCATGTTATGCCTCAAGGTGACTGGGTTGCATTACTCCAGGGGACACCATTCCCAGACTGCAATGTGCTTTCATTATCATCTGAAATGTATTTCTTCATAAAGGTTTACTCCAACCCTTCAACATAAATCAGATCTCCTTCTTATCCTTCTCATACTTCCTTATCAACAAAACCATCACACTTTATTATGAAACATTTATTTGTACAAGGATCTGGTACCATATCTATCTTATTCACTATTCTACACAGAACATTTATCTAGTGTCTATTGTATAGTATAAACTCAATAAGCATTTATTAAATTAATAAAATGAATTGAACTTAACCTTCAAATAATTCAATTTTTACTCTGTACCAAGAGGAGGACAAAGGTAAACACCACAACAGCACATGGTACCTGTCCCCAAGAGACTCACAATCAAGTGCAATGTGGAGAAATCCAGCAATACAAATATGAAAAAATAGAGACATAACAGGAAAAAGGAATAAGAAAGAGAGTAGAGTGAAGGGTAGGTGTTGGTGCTGGTGTCAGAGAAGTAGGAGGAGGAGGGAATCACTGAAGGGATACAAATGAGCCTGATTCCCTGCACTGCTTCAGGAGACTCAGGCAGCCCACACCTTCATTCAGTACATAAAGTAGCACTAAATAAAATTGACTTCTAAGACGCTACAGCGTTAATGATGACATAAAGATTTTATAGGCAATGTGGGCTGTGACCAAAATCTCTCTATAGCAAAATCAATAGAAACAGAATTACCATGGTGAGGGTAAGCATCTCATCACTTTCAGTGAGACCGTTCTGGCAATTTATAACTGTGAAAGAGGAGATTTCACTTGAAAGTGTGAGTGAGAAATCCCCATTTTCCTTTGGAGGTGATTCTACAATTGAGAATGACAGAACCCCAGTGACAGGGTCATGAAAACCCCATGATGGTTGGATACAATATGATGGGAGTTTATATATTAAACCTCTTATTTTTTGTATATGGGATGGAAGATTCATGTTAATTCTGAAGGTTTCTGATATGTTGGGGCAAAATTACAAACTGAGTTCAATAAAAGAAAATACCTTGAGCAAAAACATATGCAAAATGGTATCAGTTAGCTTTTGTTGCATAATATACCATCCCAAAACTTAGTATTTAAAAGAACAAACATCCGCTATTATTCATGATTCTGTGGTCAGTTGAATCTGGAGCTGGATGGTCTGGGATGGTCTTATTCATATATAGGCCATGCAAGGCAATAGGAATGGCTTCTCTGTGGGTCTCTTATCATCCATCAGGCTAGACCAAGCTCACAGGGTGGTGGACACCTGTTCCCAACAGTATCAAGAAAAATCGAGGCCCAATGAGCACTCTTTTCAAGTTTCTGTCTGTGACCTATTTGCTATTGACCCATCAATGAATCCAGTTATATGGCTTAGCCCAGAGTCATTATGAGAGAGACTACTCCAGGGTAGATAAAGGAATGGAAACTGCTGTGATCATTTTTGCAAACAAATTACTACAGAGACAAGTTAAGAATGTGTACGGCAAACATTGCTATGATAGAACAGTAGGGGTCCAGGACCGCCTGAATAGCTCAGTTGGTTGGGCATCTGACTCCTGGTTTTAGCCCAGGTAGTGATCTCAGGGTCATAGGTGGAACCCCTCCTCAAGCCCCACCTCGGGCTCCATGCTCAGTGCAGAGTCTGCTTGCCCCTCTCCCTTGCCCTTTGCCCTTCCTCCTGCTCATAGGCATGCCCTCTCCCCTCAGTGGATAGATAAATAAAATCTTTAAAGAAAAAGAACAGTGGGGGTCCACCATTTGGTCTCACAAAAATTTTCATCCAGAGACCCTCTGGTGCTTGGAGTCCTACATACAGAAACAAATCTCATCACTTTGCACAAATGACCAACACAGAACTGTTGCTCAGTAATTTTGTTGGCTAACAGCTGCTGAGATTTCCAGGAACTCAATACAAAACACTCTTTTTATCCACACCCAGATTCAGAACCAAACAGAAGATAGTTATAGGGGGAAGAATAGAATGTGGTTGAGGAGCACCTCACATGTGCTTACTAGCATACTCATTGCCATGTGCCTCTATTAGGGGCTGCCCCTGTTGAATGCATGGTGTGGAGAAGCAGAGAATAAGATTTCTACAGGAAGACCCAAAAGGAAATAAGGAAGACTAAGTCAAGCATTCTCAGCTGCTTCTCTCAAATTTGCAATCAGAGAATCCTCCTCCATCCAACAGATGCTGCTTGTACATCATAACCCACCCCCACCACTACCAATTGCCAGATTTTTGTCTTCTCAGCATAGTGAGCATAACCATTAATCCTATCATCAGCCAGTCATGTGGCACTTAAGGCAGTCCTGATCCTAATATATGAGAACCCTTTTCTTCTGTGGAGACTGGCCAGGCATATGAACTTTGTCCCCAGAAGACAAAAATAGAAGTTGACTTCAAGGCCACTCTGTACCCAAAGTTGAAAATGAATTTGCTTTTCCATTTCCCTCTTCCAAATTATGTCCAGCCACACTGACCAATATAGTTCATTGAAGTTTTACAATGATATTAAAAACCTAGAGATATTTCAATCATAAAATGTCAAGAACATATTGATAGATGCCCCAAATTTGAATATAAAATCCCTCCCACTTTGAAGTTCTCTGAATAAATTAAAGTTTAAATAAAGTGTAAGAAAATAAATCTTCGAAATTCAATTTTATTCTCAAATTAATGTGCAGAGAATGTTTTAATTAAAAATTTTTCATATGTAATTATATATTTGCATGTAGTTATAACCAATAATATAGAAAGATTCAGTGTTTCCTTTGTACAGTTTCCCTAAGTGATGTAATCTCTTAAAAAACTGTAACACAATGTTGCAACCAGGATACTAACATTGATGCAGTTGGGGCGCCTGGGTGGCTCAGGTGGTTAAGCCACTGCCTTTGGCTCAGGTCATGATCCTGGAGTCCCAGGATCAAGTCCCGCTGGGCTTCCAGCTCCTAGGGGAGTCTGCTTCTCCCTCTGACCTTCTCCCCTCTCATGTGCTCTCTCTCTCTCTCTCAAATAAATAAATAAAATCTTAAAAAAAAAACCATTGATGCGATCAAGATACAGAATATTTCCATCACCACAAGGATCCTTCAGACTGCCCTTTTATAGCTACACCTTACCCACCTGTCTCTTACCCTCATCTCTCTTTAACCATCAGCAATTACTGGTTTATTCCTTTTTTAGTAAACATTTTTATATAAATTCAATTAATTAAAATATAATGTATTATTGGTTTCAGAGGTACATGCCTATGATTCACCAGTCTTATATAATACCCAGTGCTCATTACATCACATGCCCTCCTTAATGTCCACCACAAAGTTACCCCTTAATTTCTTTCATGAGTGTTCCATGGTTTTCTGAGCACAGATCCTTTACCACTTTGGTTAGGTTTACTCCTAGGTATCTTATGGTTTTGGATGCATTGTAAATGGGATTGACTCTTAATTTCTCTTTCTTCTGTCTCATTTAGTGTATAAGAATGCAATTTCTAGTTTATTCTTAATTATAAAGGATGTTACACTAATGGAATTATATGGTATGTAATATTTTCAGACTTGGATATTTCCTCAGTGTAATTTTCTAGAGATTCATCTAAATTGATGAATGGATAAATTTGGTATATTTTATTACTACGTAGTATTTCATGGCATCAATGTACTATACTTTGTTTCATTCAAATACAAATAAATGTCTATTTACAGATTTTCATGTGAAATCAGTGTTTGTTTCTCTGGAATAAATGCCTATGAGTGCACTTTCTGGGTCTTATGATAGTTGCATATTTAGTATTTTTTCCCCAATTACTTTTATTTATTTTTTTAGAAAAAACTTGAAATTTATTTATTTTTTCCCCAAATACTTTTATTTTATTTTTTCAGTGTTACAAGATTCATTGTTCATGTACCACACCCAGTGCTCCATGCAATACATGCCCTCCTCAATACCCACCACCAGGATCACCCAACCCCCCAACCCCCTCCCCTCCAAAACCCCCAGTTTGTTTCTCAGAGTCCACAGTCTCTGATGGTTCATCTCCCCCTCTGATTTCCCCCAATTCACCCTTCCTTTCCTTCTCCCAATGTCCTT
>CM052883.1:73507801-73527845 GCA_028534135.1 Potos flavus
GCACCAACTTGCATTCCCACCAAAAGTGGAAGAGGGTTCCCCTTTCTCCACATCCTCTCCAACATTTGTTGTTTACTGCCTTGTTGATTTTGGCCATTCTAACTGGTGTAAGGTGGTATCTCAGTGTGGTTTTGATTTGAATCTCCCTGATGGCTAATGATGATGAACATTTCTTCATGTGTCTGTTAGCCATTTGTATGTCTTCTTTGGAGAAGTGCCTGTTCATGTCTTCTGCCCATTTTTTGATGTGATTATCTGTTTTTTGAGTGTTGAGTTTGAGGAGTTCTTTATAGATCTTCGATACCAGCCCTTTGTCTGTAGTGCCATTTGCAAATATCTTCTCCCATTCCGTGGATTGCCTGTTTAGTATTTTAAGAAAATGACAAACCACTTTCCAGAGTGAGTGCTTGTCTTATTTTACATTCATATCTCTTATTAGGAATTTTTCACAAAGCAAAAGTTTTTAATCTTGATGAAGTCAAATTTATCATTTTTTCTCAGATGCCCATTTAATATCTTTAACCATTCCTAAGTCCCAAATATTTTCTTTTGTGATTTCCCTAAAGTTTTATGGTTTTAAATTTTATATTTATGCCCATGATTTATTTTTTAGTTTTATTTATGTATTTTTAAATTTAATTTTATTTTTTCAGTGTTCCAAGATTCACTGTTTATGTACCACACCCAGTGCTCCATGCAATACATGCCCTCCTTAATACCCACCACCAGGCCCACCCATGTGAATTTTTGTATAAGATGTAATACTTAGAAGTTTTTTGGGTTGTGAGTTTTGGGTTTTGTTGTTGTTGTTGTTGTTGTTATTGTTGTTTTTTGCCTATGAATGTCCAGTTACTCCAATATTATTTGTTGAAAAGGCCATCATTCCTCCATTGAATTTCTTCTGCAATTCTAACAATAATCAGTCGGATATATCTGTATGGGTATTTACTAGGTTCTCTATTCTACTCCACATATATGTCATTTCCTTCTCCAAGACCATTCAGTCTTTACTGCAGCTACATAATTCATCCTGAAATTAGGTAGGTTGATTACTTTTTTTCATAATCATTTTAACCATTCAGGTTTCACTTTTCCATATGAATTTTTGAATAATCTTGTTGATAGCTACAGAAATATCTTGTTGGGATTTTGGTAAGAACTGGGTTAAACCTATGAATGGGGAGAATTGTCTTCTTTGCTAATTGAGTCTTCTAATTCATAAATACCTTCTTTGATATTATTTAGATCTTCATTAGATCTTTGATTTCTTTCATCAATATTTTGTAGTTTTCAACATACAAGCTATATACATGGTTCATCAGATGTACAACTAAGTAATTCATTGTCTTTGGAGAGCATCAATATTTCTAAGTAGCTAGAGCATGGACTGTCTTCAACCAGGGGAAGTGTTCCTTCAGTAAGCCCAAAGTTTAATTGGTCCAGCCCATAATCTCTGGCCTCATTTTTTAAAATTTTATTTTATTTTTTCAGTGTTCCAAGATTCACTGATTATGCACCACACTCAGTGCTCCAGGCAAAATGTGCCCTCCTTAATACCCACCACCAGGCCCACCAAACCCCCCACTCTCCTCCCCTCCAAAACCCTCATTTTTATAATAAGTATAGTTAACAGAGCATATGCATGTATCACAATATTGGCTTCATGACCACAAAATAAAAGGGAAAAAAAGCTATTCTTCATCTGTTAGAATGTTAACCCAGATAATATGTGTTCCTCAGAAAAAAACGCTAAATCCCAAACAACATGTGTCTGAAGCCCCAAAAGAGTTTGAGGGAAGGAAAAGAAGGGGGTAAATTCCTCTTTGTTTTAGCCTCTCCCAGTCCCTCTGTATTTATGACCTGTGTGCCTAAACACAGTTTGGATGAATATGAATGAATGTGGAGTATAATGAACATAGATTTAATTTAAAAAAAATTTGTGCTATAACTCAGTCAGAAGAATGGGGCCCCCTGAGGTAGAAGAAACTGGGAAGAGATGTGGTGAGAGACATGAGTACCAAATCTTAACCTCATGTGAAGTGCACCAACAAGTGATGTTGAAAATAAGTTCAGAAGCACCAGTTTAAGCACCATATTTAGAAATACGACAGTAGGGGCACCTGAGTGGCTCAGTCAGTTAAGCGTCTGCCTTCAGCTCAGGTCATGATCCCAGGGTCCTGCGATCAGGCCCACGTTGGGCTCTCTGCTCAACAGGAAGCCTGCTTCTCCCTCTCCCACTTGCTCTGCTTGCATTCCCTCTCTCTCGAAGTCTCTCTCTGTCAAATAAGTAAATAAAATCTTTTAAAAAATTAAAAAAAGAAATACGACAGTAAATGTAAGAAGAAAACCAAAAATCTACTGTTTTTTATGATCTTTCTTAGTGTTGCTTGATCTTTTAGCTATGCACATGCATTATAAACCTGAATATAACAATTAGTAGAAAAATCATGTGGCCTCCCCTCTGCTGATATCAGCTAAGGGTTGCCTATCATGCCTTGCCACTCACCTCTTTCTTCTTCATGCTAACATCACTCACACCATATCCTGACCACAGTGACTGACAGGCCAGAACACAGGTCAAGACTGGACAGCTTTTCTCATTCTGCCTGTTCTGATCTTGGCTTTGAAGCCAATGTTCAAGTTAAATCAAATCAAATTAAATCAGCAAATGCTCATTGTGCACCCACTGTGAAGTGCTCAAAGGAGTATAAACACATGCCTAATGCGCAAGGGGCTACAGCTACAACTGCACATTAGAGGGCAAGGATACAAGAGTCTCCAAAATGCACATAGGTCACAAGAACTCCCAGCTATAGAGCTAGAAGGGACATTGGAGAACATCTGGTTCCTTCCTCATTTGACAAAGTCAGAAACTGAGGCCCAGGCAGGAAGCTGCAAAACCCAATCTGTTCTAACTCACCAGGGATCAGGTGAAGTGCAGATAAATGAAACTCAAAGCTTTTAGATAGTTCAAAAGTAAAAGCGGGGGCGGGGGGCTGGGAGAGGAGGAGCAGGTGAGGCTCCTGGATGGCTCAGTCAGTTAAGCAGCTGCCTTCGGCTCAGGTCATGATCCCAGGGTCCTGGGATCAAGCCCTGCATCAGTCTCCCTGCTCCATGGGGAGCCTGCTTCTTCCTTTCCCACTGCCGGCCGCTCCACCTGCTTGTATTCTCTCTCTCTCGCTCTCAAATAAATAAATAAATAAAATCTTAAAAAAAAAAAAAAAATGGAAGAGCCAGCACCTAAGGCTGTGATTGTTCCAGAACATTCCTGGAAGGAAAGAGTCTGAATGGGGCCTTGGAAAATGAGTAGAAGAGAAGGACTTCAGAAGAAGGGAGTTTGACCTCCTGCAAACTGGAAAGTTTTGTTCCAATAACGAATCTATCTGATGAGACTACCTCACTGACAACTATGCAGAGGGCAGGAGTTGGGGCTGAGTATGATGACCCACCTGGATGCCAGAGCTGAATGAGCAGACTCTTTCCCTGGCTTACAGAAGGTCAAGGGCAGCTCTGCTCAAGCCAAAGCCCTATTTGCACAAGTACTGTGGTTTTATCTCCTAAACAACTTGCAAATTTCTGCCACCACCACCACCTGGTCCAAGCCACCTTCCTTTCTTTCTAGACTGCTGCAAATGTCTTTAAACTGTTTTTTTAAATTCTCCCTAATCCTTTTTTTTAAATTTAATTTAATTTTTTCAGTGTTCCAAGATTCATTGTTTATGCACCACACCCAGTGCTCCATGCAATATATGCCCTCCTTAATAACCACCTAATCCTTTGTAATCAGTTATTCAAACCACAGCTAGAGTGATGTTTATTTTATTATTTTTTTAAATTGCTTTCTTCAACTTTTTTTTTTTAAAGATTTTATTTATTTGACAGAGAGAGATTACAAGTAGGCAGAGAGGCAGGCAGAGAGGAGGAAGCAGGCTCACCGCTGAGCAGAGAGCCCGATGTGGGGCTCGATCCCAGAGACCCTGAGATCATGACCTGAGCCGAAGGCAGAGGCTTTAACCCACTGAGCCACCCAGGTGCTCCTAGAGTGATGTTTAAAATAAGCTAACAAACACATGTGATAATGCCAATGATAAACTGTAAGGCCTATAATAGATAAATCAGAAAAAAAAGAAAAGGAAAGAAAAGAAAAGAAAAGAAAAGAAAAGAAAAAGAAAAGAGAGACAAAACAACCTCCTGAATATGGTGCACCATTCCTCTTTCTGCTCTACCTACAGACCGTCTTTAGTTCTTTCCTAATTAGCATATTCCTACCTGCCACAGGGCCTTTGTACATGCTGCTTCTTCTATCTGGAAGGTCTACTTCCGCTTTTCATTTAAGTCAGATATTAGTTGAAGAGCCACATTCTTGACAAAGCTTTTCTTGAACCCCTGACCAGGCTAAATGCCTGGGCAGGCCTTTTTTCAATTTTACACTCAAATATGTTATTTAGTTACTGGTTGTCTCCCAGTAAGGCTGCATTCTACAAGAACAAAATTTTTTTCCTTTTAGCATGATGATTGCATAATTTTCAGTTCACTCTCAGTTACTTAGCAGAAGGTAAGCTAATATTTTATCAATGAATGAATGAATGATCTAAAGCAAACCTGTTTTTAATTAATGATCAAACCATTACTGAGAACATTTCCTCTGTGCCCAATCCTCTGCTAAACAGAATGCATACAGACAAAGAAGAGAAGACAGGTTTTGTTCTAGAATTCATTGTCAAAACAAGAACAAGAAAAACTACATGTTTCTGTTTGTAAAATCCAGCACATGTTCCTCAAAATAAAATTGCCCATTAGCCATGCTTCCCCCATCCTGGAAAAGCATAGTTCTCAGTTTGGAAGGCTTTCTCTGAGTTAGTTGACCCTAAATCCTTTGATTTATCACCTTGTCCCTTCAGCTGGTGACCTTTTTCTAGAAGATGGATGGCCTGTGCTTTGGTAGCCTATTGTGCTGTCTCTTAATTAAAGGGGGAGGGTCAAGAAGGGCCTATGAATTTCTCAGAGACTTGGCAGACAGAGACCTCTGTAGTAATCTTTCTGAAGCCCAGGTGGAAACCAAAAGGACCTCACAGGACAGACTTCCTGAGTAGACAGAAAATCCCTGCAGAGGTAAATCCCTGACAGGATGACGTGGGCCTGAGGGTACCAACAGCTGGTGGTCCAGACCTCTGCCAGGTAAGTGTAAGGACCTCATCACCTAACAGCAGGATAGTATGGCACAACAAAAACATTGTAAATGATGATTAAAGTTTAAAGGTTCAGGTACACAAGGATACATGGCTCAAGGTACAGTTTACTAACTATGTGAACGGGGGTATGTTTTTACCTGTCTGCGTCTGAGTTTTTTCACACATAAAATTGTTGTAAAAATAGGGCTCTCATGGCTGTGAAATGAGATTACCTGTATAAAGTGCTTAGTAAAACACCATGCAAAGAGGAACCTTTGATCGGTGTTGGAAAGCACAGTAGGGGTGGAAGCCATGAGTTCTAGACAGGCCGTGTATCCTAATTTTGTGATCTCAAGTAAGTTGCTGGGGTGGAAACCTGGACCTATGGAGAGTAACAGCATCTCAGTGGCAGAGATGGGAGGCAAGGATGAGTTCAAATCTGACCGAATGATTGATAATACAAGCTACTGTTTATGAAACCCTGACTCCATGCACCTTCCAGGCACTTGCATGTAGACTTTCTATTCTCTCTCAAGGTAGCCAAAATTCCCTTGGTAGAAGCCCTCATAATGACAACTGCATTCATACTCAAAACTGCACTCATACTCATTTTCCTGTTTTTGACAAACAGCAGCCCTGAGAGGGACAGCATCCAAGGTCCCTGAGTCAGGGAAAGTCCTCAGGCAGGCAGGGACACTTTAACATTGCTTCATGCAGCCTCTCAGGCACAGGGCCTGTTCCCATTATCATGCCTGCTTTTAGTTCTCTGTTTCTCCAGCCTGTTTCCTTACACTCTATAAATCTCTTGTTTCTTGTAAACATTGCAAGAGAAATAAGCAGTGCAGAAGTGCCTGTTCTTTTCCCTTCTGCCTAGGGTTTGTCTGTCCTAGTAGGACTTCTTTCCAAGTGCAAATGCGCACAGCTAATTCCCCACCTGACAGGAGCTGCTGGAAAGCATAAAAACTGAGTCATCTCATCAGAGTCATTTGTCCCAAGGGGATACATGACCAAGTGGGAAAAAAAAAGTGTTAATTTGGCCAGAAAAAAAAATGTGTTTCTCAATGCGTCATGGTTACAAAAGGAGTTTGAATTAAACTACTTATGCTACTTATGTATTCATTCATTCATGCATTCATTCACTCATTCAACACACACTTAAAAAGAATCTAACCCTGTGCAGGACACTAGAAATATGAAATCCAAAAGGGAGGTCCATAGAATGTAGTAGAAAGTTCACAAGGCCTTGGCACCTAACTAACTTAGATTTGAATTTAAATTCTGCCATTTACTTTCTGAATAGCCTGGAATAAGCTGCTTAACCTCTCTGAGCCTTAGTTTCTTCATCATCGGTAAAATGGGAATGATAATAACTACCATCCAGAGTATTGTAAGGTATAAATGTGTTAAATGTCTACACAGTGCCTAGGGTTCAATAAATACAAACTGCTATTACTATTATTATTATTATCATCACTTTAATGCTATTATTCTAAACAAAGCATAGATTGTGTTTAAGGAAACCAAAAACAAGTCAAAGCTGGTATTTGTTATTATAACCTATTATTTCACAGAACTCCCTTTCTAAAATAAAAGGCAGGAAATAAAAGTTTGGAGACAGTTCCAAGACAGGAACTCAGTAGTTTCAATGTCCTACATGAATGGATTATCATTTCTCTTACAGCTGTCGGCAACCATCACCAACAACATACTACTATTTATTACTCAGCTTTGTAGGACTGAGCAAAGGAAATTTAGTAGGTCTGTCGGGAATACCCCTGTTCACATAGCAGATGGCTGAAAAAGCAGTCAGGGTCAGAGTGCACCACAGCTGAGCATAAATCAGCAAAGTGAAACTGTAACTACAAAGGCAAGCGTGCCCAGGGATGTGTAAATGGGATGACAGCTCATCTCCACTGGGCTCTGAATTTGGCACACAAAAAATGTGTTTGGAACAATGTCACTAATATACTGGTGAAATGAGCACCTTTGGGTGCTCATTATATATCAGGCGTCGTGCCAATATATTTATTTATTATTAAAAATAACTTTTTAATCTGTTATGTAACAGAATAGCCCTATAAGCCATTATTATCCTCATTTTACAGTTGAGGGCACAGAAAGATCAGAAATGTGGAGCAGTCTTTCCAAAGTCACACAGCTGGTGAACCCAGCGTTTGATCATGGAACTTTCTGACTCCAACAAGGATGTTTCCACTGACACAGCTGTTTCTACATTGTGGTCTTCCATGCATGATCATTCTGTTTTATTGACAGAGTGGGGAGGAGGTTATGCTTAGTATTTTAACATACCACAAAGGTACTTCCTGATATGAAAGAAAGAGGTGACCCCTCTTATATAATATCTCAATTTTAAAAAATGATGTTATGATTTTGAACTCAGTTGCTACTTGTCTGCAGTGTTTGGGTGGAAACGACGCTTTGAAAATGTCTCTCAAAGAGCTATAGTTGTCTAATGTATGTAAGAAGGACCTGATATTTCACTAATCCTGGTTGTTGCCTAAAATCCCTTTCTTCCATGACTTTTTTTTTTACTTCACTGAAAAAATGAATACCAAATCCTACTTGAAAGTGTTTATAAAAGTGTTCATAATATTGTGCAGCTGTATTTACTTCCCAAAATAAATGGGTTATCTTTCAAATTCAATGTGTGAACTGATACTATGTAGGCAAAAGGAGTGCCCTCACAGTAGACTGATTTAACTTCTACAAAAATGATGTGGGAAAAGCATTGCCTCCCCATTTTACAGATAAGGAGGCTGTGGCTTGTAGATGTTGAACATCTTCCAGAACACTTCACACTGCATTAAATAATAAATTTGAATTTAGTATACAGGATGAATGGAGTCTTTCCACTACCACACCACCTTCCTTCACACATACCTGTTTTTCTTTTATTGGAAGTTCCTGATAAAGCCCGAGGGTGAGGATGTTTTGTAAGCATTATTAAGCTTGACCTAACTAACATTGTGACCTGGTCACAGTGACAGTAATCAATCAGGTGAGACAGGCAACGCCCACCTCACCGCTTAGGACCTATGGAAAAAGTATAGCATCCATACTGATGCTAAAATCCAAAGAACATCACCTGCAGTTCTATGAGTTTCTGGGCTGCTGGTTGGAGATTCACAGCACCCATTATGACAAAGTCCTCTCCTTCTTGCAACCCCCAGAATGGGCTTCAGAAGCTTCTCCCCCACGAAGAGGGGGATTTCTGTTACAGTTCTTTCCCTCTCTTTTCCTTTTGGCTCAGTGTGGGGCAGGGGCAGCTGAAGCTGCCTTGATTATCTGGGGTGCTGACAGTCACTACTGCTTTGTGTCTCTGGGATATGAGCTGATGTAGGCATACCAGTTCTGGTTTTTACAAGTGGAGGCTAGCCTGTCCCCTCAACACGCTTTGCCAGGGCATGGACCTTGGAGAACCTCTGCTCCAGAGGTTTATTCCCCAGAGATGCCCAAGGAGACTGTGTATCCCCAGAACATTTGCCTTCCTTATGGTCACCCCATGTACCTCACTTCCACTGCCAGCTCCTCTCTTTCCCACATGCAGGGCTATCCTGGGGGGTCTGGTTTTGTCAAGTGAGTCCATGCCTGCCATCCCTGGTATCAGAGACAAGGTTGGCCAGCAATTCTCCAGGTTGCTACCTTCAGGCAATACAGTTTCTTTCAGAGTGAGGAGAAAGCAAAATAAATGTGGGAAATAACTTCACAGGCTGGGGTAGCAGGTGAAGGAGTGAAGGGCAGCTGGCAGGACTATGCCCCAATACACCAGCCCCTGGGATGAGAATGGACTGGGGTCAGACTTCTATGCCTTAGGTATCCGGTTCATCCCCCATTATTCCTTGCCACTGTTGACATAGACCTATTTCCTGCATTCAGGGGTTTCATTCCTTTGCTCATACTCCCACTCCCCACTCTCACCCTTCATAGGAAAGGGGTTTTTACAAGTAAAACCAACCCCACTGGCTTTCCTTTCTGCCTTTTCTCTCAAAAACAAGAATTTCCCAGTTAGTTGCTTTGTCACGATATGAATACACAGGCAGTAAAAGCTTGTACCATTTGGGATGAACAGACTTGCCCTGCCATTAAGTTCCACCAACAAATGAAGCAAATATTACATGCCAGGCCTCATCCTTTGCTTGGCCATGTAGAGGAGCATCAGATGCAATTACAGCCAAGAAAGAATGCATGGTTCAGGTGGGTATTTTATTCAGCTTGGGCTTATATAACACAATACCATAGACTAGGTAGCTTTAATGACAGACATTTAGTCCCAAGTTTTGGAAGCTGGAAGTCTTGAGACCAAGGCACAAGCGCGGATCAGGTTCTGGTGAGAGCCCTCTTCCTGGCTTGCAAATGACTACCCTCCAGCTGTGCTCTCACATGGCAGAGAGGGAGAGAGGAAGGAAGTTCTCTGGTGTCTCTTCTTAAAAGGACACTAATCGGGGTGCCTGGGTGGCTCAGTGGGTTAAAGCCTCTGCCTTCAGCTCAGGTCATGATCCCATGGTCCTGGGATAGAGCCCCGCATCGGGCTCTCTGCTCAGCAGGGAGCCTGCTTCCCCCTCTCTCTCTGCCTGCCTCTCTGCCTACTTGTGATCTCTCTCTCTGTCAAATAAATAAATAAAATCTTTAAAAAAAAAAAAAAAAGACACTAATCTACCATGAGAGCCCCTCCTTCATGACTCTGTCTAATTCTAATTACTTCCCCAAGACCTCATCTCCAAATACCATCATAGTTGGGGTTAGGGCTTTAACATATGAATTTTGAGGGGACATATTCAGTCCACTACATTCCACCCCTGTCTTCCAAAATTAATGTTCTTTTATGCAGAGCGCATCCATTCCATTCCATTCCAACAACTCCAAATGTCATCCTAGCAGAAACTCTAAAGTCCAGGGCCCAACATACCACCTAAATATCAGCTAAATTAAGTATAGGTGAGACTCTGGGTGCAGTCCGTCCTAAGGTAAAACTCCTCTCCAGTTGTATGAACTGTGAAACCAGACATTTCTAAAATGCAATGATGGGACAGGCAGAGGATCTACAGTTCCATTCAGAAAGGGCAAAGAAAGAAGGAAGGAAGGGGTGACTGGTCCCAAGCAAGTCCAAAACCTAGCAAGGATGATTCTATTGGGTCTTAAAGCCCAAGAATAATCCTCTTTGGCTTAATGTTCTGCCCTCCAGGCTTCTATACATTGGCCAAATACAAAACTGCAGTGACCCAAATTTCCAAAAAGAGCACTCACTTCTGCCAGTAATTGAGGGTGTGGGGCTGTCAGGCTGCTTGTCCTTCTTGACCAACAGTTGTTTCTGCACTATCCAGCATCCATACATTAAAAACCAATGTGTAAACCAGACAAGGAATAATTAGACCCATATCATGAGGGCTACAAGTATAGGGAAGGATGGTACAGAGTGCTCAAGAAGACAACACTGTATAAATGCAAATCCACTCAGGCAACTGCAAACCTCTAGGCGAGACAGAAAATGAAGGTGAGGGAAGGGATTTGAAAACCTATTGCCCAACAGCAGGCTCTGTGCCACTTCTAACAGAACTACTCATCTCTGTACAGTTACCTTCCATGATTCACAGCAAGGTCCAAGTCACTCCTAAGTAACCATTTTGCCAGGCATGTACTAAATGACAATCCTCTAAGTTAGGAGACATTATTAGCATTTGGTGAGTAAGGGAACTGAAGAAAGGCAAGTTGAAAAAGTAATTCGAGGTCACACAATCAATAAGTGGCTCAGCCACATTTTTCTTTCTCTGAAATCAGTTTTCAGAAATACACTCTCTAGTACATAGTACTCTCTGTGAAAATGGGCCTATATTACTGAATCTCTATCTCTTGGAGTTTTAAGAGGACATTAGCATAGAAAAGTCCATATATACAATGGAATATTATGCCTCCATCAGAAAGGATGAATACCCAATTTTTGTATCAACACGGATGGGACTGGAAGAGTTATGCTGAGTGAAATAAGTGAAGCAGAAAGAGTCAATTATCATATGGTCTCACTTACATGTGGAGCATAAGGAAAAACAGGGAGGACATTGTGAGAAGGAAAGGAAGGGTGAATTGGGGGAATTCGGAGGGGGAGATGAACCACGAGAGACTGTGGACTCTGAGCAACAAACTGAAGGTTTTGGAGGGGAAGGGGTCGGGGGTTGGGCAATCCTGGTGGTGGATATTGAGGAGGGCATGTATTGCATGGAGCACTGGGTGTGGTACATGAACAATGAATCTTGTAACACTGAAAAAATAAAATAAAAGTATTGGGGGGGGAGAAAAGACTCAAAGAATTCCTGTTAAAATACCTTATTTACTTTTGCTTAACCAAGACCAGCTCAATCCACAACTCCCCAGACCTACTGAGACATATTATCACATCAAATAGACCTTGAAGAACTCTGAACTGACATTCTGCCGCCTCCCCCATCTCCCCAGTAAAAGGTTGTTTCTCTGGTCAATAGCTTGAAAAAAGCAACCCAAGAGTTGACAGATGAGTGAGTAAAAGCCAAGGAGACAGTTCAGCAAAGGAGCAGTGGGCTCAAGCCCCAGCCATTAGCCACATGTGGGCATTCACATTTAAGTTTCAATTAGCTATCGTTTAATTACAAAAAAAAAAAAAAAAAAAAAGATTCTCATTCACGTCAGCTGTATTTCAAGTCTACAAAAGCCAGATACGGCTAGTGGAAACTATATTTGGTAGCCAAAATACAGAATATTTGTGTTATGGTATCATAAAGTTCTGTTAAACACAGCAGAGCTGGGAACTTAGATTTGTGCCTATGGTATGGAAAGGGGAGACTACTTGGTAGGCTTAACTCCATTGATCCAGGTTGTTAAGCCACCAGGCTCTGTCTTCTATGGCCATCCTCAACCAGGGAAAGGGCTTAAATGCTAGCTTATTTTTCTCTCTCTGAAAATGGGACTATTCCCTATACTTCCCCACTTCCTAAGTGTGATGGGAATAAAATGTGATAATACATACAAAAGCAATTTAGATTCATATAATATCTTTCTGGCTAAAACTCAAAAGTGTCATTATGTCCCCCGAAGCACTATGCTTTCTCCACATTTAGAAATATAAATATTCAGACATCTATACAATCCCTTTTGAATGGAGACCTACATTTATATATAATGACTTTTTAAAATCCTACTGCTTTTTACTAGGCCCATTATCAAAATGATGCTCTTATAGCTGTCTTGCCTACCACTGCCAAATTTTCCTAAAATATCCATTTCCCCAAGTCCTCCCCTGATCAGAAGCCACCCATGGCTCCCTACTGTGTTTAATTCTGACTCCTCCTCACTGGGGTTTCTAACCATCACTGCAGCCCCTCCCGTATCTCTGTCCCCCGCTCCTGTATCCCTGCCCCATTCCACAGCCTCATTCATCCTCTGGGTCTTATCAGTAATCAGTGAGTCTCTTCAGTGAACAATATGGCAAAGCAGAGTCATGGACTTCCTGCTGGAGGGACAAGGATGGTCAAGAAACAATGCCTCAGAGAAGAGGAGGGGAGACCTGGCCAGGTTCCTACCCCTGAAACCTTGTTCACAGTCTCACCTTTGTGACATTTTCCAAATTTATCAGGATCCTCAGAGAGTGGGCTGAAGGCAAAAATCCATGTTTTCTCTAATTTTTCTTCCTAAAGTGCTGTATCAAATGTGCTGGTTTGCCTAAGCACCAGTCTTCTCAGAATCAAGGGTCACATGTGTCCTGTACTCTAAGCCATCCTTCAGCACCCTCAGATCAACACCCAAACCTCTCTTTGCTTATGTCCCTTTCTTAGATTTAATACTTCTGTGACTTTTCCTTCCCTCTGGGTAACATTTCAGACTATCAGCCCTGCATTCAAGACCCTTCTTGATCTGTCTCTTCAGGCTCATCTCCACTACTTCTTTAAACCTGAAATTCGAGCAAGATGAGGGGTCTCATTGTCTTTGGGTGCATCACAGCATTATCAGTTCTCTATTTTCTTCAAAGTACCCTAAGCATTCTCCTCCTTTGCTTCTCAACCTCCATCTTCAAGGTCTGCATTGGCTTTCTTTTATTACCAAGATAAAAACCAAACTCCCCACCATGACCTCTGAAACCTATCATGGCTGGGTCCTTTTGGTTTCATCAGTCTCATGCCATGCCATTCACCATTGCTTTTGTCCTGAGCCCACAACCACCTGACATTTCTGTCCTTGACTGAGCTACTCTCTTTCAACTTTGGAGCTTTAGCACTTCTTGCCAAGGATATTCTGTCCCAGTCCTCTTATTCAGAGCACTCTGCTATACTCAACTTACAGAAGGCATCATTGCTTGTCATCCTTCATTTATTTTTTTTTTTTACATAGTAACTTGGCTATATTCTTCAAGAAGTGCTTTTCTCTTATTTTTTTAAATTTTTTATTATTATGTTCATTTAGTCAACATATAGTTGTGATGTAGTGTTCAATGATTCATTAGTTGTGTATAACACCGTGCTGATCACATTTATTGTTTTATTTGTTCAGGATCTGTGCTAAACCCAATTCAAAGTCACAAGAGACATGGGACTGAGACATCATAAACTTTGCTGTATCTTAGACCAGGGCCATAGACATAGGGAGTTGCTCAATAAAGATGTGTTCAATAATTGCATAGGGCTGCCAAAAAAGTAGGGAACAGCTAATTTTTTATTTCATTTATTCATTTATTACATAATAATCAAAGAATCCTATACTTTACCCAGTTGTGACGGTCACCACATTACTTAATTACTTATACCCACCCAAGACTGTAAGCCTACTAAAGCTGAGACAATGCCCTAATAGTGTCTGCACTCCAGCTAGCTGCACAGTGCCTGACATACAGGAGACACACGGTAATCACGAAGCACATGCACGAAAGTAATAGTACCAAACAAAATAATCAGGCATTGAAAAAAAGTGCCATACTCCTAACAAGGGTGAGGAGGGAAACAAAAGAGAGGAATAAATACGTTTAACACATTAAAGGTGTAAAACTAGATATAATTGTATATCGTGAATATTTTCCAAATATTAGAATATTGATGAGCAAAAAAAAATCAGAGAAAATATATATACTGTAAGAATCTCTTTGTATAAAGTTTAAAAACAAGAAAATTAATGTATAGTATTTAAAATCAGGAGCCATTAATTCGAAAAAGGTTTTTTTTCTGTGATGCTGATGGTGCTATGCTTTTTGATCTGGGTCCTGATTACAAAGGTATATTTACCTTGTAAAAATTCATCAGTCTCTGCGCTTACTAATTTTATGTTATCTTTCAAAACAGAATGCAAAAAAAGTGAACGTGGAATAAAGTATCCAAGTTAACAAAAATTGAAAAACTATGTTCTCAGCACATCTACACTAAAGATAGAAGGATAATGCCCTGGGATGGAAGCTCACTTTATTGCCTGCCTTTCCTCATTAAAAAGTTAGTATCTCAGTGGTTTACAACTACAAACATTTATTACTCATCAACATATGGATGGTTATGAAGGAATAGTCCTTATTAAAAACATGCTCATTCTTATGGGAGAGACTAAAAGGAAAATGTGGACTTTACCCACACAACTATGTGTAAAGCTTTTGCCTGGATATGGTATAATCATATCTACTTGTATCTCATTGGCCAAAGCCAAAGCCAATTGAGTGGTCATAAAAAATCAAAAGCATTGTGCCATTTACTACCCAAAGATGCAGGAGAGAATAAGGAGCAACATAAATGATAAATTTAAGTGACTGTTAACCAGTTAATACAAATAAGCACAATTCTAAAAATCTTGTGATACATAACCACATTATAGAAAATGTAAATACTCAGAAACTATATAATAGGAAATGGGAAGGTGTCTGAGTTCTCTGAAATCTCTGCACTGAACAAAGAGTGGACAAAGTAGAAAAGAAGAAAAGTAAAAGAACCACAAAGTAAAAAATAACTAATTTTATTACACTTTAATAAGTCAGAAATGAATATTATAGCTTATATGGAAATTGCTAAAGAAATAATTAACATATAACTAACAAGAACTTATGAGGAAAGTATAACAGTACAAATAAATTTAAAATAAGACAAAGAAGAAAAAAGGAACAAAGATGAGGAGGGACGACTAAAGTAGAAAATAGAAAGAAAATGTGTCAGCAATCACTTTAAATGTTAGTGGACTAAACATTCCAGTTGAAAGACAAATGTAATTAGTGTGAATTAAAAAACAACAGCAGCAACAATATGTTGTTTGTAAGAGACTCAAGTTAAATAATAAAGGCATAAAATGATTGAAAGGAAAAGGGTGGGAAAATACCATGTAAATACAAATCAAGAGAAAGGTGGAGGGCCTATATTAGCATCAGGTGAAGTAGATTTGAAGACAAGAAGAATTACTAGAAATAAACAGAACAAAAATATGTTTAATTTCACTGGGAAGATATAATAAGTGCATTTCTGTATGCACCTAATGATATAGCCTCAAAGATATATAGCAAAAACTGACAAAAATAAAAGTTGAAATAGAAAAATGTGCAATTATATTGGGAGATTTTAATATCATCCTTTCAGTAATGGATAAAACAAGGAGATAAAAATATCAACAGGTAAATTTTAATAAGATTACCAAAGTTGATTTGATTCGTGAATATGGAATATTAAGCCTAGAGTTCCATTCAAATGTGCATGGAGAATTTACCATAATTAACCATATATTGAGCCATAAAACAAATCTCAACAAATTTCAGAGTATAGAAGTTATAGGGTATGATCTCTGACATCAATGTAACCAAGGCAAAATTCTATTTAAACAAAATAACTTGGAAAAAACTAATAATTTAGGAATGAAGCAACATAATCATTTTTAAAATAACCCTATTAAGGATTTAGTAACGAAAATTAGAAAATATCTTATATCAAATGTCAATAAAAATATATCATCAGAAATGTGGAATGCTGCTAAAACCATGTTTAGAGGGAAATTTGTGGTTTAAAGCTCATATTAAAAAAGAAGAAAAGCTAAAAATCAATAAGTGATTTTCGATCTGCAAAAATCAAAAATTTTTGATCTGCAAAAAAAAAACAAACCAAAAACCTGCAAGAAGTGAGAAAAAGCATAGCAAATTAAACATACACACACACACACACACACACACACACACAGAAGGAAGCAAACACACACACACACACAGAAGGAAGAAAATAATAAAAACATGAGCAGAAAATGATAAAGAGAAGACAGATAAACAGTAAAGAGATATTTCTTCTTTAAAAATACTAATAAACTCATTTTATGAGATCGATATCACTTTGATATAAAAACAAGATAAAGACTGTACAAAAAAGAAAATTACAAACTAATATGCCTGTATCTCATGAACTTAGATGAAAAAATTCTTCAATAAAATAATTTGCAAATCAAATCTAGTAATACATAAAAAAATTATATACTATGACCAAATGAGACTTATTCCAGATATCCAGGGCTTATTTAATAATTACAAATCAATTAGTACAGCTCATAAATACAGGGTACAGATTGAAGGTTGCCAAAAACAAGGGTTGGGATGGGTAAAATGGTGAAGGTGGTCAAAAGGTACAAACTTTCAGTTATAAAATCAGTAATAAAATCAATAAGTCATGGGGTGATGTAAAACATGATTGTAGTTAATAATACTGTATTTCATATTTGAAAGTTGCTAAGAGAAGAAATTTTAAAAGCTCTCATCACAAGTAAAAAGAGTTACTGTGTGTTCATGGATGTTAACTAAACTTACTGTGGTCATCACTTTGATATATTTATATATAAATATATAATATATAAGATGATATATTATAATATGTTACCTTATATATACTAATATATTATTTATAATATATTATATTTATTATAGTAATATAAAATTAATATATTATAATGATATATTATATTAGTATATTATATATTTATATATAATCATTATGTTATACACATGTAATTAATATAATGTTATGAGTCAAGTACATCTCAATTTAAAAAATCAATCAATATACACAACCATATCATTGGGATAAAGAAGGAAATCATGATATCAATTGACATAGAAAAAGTATTAGACAAAATTTGATGTCCCTTGATGATTAAAAAAAGAAATAAAAAAGAGAAAAAAATGTTCTGCAAAGTAGGAATAAACAGGACTTCCTAAACTTGAAAAAGAGCATCTACAGAAAAGCTACAACTAACATCAGAGTTAGTGGTAAAGGATGGAATACTTTTTCCCCTCAGATGGGAACAAAGCAAAGATGACCATTTTCTCTATTTTTAGTCAACATGATATTGGAAGTTTTATTTACTTTATTTATTTATTGTTTCCTGATTATGCTGGCTAGAACTTCTAATGGAAAATAGAATATATATATAGAATATGTATATATATTCTCTCTATATCTATATATATAGATTCTATCTATAGAATATATATTTCATATATACCTTTGGAGGAAATATATATGTATGGAGGAAATAAATTGTTCTTATTTTCAGATGGCATGATTGTCTGCCTAGAAAATCTGAAGAACAAAAAAATTTAAAATATAAAATTTAAAAAATAATTTTTGGGACTTCATCAAGATGAAAAGCTTCTGCACAGCAAAGGAAACCGTCAACAAAACTAACAGGCATCACACGGAATGGGAGAAAATATTTGTAAGTGACATTTCAGATAAAGGGCTGGTATCCAAAATCTATAAAAAACTTCTCAAATTCAACACCCAAAAAACAAATAGTCAAAATATGAGTAGAAGACGTGAAAATACACTTCTTCTAAGAAGACATACAAATGGCTAACAGACACATGAAAAAATGCTCATCATCATTAGCCATCAGGGCAATTCAAATCAAAACTGCATTGAGATACCACCTTACACCAGTTAGAATGGCAAAAATTGACAAGAGAGTAAACAACAAATGTTGGAGAGGATGTGGGAAAAGAGGAACCCTCTCCCACTGTTGGTGGGAATGCAAGTTGTTGCAGCCACTTTGGAAAACAGTGTGGAGATTCCTCAAGAAATTAAAAGTAGAGCTACCCTATGACCCTGCAATTGCACTACTGGGTATTTACCCCAAAGATGCAGATGCAGCACAAAGAACAGCCACACACACCCCAGTGTTCAAGCAACAATGTCCACAATAGCCAAACTGTGGAAGGAGCCAAGATGCCCTTCAACAGATGAATAGATAATGAAGATGGAGTCCATATATACAATGAAATATTGTTCAGCCATCAGAAATGATGAATACCTGAGGATGGCAAGATGGCGGAGAAGTAGGAAACCCTGTTACAGCCAGCCCCCTAAAGTGAGCTGGATATCCACCAGAACATGCTGAACACCCATGAAATCAGCCTGAGAAGTAAGATTTTTCACTTCTGGATCTCTACAGGAGCAGAAGACAGCAGTGGAGAGGGTGCACCCTGCCTGGATCATGGGTGATATATTCAGCTATACATCCTCTCATCCACCTCTCTTCAAAATGACTAGGACGAGGAACAACCAAAAGAGGAAAAACCCAGAGACTGCACCCTCTCCCTCAGAACTATTGGACGTGGACATAAACAGTATGTCAGAAAGGGAATTCAGGGTAACAATTATCCAGGCAATGGCCAGGATTAAGAAAAACATTAATGACAATATAGAATCTCTAAGGACAGAACTGAGAACCAGTATAGCAGATGTTAAAAATGCTATCAGTGAGATCCAATCTAGTCTAAATAGTCTGACAGCTAGAGTTACGGACACAGAGGATAGAATTAGTGATCTAGAGGATAAGATGGCTGAGAGGAAAGGTCAGGAGGAGGGTTAGAACAAACTGCTTAGGAACTATGAGCACAGACTTAGGGAAATAAATGATGCTATGAAACGTACCAATGTCAGAATTATTGGAATCCCTGAAGGGGTAGAGAAAGACAGAAGACTAGAAGATATAGCTGAAGAAATTCTGAATGAAAATTTCCCCAACCTGGGGAATGGAGCAAGTGTTCATGTTCTAGAGGCAGAAAGGACACCCACCAAGATCAATGAGTCAAGAAAAACACCTAGACACATAAATGTAAAATTTGTAAATTATAGTTTTAGACAAGAGGTCCTGAGGGCAGCTAGGTGGAAGAGATCCCTTACGTACAGAGGAAGACCCATCAGAATAACATCAGACCTGTCCACAGAAACCTGGCAAGCCAGAAAGGGCTGGCAAGACATATTCAGGGCACTAAATGAGAAGAACATGCAGCCAAGAATACTTTATCCAGCAAGGCTGACATTCAAAATGGATGGAGAAATAAAGAGCTTCCAAGACTGGCAAGGATTAAAAGAATATGTGACCACCAAGCCGGCACTACAAGAAATATTAAAGGGGGTTTTATAAAAGTAGAATGTGTGTCCATGAGTGACATAGAACAGGTGCTTACAATCTATAGAAACAAGGACTTCAGAGGCAACATGATGTTAATAAAAACTTATCTTTCAATAATCACTCTCAATGTGAATGACCTAAATGCTCCCATAAAACAAAACAGGGTTTCAGACTGGATAAAACAGCAGGACCCATTTATATGCTGTCTACAAAAAACACATTTGGAACCTAAAGATACATTCAGACTGAAAGTGAAGTGAACCATCTTCCATGCTGATGGGCCTCAAAAGAAAGCTGGGGTAGGGATTCTCATATCAGATAAATTAGATTTTAAGCTAAAGACTGTAGTCAGAGATACAGAAGGACACTACATCATTCTTAAAGGGTCTATCCTCCAAGAAGATCTAACAATTGTAAACATATATGCCCCCAATAGAGGAGCAGCCAACTACTTAAGTCAACTGTTAATCAAAATAAAG
>CM052883.1:73528345-73548196 GCA_028534135.1 Potos flavus
CAAACTTAAAGAATTTTGTTCTCTGAAAGACCCTATGAAGACGCCCAAAAGACAGGCTATGGATGAGGAGAAAGTATGGACAATGGACAAGTATATAGACTGCATAAAGAACTCTCAAAACTCAGCAATAAAAAATAAACAATCAAATCAGCAAATGTACAAAATACGTGTATGTACATTTCACTTATGAAGAGATATGGGTAGAAAAACAATCAGATAAAGGTATGTTCAACAACACTAGCCATCAGAAAAATGCAAATTATAATCACAAGGTGATATTACCACACATTAGAATCACTAAAATAAAAAATATCAACCACATCGACTGCTGATAAGAATTCAGAGAAATTAAATCATCTACACATTATGGATAGGGTCGTAAAATAGTGTAGCCATGCTGAAAAAGTTTGCCAGTTTCTTATAAGCTAAACATGTAGTACCATAAAACTAAGGACAAAATCCTATACATGAATGAATGTAGCTGCACTATTCATATTAACCAAAACCTGGAATCAGTCCAGATATCCTTTAACAATGCAGTGATTAAGCAAACTCTAGTACATACATAGAGTGGCACATTATTTATTAATAAAAAGGAACAAACTATTCATATATGCAACCATTTGGATTGATCTCAAGAATATTAAGGGTAGCAATACAAGGCAATATTAAAAGGTTATATATGATATAGAGATAGATAACAGATTAGCTCTTGCCAGGAAAGAGGTATAGGGTACTGGATAGTGCAATGATAAATAGGAAATATAATAGGAAATTCCTGTGGTAATGGAAAGATTTTATAATTTATGGTGATGATGGTCACACAAAGTTGTACATGGAATCAAACGGTATGGAACTACGCTCACCCACCCCCCCCACACACACACACAAGTGCATATAAAAACTAGTGAAAACTGAATAAGATCTGTAGTCTAACTAATAGTATTGTATCAGTGCCTGGCTTTAATATTAGTACCTTTACATAAGATATCACTATTAGGAGAAGCTGAGTGAAGGGTTCAAACGACTCTAATATTTTTGCAACCTCCCGTGAATCTACAATCATTTCAATAAATAAGTATTTTTAAAAATTAACAAAATCAATAACTGTCTTGCAAGGCGATCAAGACAAAAATAGAACAAGTACAAATACCAACTTAGGAGGTAGAAAGTTTTATTACTACAGATATTAAAGATATTTTTCAAAGTTCTTACAGGATATTACAAACAACTTTAAGTCAATAAATTTGAAAATGCTCTAGAGAATGTCCTACAAAATCTCAACTTATCAAAACAGACACAAGAAACAAAATCTTATGATTTCTATACCCATTAAGAAAATTAATATGTACCTAAAAACCTAGCCACATAGGAAAACATGAGGTTCAATGGCTTCAAAAGTGAATTCTTTTCTCAGAGAATAGAAAAAGAGAGAAAGAGTACTTTCCAACAAATTTTATGAAAGCAGAAGACTGCATGCCAACACTTGACAAGGACATCGTGAAAAAGGAAAATAACAAGCCAATGCCTCTCAGGAATGCATACACAAAAGTCCTAAACAATATATTTGTGGATCATATTCAATGAAATACAAAAAGGATCTATTATTGATATGCTGCTTTTAAAAGACTCATTTTAGACGCATAAATACCTCTAGATTGAAAGTTAGGGGTGGAGAACAACTTACAGTGTTAATGGACATCAAAAGAAAGCTAGAGTAGCCATCCTTATATCAGACAAACTAGATTTTAAACCAAACACTGTAATAAGAGATGAAGAAGGACACTATATCATAATAAAGGGGGTCTAGCAAACAAGAATATATAACACTTGTAAATATTTGTGCCCCTAACTCGGGAGCAACCAAATATATAAATCAAATACTAAGAAAATTAAAGGAACTCCTTGATAATAATATAATAATACTAAGGGCCTTTAACACCCCACTTACAGCAATGGACAGATCATCTCAGCTGAAGATCAACAAGAAAATAAGGACTTTGAATGACACACTGGACCAGATGGACTTCACAGATATATTCAGAGTATTTAATCCTAAAGCAGCAGAATACACATTCTTTTCAAGTGCACATGAAAATCTTCCAGAATAGATCACCTACTGGGTCACAAAACAGGTCCCACTGGTACAAAAAGATTAAGATCATACCATGCATATTTTCAGACCACAATGCTATGAAACTTGAAGTCAACAACAAAGAAAAAATTTGGAAGGACCACAAAAATTTGGAAGAACATCTTAGTAAAGAATAAATGGGTCAACCAAGAAATTTAAAAAGAATTTAAAAAATATATAGAAGCAAATGAAAATGAAAACAAAACAGTTCTAAACCTTTGGGATGAAGCAAAAGCGATCCTAAGAGGGAAGTGTAGAGCAATATAAGCCTTCCTCAAGAATCAAGAAAAGTCTCAAATGCAATCTAAACTTACACCTAAAGGAGCTGAAAAAGGAACAGCAAATAAAGCTTAAATCCTGCAGGAGAAGAGAAATAATCAAGATTGGAGCAGAAATAAATGATGCCGAAATTTTAAAAAAGAGAGAGACAGAAAAATTGAACAAAACCAGGAGCTGATTATTTGAAAGAATTAACAAAATTGATAAACCCATAGCCGGACTCATCAAAAAGTAAAGAGAAAGGACCCAAATAAATAAAATCATAAATGAAAGAAGAGAGATCACAACCAACACCAAAGAAATACAAACAATTATCAGAGAATATTTTAAGCAATTATAGGACAACAAATTAGGCAATCTGGAAGAACTGGATGCATTCCTAGAAACATACAAACTACCAAAACTGAAACAGAAAGAAATAGAAAACCTGAACAGATCCATAACCAGCAAAGAAATTGAATCAGTACTAAAAAATCTCCCCACAAACAAGACTCCAGGGCTGGAAAGATTCACAGGGGAATTCTACCAAATATTTTTTTTTCCCCCAAATACTTTTATTTTATTTTTTTCAGTGTTACAAGATTCATTGTTTATGTACCACACCCAGTGCTCCATGCCATGAGTGCCCTCCTCAATACCCACCACCAGGCTCACCCAACCCCCACCTCACCCCTACAAAACCCTCGGTCTGTTGCTCAGAGTCCACAGTCTCTCATGGTTCATCACTCCTCTGATTTTCTCCAATTCACCCCTCCTTCCCTCTCACAATGTCCTCCATGTTTTCCCTTATGCTCCACCTGTAAGTGAGACCATATGATAATTGATTCTCTCTGCTTGACTTATTTCACTCAGCATAATCTCTTCCAGTCCAGTCCCTGTTAAAACAAAAGTTGGGTATTCATCCTTTCTGATGGAGGCATAATATTCCATTGTATATATGGACCACATCTTCTTTATCCATTCATCTGTTGAAGGGCGTCTTGGCTCTTTCCACAGTTTGGCGATTGTGGCCATTGCTGCTATGAACATTGGGGTACATGTGACCCTTCTTTGTACTGCATCTGCATCTTTGGGGTAAATACCCAGTAGTGCAATTGCAGGGTCACAGGGTAGCTCTACCAAATATTTAAAGCAGAATTAATACCTATTCTTCCGAAACTGTTCCAAAAAATTAAAATGGAAGAAAACATCCAAATTCATTCTATGAGGCCAGCATTACCTTAATCCCCAAACCAAAGATCCCACTAAAAAGGAAAATTAAAGACCAATATCCTTGATGAACATGGATGAAAAATTCTACCAAGATACTAGCTAAGAGGATCCAGAAAGATTATTCTCTATGACCAAGTGGGATTTATTCCTGGGCTGCATGGCTAGTTCAACATCTGCAAATCAATCAATGAGATACACCACATTAATAAAAGAAAGGATAAGGAACCACATGATTCAATAGATCCAGAAAAAGCATTTAACAAAATACAGCATCCTCTCTTGATAAAAATCTCCCACAGTGTAGGGATAGAGGGAACATACTTCATCACAAAATCCATATATGAAAAACACACAGTGAATATCATATTCAACAGGGAAAAACTGAATCTTGTTCCCCAAGGTCAGGAGCATCACAAGGATATCCACTCTCACCACTGTTGTTCAACATACTGCTGGAAGTTCTAGCCTCAGCAATCAGAAAACAAAAAGAAATAAAAGGCATTCAAATAGGCAAAGAAGAAATCAAACTTTCACTCTTCACAGATGACATGATACTTTGTGTAGAAAATCCAAAAGGTTTCACCCAAAAATTCCTATAACTGATACAGAAACTCAGCAGTAACAGGACATAAAATCAATGCACAGAATTCTGCTATATTTCTATACCTTAACAATGAAACAGAAGAAAGAAAAATTGAGGAATCTATACCATTTACAATTGTACCAAAAACGCTAAGGTACAGGGCACCTAGGTGGCTCAGTGGGTTAAAGCCTCTGCCTTCGGCTCAGGTCATGATCTCAGGGTCCTGGGATCGAGCCCCACATTGGGCTCTGCTCAGCGGGGAGCCTGCTTCCCCCTCTCTCTCTGCCTGCCTCTCTGCCTACTTGTGATCTCTCTCTCTGTCAAATAAATAAATAAAATCTTAAAAACAAAAAACAAAAAACAAAATGCTAAGATACCTAGGGATAAACCAAGCCAAAAAGGTAAGTGATCTGTACTCTGAAAACTATAGCACACTTATGAAATAAATTGAGGAAGACTCAAAGAAATGGAAAAACATTCCATGCTCATGGATTGGAAGAAAAAATACTTAAAAATGTCTATTCTACCCAAAGCAGTTTACACATTCAATGCAATTCCTATCAAAATACCACCAGCATTTTTCACAGAGCTGGAACAATAATCCTAAAATTTGTATGGAACCAGAAAACCAGAACCATCAAAATGCCTGACTTCAAGCTGTATTACAAACCTGTAATCACCAAGATAATATAGTACCGGCACAAAAACAGACACATAGATCAATGGAACAGAATAAAGAACCAAGAAATGGACCCTCAACTCTATGGCCAACTAATCTTCAACAAAGCAAGAAAGAATATCCAATGGAAAAAGGACAGTCTTTGGGAAAATTGGACAGCCACATGTAGAAGAATGAAACTGGATCATTTTCTTACACCATACACAAAGATAAACTCAAAATGGGTGAAAGACCTAAATGTGAGAGAGAAATCCATCAAAATCCTAGAGGAGAACACAGGCAACAGCTTCTTCAACCTCAGGCACAGCAGCAACTTCTTGCTAGGCACATCTCCAAAGGCAAGGAAAACAAAAGCAAACATGAACTATTAGGACTTCATCAAGATAAAAAGCTTTTGCACAACTAAGGAAACTGTCAACGAAACCAAAAGGCAACCTATAGAATGGGAGAAGATATTTGCAAATGACATATCAGATAAAAGGCTAGTATCTAACATCTATAAAGAACTTATGAAGCTCAATACCCAATAATCAAATCATCCAGTCAATAAATGGGCAGAAGACATGAACAGACATTTCTCCAAAAAGACATACAAATGGCCAACAGACACATGAAAAAATGCTCAATATCACTTCGCATCAGGGAAATATAAATCAAAACCACAATGAGATACCACTTCATACCAGCCAGAATAGCTAAAATTAGCAACTCAGGAAACGACAGATGTTGGCAAGGATGCTGAGAAAGGGGAAACTTCTTACACTTTTGGGGGGAAAGCAAACAGATAGAGCCACTCTGGAAAATAGTATGGCGGTTCCTCAAGAAGTTAAAAATAGAACTGCCCTATGACCCAGCAATTGAATTATTAGGTATTTATCCAAAGGATACAAACAGTGATTCGAAAGAGCACATGCACCCCATTGTTTATAGCAATAATGCCCACAATAGCCAAACTATGGAAAGAGTCCAGATGTCCATCGCCACATGAATGGATGAAGAAGATGTGGTATATAGGGGCATCTGCTTGGGGGCAGGGTCCTGGGCACCATTAAGGCAAGAAATAAAAAATTATAAGAATTTGAAAGAAGATAAAACTGTCATTACTTGCTGGTGACATGATTATATATATTAAAAAAAATCTTTAAAAATCTAAAATAATAAGTGCAGAAGTAAATTTAGCATAATAGCTGGATATGATTTAAATATGTAAAATCCATTGTATTTTTCTATGCCAGAAAAATAAAGGTACACAATAAAATGCTTAGAATGGCACTATAAAATGCATTAAAAACATAAAATACACACACAAAAATCCAACAAAATATGTGTAATATCGATATACTGAAAATTAGAAAACATTCTCAGAAATTTAAAAAGGCTATGTTAGTAGTGTTTGACTAGAGAAATAGAACAGAATATATTTGACCTATTATAAGAAATTGTCTTAGCAATCATGACTAAACAAGTCCAAAATACACAGAGAAAGCAATTGGGAAAGGAATTTCATAACAGGACTAAAGCTTTCATCCACAGTTGAAATTTCTTCTTTCCTTTAACGAAATCTCAGCCATGCTTTAAAACCTTCCAAAAGAGTCAATAAAATTCATTCAGATTACCCAGGATATCTCCCTTACTGTCAACTGATTAGAGTTTTAGTTACATTTACAAAACTATTTCACAGCAACACCTAGATTAGTGTTTGATTAAATAACTGAAGATTATAAGCTAGCCATGTTAGCACATCAATCAAGTTAACACAAAGGACCAAATAAATAAAGCATCATGTATGGATTGGAACATTCTGCATTGTACAAATATAAATTTTCCTCAAATATAGATCCAAATAAATCTTAATCAATATCTTTGCAGAATCTGGAAATTTATGAGTTGATTCTAAAATTTATATGGAGACTAAAATGAAAATTCTGACTAAGACAATGTTGGGGAAAAAAATCGGAGGATTAAAACTACCAGATAGCCAGATTTACAGTAAAGCTACAATAAATAATATAGTATGTTATAGATAAATAGACCAATGAAACAGAATGAAAAGTCAAAGACTGACTGACACATGGAAAATTGACTAAGTTGGCAACAAACAACACTGGAAAAATTGTGTGTGTGTGTGTGTGTGTGTGTGTGTGTGTGTTTCAGTAAACTGTGATAGGTCATTTGGATATATATACTTCTACCTCACACTATGCAAAGGTATAAGTCTAAATGTAAATAATAATACTACTTCTAGAATATAACAAAGGAAAATAGCTTCATGACCTTGGGGGTAAGCAAAGAGTTTCTAAATAAGATTCAAAAGTATTAACTATAATGGAAAAGACTGATAAAACTAAATTAAAGGTAGGAAGTTTGAGTCATTAAAAGAAACCATTAAGAGAGTTGAGAACTCAAAATGAGTAAAGTTATTTGCAACACATATAACCAAAAAGAGTTTTTGTACAGGATATGTGAAGAATTCCTAAACATTAGAAAAGACAGGTAAACTACCCCAAAAGTTAGTAAACTTTGACGTTTCCCTAAGGAAAATACTAAAAAGTTTTAATGTACATGAAAAGTGCCCAATGTTATTTATTCTCAAGAAAAAGAAAACTAAAGCCATTGTGAGATACCAATAAACAGCTATTAGAAAGGCTAATTTTTTTTTAAAAAGAAAGGAAAAAGAAAAAGACTGATATTATAAAGTGTTAGCAAGTATGTAGAGCAATCAGAACTCTTTTTTAAAATTGTTTTTAATTCCAGTATAGTTAACATGAAGTGTTATATTAGTTTCAAGTGTACAATACAGTGATTCAACAGTTCTATGTATTGCTCAGTGTTCATCATGAGCACATGGACTCTTAATCCCCTTCATCTATTTCACTCATCTGCCACCCACCTCTGGTAACTATCAGTTTTTCCATTTCTCTGATGGTGAGTTACATTGAGCATCTTTTATGTGTTTTTTTGGCCATCTTTATGCCTTCTTTGGAGAAATTGCCTGTTCATATCTTCTGTCCATTTTTAATTGAATTATTTTTTTGATGTTTAGTTGTATAAGTTCTCCATATATTTTCTTTACTAATCCTTTATTGGATATGTCATTTGCAAATATCTTCTCCCATTCCATATGTTGTCTTTTGGCTTTGTTGATTGTTTTCTTTACTATGCAGAAGATTTTTGTTTTAATATAGTTTTAATAGTTTATTTTTGCTTTTGTTTCTCTTCTCTCAGGAGACATCTAGAAAAATGTTGCTATGACCAACGTCACAGAAATTACTGCCTGTGTTCTTGTCTAGGATTTTTATGGCTTCATGTGTTGCATTTAGGCCTTTAATCCATTTTTAATTTATTTCTGTGTATGGTGTAAGAAAGTGATCCAGTTTCATTCTTTTGCACAAAGCTGTCCAGTATTCCCAACACAATTTGTTGAAGAGATTGTCTTTTCCCAATTGCATAGTCTTTCCTCCTATGTCAAAGATTAATTGACCATATAATCATGGGTTTATTTCTAGGCTCTCTATTCTGCTCCATTAATCTATTTGTCTATTTTTGTGCCAGTCCCATACTGTTGTGATTACTACATCTTTGTAATATGTCTTGAAATCTGGGAATGTGATACCTCCAGTTTTGCAACCAGAGCTCTTAAACGAGTCTATTGGGAGTGTACATCTGCACAGCTTTGGAAAACTGTTTGGCAGTATCTATTAAAGTTGAGTATACATATACTCTATTCCTAGGTACATACTCACTGAAATGCAAATGGATACTGAAAGACATGTCAAGCACAATCATAGCAGCATTATTCTCAAAAGCTCCAAATTTAGGCATTTGGGAAATTTCCTAAATGATCATTAAATACAGAATGAATACATAAACCATTAAGTATCATAATATGTTGACTGTTTGCTGTGCAGAATTATTTTGAGATATTTCATAATATGATGTCGAAAGAAAGAAGCCAGAGACAAGTACAACTTGTTTCTTTTTTACAAAGTTCATAAAAGTTAAAATTAATCCACCTTGTTAAAAATAAGGATAGCTGCTACTTGGATAAAGGAAAGAGGTTGAGATCAGAATGGATGATAAGAAAGGGTATCTGAGGTGTTAGAAATGTCTATTTCTTGGCCAGAATATCTGTGGATTTACTTTTATCTAATTGATAATTATATTGAAATAATTGTAAATGCACATGTATTTGTAAGAAATAATGCAGAGAAATCCCATGTACCCCTTTCCCAGTTTTCCTTAATTTGCCATCTTGCAAAACTATACTACAATCTAACAACTTGAATACTGATATTTATCCGATCTCTCAGTTCAAATTTTCCCACCGTAATTGTGTGTGTCTCTTCAGTTGTGTTGCGTTTTTAACAAACATATGCACATTCTATTTTAATACACTGGAGGGCTTGTATATCTACCACCTTAGTCTAGAATCAGAGAAGCTCTTCATTGCAGGTTCCTTCATTTTCCCTTTCACATACACAGATAGTTCCTTCCCCCCCCAACACATTCCTAGCCCCTGGCAACCACTAATCTGTTCTCTATTTCTAAAATTAAGTCATTTAAAATGGTATGTAGGTTGAATCACACAACACTTAACCTTTTGGGATTGGCTTTTATTTGTTTGTTGGCTCAGCATGATTCCTTTGAGAAATATCAAGTTATTGCGTATATCAATAGTTTTTCTTCTTGAGTACAGTTTGTTTAACCATTCTACCTGTTGAGGGACATCTGCATTGTTTCCGATCCTTGCTATTGAATACAGCTGCTCTTAACATTCATGAACAAACTATATAAACACAGTTTTTACTTTAAAAACATTTCCCCCTTTTTTTCTAATATCTATGTTTTCAGATGAGATAGGTACTTTTATTAAAACTCATGTTGTTGTGGATGAAATCTATCCTCTCTCTCTCTCTGGCTGCTTCTAAGATTTTTCTTTGCCTTTAAAATCTTGAAATTTAATTATCATGTGTGTTGCATGGATCTTCTTGAGTTTATCCCACTTTGCTCAGCTTCTTAAATATCTAGGTTCGTGTCTTTCATTAAATTTGGGAAGTTTTGGTAATTATAACTTTGAATTCTTCTTTATCTTCACTCTTCTCTCTTCCTTCTGGGACTTTGCATGCTTTGTCATGACACCAAGAATGGGTCTGTTATCATTGTTACTACTATTACTGGCACTATTATTTTTTTCACATGTCTCTGAGGCTCTGTTTTCTACATGTTATTCAGATTAAGTTCTGTTGATGGGTGCTCAGATTCATTGATCTACATTCTGTCATTTCCCTGACAGAAGCCCAGACAAAGCAAGTTTTATTTTAAGTCTCTTTTATTTTATTTCTTTTATTAATTTTCCCAGCTGTATTGAGGTATAACTGACAGATAAAATTGTATATATTTAAAGTGTACAAGTGACGACTTCTATTTCATTATTTTTTCATAGCTTCTATTTCTTCATTGAGATTTTCATTTGTCTCAACAGAATATTTCTTGAAGTCTTTTTGTTATAGCTGCTTTAAAATCTTAGGTAATTCTAACATCTGTTTTATACAGTGTTGGCATTAGTTGATTGCCTTTGCTCATTCAAATTTTGACTTTCCTATATGTTGTTAGAGCAGGTGGCTTTCTATGATATCCTGGAACTTTTTACTATTGTGTAGGAGATTCTGGACTCAATTTAAATCATCTAGTTTAGCAGGTTATTACCCTGTTTGGGTATAATACACAAATCCTGCACTACATTGTGTAGTATCTTCCAAAGACAATTTAATTATCAGAACTTTAGGATGTTATTTTGGTCTGCCTGTTTTAAAAGTGATCACTGGGGTACCTACTGTGCACCCTCAGATGGCAAAAGGATTTCTACAGGATAAGCACTTGATGTCTCTTGATGGGAGAATGGCATCTGAGGCCAACAGGACAGAGACTTCCCTGACTGGGTGTTTGTTGTGGTGGGTTCTCCAATGGGAAATGGGAGAGCACCTTCTGGCCTAGGCACTTCATGTAGCAGAATCCCTCTAGTCCCTGCTCCTTAGCTGCCCTGGTGTCTCTGGGCAGTCAGTTAATGTAATTTCTTTTTTTCTTTTTAAAGATTTTATTTATGTATTTGACAGAGAGAGAGAGATCACAAGTAGGCAGAGAGGCAGGCAGAGAGAGAGGTGGAAGCAGGCTCCCTTCTGAGCAGAGAGCCTGATAATGCAGGGTTTGATCCCGGGACCCTGAGATCATGACCTGAGCTGAAGGCAGAGGCTTTAACCCACTGAGCCACCCAGGCGCCCCAGTTAATGTAATTTCTGATGCGCTAACATCTAGTGAGGATAGCCACCATTAATTAAAGAAGAAATTTGCAAAAAAAAAAAGAAGAAATTTGCATGTTAAACACCAGATACCTCTGCACAAGCACAGTGTATTAACCACATCAGAACAAATGTATCTATGCCTGTTGCTGGTGTCTTTTCCATTCATCTTCCTGAGAGTGGAACCTTGAAGCTAGGAAGACAAAGTCTGCCTTCCAGCAGTGCTTGAGTACATCTTGTTTTACCACTAAAACTGCAAGACTTAGTAGCAAACTGCTTAAGTTGTGAATATTCCACCCCTCTTTGATGTGCATTTTTCTCAGAGTTGTGAGAGCTTCATCTTTAATTGAAATGCTACAACATATCATTCTTTAAGGAATTAAAGGAAAGAAAATACTCCCTTAGTCCTCATATCTTATAACATACTAATACCAGGAGGTACTGACCACTTACTCTGTGCCAAGGACACAACCCTATACCTTAAATCTCCCGACCCTTGTTCTAAGGTGTCTGTTGTAGGGCTCAGAAAAAGAAATGACAAAAAAAGAAAGAAAGAAAGAAAGAAAGAAAGAAAGAAAGAAAAGAAAGAAAGAAAGAAAGAAAGAAAGAAGGAAAGGAAAGGAAAGGAAAGGAAAGGAAAGGAAAGGAAAGGAAAGGAAAGGAAAGGAAAGGAAAAGAAAAGAAGAAATGAAAAGAAAAGAAAAGAAAAGAAAAGAAAAGAAAAGAAAAGAAAAGAAAAGAAAAGAAAAAGAAATGACAACAGCCCAAGTGATCAACTGGCCTTTATGGCAGGGCCTGGACTTCAGCTGGATGCCAGCTCCAGCCTCTATCTTTGGGCCCAACTGTTTGTTTCCCCATTGTATTTGGAGAAACAAACACACTCACATTAACAAGTTAAATAAAATTGTAAACTAGAATCTGTCAGTCAAGGGTTCAGAAAGGGGTTATGGTTTGATTTTTGAAAAACTTGTATTTCAAAATGTACACACATGTATATAGACCCCATTTAGATACTGTGTGTAATGTGAACATGCTTATTTAATTAAAACTTTATTATAAAGTATTAAGTTGTCATAAAATGCTTTCAGTAATGGCTATACCAAGTTGATTCTCACAGAGAAATATCCAAGCAAAAGTTACCCAACCTGCCTTAATAATCATGTGCTCTTGGGTAAGCCACTTGTTATCACTGTGCTTGGATTTCCTCCCCTATAAAGAGAAACATTAATACATGGCTTGTCAACTTTGCTAAGTATTAGTAAGAATCAAATTTTCTAATGTAGCTGCAATCTCTTAATAAGTTATTAAATAATCTACTCTGGTAATTTTCCTTTGCCATCTTTATACATGCATGTCCAACATCATTGTGTTTTTCTCTTGAATGTGCTCGCCTGGTTTTCTAAGGAGGAAAAGGAGAGATTGACAATTTGAGTTCTGAATGACAGATTGCTATCTCATCTATCATTAATGAAAATACGTCTATGTCACTATAGAAGTAGAATGGGAACAATTTGAGGTGCTTCCAGGCACACATGATGATGCTAAGAGCCATCTAGCATAAATGGAAAAGGAAAAATTGAAAGTGAGGTATTTCCAAACATGTTTTTTCTTTCAAAGGAAGAAATCGTAAAACCTGTCTGACAGCTGTTGACCTTCTTATCAGAGTAGATCTTCTCTGCTCAATCCCATTATAAATGTTATGAATCCAGCCCAAAAGGAGATGTACCATGGCTCAGCATGAAAATTGTTCATTCATTCTCCTTGACTCCTTTTGTCACTAGGGAAATAAGGAGTATTATATGAACTGCAGATGGTCCCATACTGCTTGGCAAGTACAAAATCTTCTATGATGGAAAGAACCACAGCAAGTCCAACAGATGCTTGCAATCACTCCACAGCAGCATAGGCTCTCTTGAAGCTATCTGGAGAGGAGCTGGAATAGCTCCGCTGTGTACAGCAGGGAAACCAGCAGTTGCTTCAAGGAGCTGGTCAATGAATCACAACTCTCAATGGCACCTGTTTTACTGTCCTTTCTACTGTCCTAGAACCCTGCTGTCAGTCACCCAGCCCCATGATTTCATAGGAGTACTTTCTAGGTCACTAGCTTGGAGGTGCAAGAGAGAGCAGAGGTAAATAGACTATGGGAAGACCTAGCTTCTGGGACACATAGAGACCTATGGAGCAGGGAAAAGGGATTTTGGAGATATTGGGCTAAGCTCAATAGGGTAAGGTTTTGGGCAGAGCCATAGAATTCCACCAGTAGAGTGTGCTCAGCACAGGAGATGGACACCCAGGACCCCTGAGAACAGCTCTTTTATTTCCCCTATAGGCATCTCATTACATCTTGGCAGTCTATCAGTGTACCCACCATGCACTCAGCCTAGAGTCCAAACAACTTTGAGGCACTTCTTGGGTCCTTAAATATTCATGAAATATTTTTCAAAGATTTTATTTATTTATTTTAAAGAGAGAGAGAGCACAGGTGAGAGATAGAGGGGGAGAGAGAGGAATAAGAAGACTCTGTGCTGAATGCAGAGCCTGACATTTGGCTCAATCTCACAACCCTGAGATCATGACCTGAGCTGAAATCAAGAGTCAGCCACTTAACTGACTGAGCCACCTAGGTGCCCCAATATTCATGAAATATTTTGGTATGGTTGGTTGCCAGTATGTATTTAACTCCTATTATGTCCTGTTTCTTCATCTTATACACCTTCTATACTACAGGTATCTTATTGCTCACATGACAGATGAAACAACCACTGTGGGTTTTGCACACTTTCCCTTCCCCAAAACCCCATGTGAAAATATTGGAAGTGCCAGTCCAATTTCCCCTCCTTTCCTTCCCTGGGCCTTTCAAATCACTCTTGATCTCTAAGATGTTGTGTAAATTTGATCATGCAGATTTGGAAGATGGAGAAAGTCATCATCAGGGAGGTGATCGGATATGAATCTATACTGAGGAAAGTTAGGTCAATGTTCCTGACCAGAGCTGGGAGATGGGGGGAGGAGAGGAAGCAGGGTTCCCTGACTATAGACAACAAGGAGGTGGTTTTATGTTTTCTGTGGGGGCAGGTATAGTGAGTAAAAGGCACTAGAGAGAAAGGTATAAAAAAATAGAGAATATCATAAAGGGAATGCTGAAATATTGATGTGTAACTTTCACTCCTCCTAATACCTTTAAAGAGAGGCTTACAAGGAAGGTTTGTGTTGCTTTGGCTTATTTCCTGAGAATCTAGAACTTGACACCACTCAGAGATGGCCTACTTAGGTCAGACTTGTTTTCTGTACAATAGGCAGTATAGGTTTGGGGAGAAGCCATTGTCTCAGTTGAGTCCAAGGGGAAGTGTCCAGGACAGTTTCTGAGGACTTTCATCACCCTGCACACAAAGATATGCTGAGGCTGAAGATGACCTTTTTATTCAGAGTTGAGGACCTACTAAAATGGGAAGCAGATACTTCTGGGGTATAAAGGAAAAGATAAGAGAAAGATGGCAAAGCTGAGAAGATACTTTGCCATGAGGTGATTCTCATGTAAGGACTTCAGTCGTCTTGTCAGAATTTCACTCGATAAGCCTGCCTGATTGGCAAAGGGACCCTAACAATGAGAAGCTGGAGTGAGGGAAATGCCTTTAGCTGGGGCTTCAGCAAAGAAGAAGATGCCGAGTCTGAGCCAGTGGGGAGGGTCCTAATGTCTGCAAAAGAACAAAGAAATGATGCCACACTAAAGGACCCAATGGTTAGTCATAAGCAAATAGAAAAACAGTAGACTTCCGGGGCGCCTGGGTGGTTCAGTGGGTTAAAGCCTCTGCCTTTGGCTCAGGTCATGATCTCAGGGTCCTGGGATCGAGCCCCACATCGGGCTCTCTGCTTGGCAGGAGCCTGTTTCCCCCTCTCTCTCCGCCTGCCTCTCTGCCTGCTTGTGATCTCTCTCTTTCGCTCTGTCAAATAAATAAATAAATAAAATCTTTAAAAAAAGAAAGAAAAGAAAAACAGTAGACTCCACACCTTGCCATGCTTTAGCATGAGCAGGTAAGTCAGAGACATCTGTGTATGTTCTCCCTCCCTCCATAAGACAATGGGAGAGGTACCTGAGAGCAGTCCATTTCCCCTCCCCAGCCTAGCCATATCAAAAGTCAGAGCCATACATCCAGCCTGCACTGGATGGAAGGAAGAAAGGAGGCATTTGTGAAACTGATGTCTTAAAATGAACATGACAGAATCTTAAAGAACTATAATGTGACTCTTTATCAATCAAAGATGAGTGAGTGGAAAATTCTGGAAGCCTTGATATACTGCTAAGGTAGATACTTTGCAATGGAAAGGAGAAGTTTAACAACTAGTCACCAAAAAAGCGGTGAAACCATGTTCTGGGTACAAGCAGGGCTGGCACTCCTAATCACACCAGCTACATTTGTTCACATGTTTTCTCCTCCGTAGGATGATAATCCCCCTGAAGGCAAGGGTCATACCTGCATCATCTCGCAGACACTTACTTCTGTCTTCCCCAGACTCATTCTTCAAACATTAGAATTATCTCACTGTGTTCCCCTCAGAACTGTGAAGTCTTGAAAGCAGAGGCTGTCTTTTTCGACTGTGTCCCCAGCTTCAAGAACAGACCTAGAGCAGAGGGGTCATTCAATAAATGCTAGTTGGACTGTAGAAATTATGAAAGACAGGTACCAACTGTGATAAACGGAATAATCCCCCAAAGATGCCCACATTCAAATCTCTGGGACCTAGGAGTATGTTACATGACAAAAGGGACTTACATGGCAAAAGGGACTTTACAAATGTGACTACGTTAAGAATCTTGAGATGGAGAGATTATTCTGGATTATCCTGGTAAACCCAAAGTAATCTCAAGTGGCTTTAAATGAGAGAAGCAAAGGAGTCAAAATTCAGAAAAAGGAGATGTGATGGCAGAACAAGAGGTAGGGAGGATGAGTTTGAATTTGGAGGAAGAGGCTACGGGTCAAGAATGCAGCAGTTTTTCCTTATGCTCCACACGTAAGTGAGACCATATGATAATTGACTCTCTCCGCTTGACTTATTTCACTCAGCATAATCTCTTCCAGTCCCGTCCATGTTGATACAAAAGTTGGGTATTCATCCTTTCTGATGGAGGCATAATATTCCATTGTATATATGGACCACATCTTCTTTATCCATTCGCCTGTTGAAGGGTATCTTGGCTCTTTCCACAGTTTGGTGATTGTGGCCATTGCTGCTATGAACATTGGGGTACATGTGGCCTTTCTTTGTACTGCATCTGCATCCTTGGGGTAAATACCCAGTAGTGCAATGGCAGGGTCATAGGGTAGCTCTATTTTTAATTTCTTGAGGAATCTCCACACTGTTTTCCCAAGTGGCTGCACCGACTTGCATTCCCACCAACAGTGGAAGAGGGTTCCCCTTTCTCCACATCCTCCCCAACATTTGTTGTTTACTGTCTTGTTGATTTTGGCCATTGAACTGGTGTAAGGTGGTATCTCAGTGTAGTTTTGATTTGAATCTGCTTAAGTCTAAAAGTGAAGAACTTAAAACCCTCCAGGAAGTTCTTAGCACTATACGGCAGGCTTCTGAACCTTGACGCTGCTAATGGTTTGGAAGCAAGAAGGCAAGGGAACCCAGTTCATGGTGAAGCAGTCCATATAAGTTATCCTTTTGGAATATATAGCACAGAACACAGGACAGGGAAGGGAGAAGAATGGATGGGAGCAGAAAACGAAAAATAGGTAGCATAAGTATCATATTCCCATTTACAGAGAAGAAAACTGAGTATCCAGGAGATTAACCCTGGGTTTCTCAGTCAGTCGGGTGTTTGCCTTCAGCTTGAGTCATGATCCCAGGGTCCTAGGATTGAGTTCTACACCAGGTTCCCTGCTCAGTGGGAAGTCTGCTTCTCCCTCTCCCTCTACGTCGCCCCCTGCTCATAAGTGCTCCCTCTCTCTCTCAAATAAATAAAATTTTTTAAAAAGATCAACTTGGTCTAGTCATAGCTAGTAAATAGCAAGAAAAAATTGAATCTGGGAAGCCTATGTTTATCTAAGGGTGGGTCTCTTTTACTTATACCAGGAGGAAGATACATCTGGAACAGAAATAGTGAGTACATGGAAGGGATATTTGAGTCTACGTATTTCAGAGAATGTATGAAATTCAACTTTAGATTTAACCCACATTATTGAGCATTTACTACATCTAAGTCCTGGGCCCTGAGATTAGGTGAGCAGCTACTACAGGCAAGGCATACTCAGTCCATAATCCCACCATCATACCACACAGCTTCTATTGTAGACCACACACTGCCAGGTGTCCGAAGCCTCCTTCTCTGCAGGGGACATGATGAACAATTCAACCTCTTCCCCAGCTTTCTAGACAATGTTTAACTCCCTCGCTGGGCCTCCATGACCAGGTACTGTGTGGCCTCCTAAAACTTCCATTGCACTTCCTTGTCTTAGTCTATGTTCTAATGGAAATCAGGCAGCTTTCCCTCCCAGAGCCTCTTGCCTGGGACAGCCTCCCTCTCTTTATTGCTTACCTGTCTCAACCTCCAGGAATCCATTCTCCCACTGCACCCTCAACTTCTTTCCACCTAATGTTAGTTAAACACGATTATGATTGTTTCCTTTTCAGCCTCATATTTGAATGACTTAACCACTTCATCTCAGTCTGTTCCAGCTTCCCCAAGCATCATGCTGATTCTATGTTCAATTCCTATTGAGACCGTGTGCCAATTACATCCACATAAACACTGGTCTGCTGGGTGGTTTTATTTCTCATTTTAATATAATGAATTGGCAGATTAATTTATTCATCTCAACCTACAATTGATGTGGGGCATCATCTAGCATCCCTTCAAATCTAAAATTCCTGCATCGGGGCAAGGAAGATTTCCTGCATCTCCACATGAGAGATGGAGAGAACTGGCCAGCCTCTTCCAGAGACAGCTCTTTCCCTAAACCTTCTCATGTATTTGCTGTGTGGATTCAGGTTCAGAGGGTCATGTACTTGCTGTTAAGAAGTGTGGCTCTTTGGGGAGTCTGGGTGGCTCAAGCACTGTGCTTCTGCCTTCGGCTCAGGTCATGATCCTAGAGTCCTGGGATCAAGCTCCGCATTGGGCTGCTTGTTCATCAGGAAGCCTGCTTCTCCCTCTTCCACTCCTTCTGCTTGCATTCCCTCTCCTCCTGTCTCTCTCTCTCTCTCTCTCTGTCAAATAAATAAATAAATAAATCTTAAAAAAAAAAATAAATAGAAATGGCTCTTTGATAATGGTGCTCTTGTATCCTACAGTTTTCCTGAACTTGTTTATTATTCTGACAGGTTTCCTTAAGATATTTTTTATATATCAGATGTGTGATCTGTGAATAGAAAGTTTTAATCTTTTTTTCCAATATGAATGCTTTTTATTTCATTTTCTTTCCCAATTCCTCTGTCTAGAACCTCCAATGAAATGTTGAGATGAAGTGGCAAGAGTGGACATCCTTGTCTTCCTCCTGATCTTAGGGAAAAAGAATTCAGTCTTTCATCATTAAGTGTGATGTTAGTTGGGGTTTTTTCATAGCTATCCTTTTAAGGGGTTGAGGAAGTTCCCTTTTATTTTTAGTTTGCTGAGTGTTTTTATCATGAAATGGCATTAGATTTCACTAAGTTCTTTCTCTGCATCTATTAAGATAATCATGTGGGTTTTTTCTTTTCCTTTATCCTACTAATATGGTATTACATTGATTGATTTTTGTGTTCTGAACCAACCTTACACTCCGTAGATAAATCCAACTTGTTTATTGTATATAATAATACATTTATACACTACTGGATTTGGCTTGCTAGTATTTTGTTGAGACTTTTTTCCTCTACATTCATTAGAAATATTGGTCTATAGTTTTATTTTCATCCGATATTTTTGTCTTGTTCTGTTATCAGGGTAGTACCGGCCCCATAAAATGAGTTCAAAAGTGTTCTCTCTTCTTCTGTTTTTGGGAAAAGTTGGTGAAGGATTTGTGTTAATTCTTAAATATTTGGTATAGAATTTAGGCCATCTGGGACAATTATTTTTTATGGAAATTTTCTTTAAATCACAAATTAAATACTTTACTTGCCATAGGTCTATTCAGATTTTCTATTTCTTCTTGAGTCAGTGGTAGTTTGGTAGTTTTTGTCTTTCAAGGAATTTATTTGGCCATTTCTTCTACTTTTTTTCCCTTTTCTTTCCATTTCTTCTAGATTACCTAATTAGTTGGCATGCAGTTGTTCATATTAGTCTCTTATTGTTTACTTATGTATACGTATGCATGTATATTAGCTCTGTAGTGATGTCTCTTCTTTCACTCCTGAGTTTGGTAACTTGACACTTCTTTTTTTGTAGACAGTGCAGCTTAAGATTTGTCAATTTTATTAAGGACCAAGTTTTTGGTTTCTTGATATTCTTTATTATTTTTCTATTCTCTATTTCATTTATCTCCATCCTAATGTTTATCATGCCCTCTTTTCTGCTTGGTTTGTATTTAATGTACTCTTTTTCTAGATTCTTAGGGTAGAATTTTATGTTATTACTTTAAAATTATTCTTTTTCAATAGATGCATTTGTAGCTACAAATTTTTCTCTGAACATTGCTTTTGCTAAGTGCTATAAATTTTTATACGTTGTGTCTTCATTTTCCTTAATCTC
>CM052883.1:73548696-73567418 GCA_028534135.1 Potos flavus
CAATGACAAGAAAATACCCAAATACTGTCCAATGACAAGAAAATACTCTATGGTCTATATATAGAATGGGTATTTTCTTGAAGTCCACAGTTTCCTTGTTGATCTTTGTCCCAGTGGTTCTATCCATTAAAATGTGAAATTGTCTACTTTTCCTTCACTTCTGTCCATTTTTTGTTTCATATATTTGGGGGGCTCTGCAGTTATGTGAATATGTGTTTAAAACTGTTGTATCTTTTCTGTAAATTACACTTTTTATTTTTATGAAATATCCTTCATTATATTTAGCAATTTTTATTTGTTGTAAAGTCTGCTTTTTTCTGATATTGGAATAACCATTACAGCTCTTTTATGCTATGTATGTGGCATATCTTTTTCCATTCTTTTACTTTCAACTCTTGTGTCTTTGTATATAAACCGTGTCTCTTGTAGATGACATACAGTTGACTTTGTCTTACTATTCAACCTAAAATTCTTTGTCTTTTGATTGGATTGTTTAATCTATTCACATTTAATGTTATTATTGATATGGTTCAATTTACAGTTGTCATTTTTCCTTTTTTAATGACTTCTGTTTCTCTGCTCCACCTTTATAACTATTTTTATTTGATTAAGTGAATATTTTCTACTGTAACACTTTAATTTCTTTAACAGTTTAATTATATTTTAAAATTATTGTTTTAGTAGCCACTTCAGGGGTTATTGTGTACATCTCAATTTAACAAAATCCATTTGATAGCCCCTGGTCTTCTTGGCTTTCCTCTCCGACATAGAACCTCTGCCCCATGGGGAACTATTCTTTGGGTGAGGGGAGGGGGATTGGTATCCTTGTGCTCTTAGCCTGCTGCACCCGGAGTAGAGCTTCCACCTTATGAGTAGAGGCTGGGTTAGAAAAGTCCTCAGCAGTGCTTTCCTGGAATAGATCTTCTGTGATATGGGGCTGGAGGAAATGAGAAATGGCAGCAGCCTGCTCCTTCCTGAATGCAAACAGTTTCTGGTTAGGAGATGAAGAAAAAGGACCCCCTCTTATTGACCATATCCATCTGTATGGAGTGCCCAAGGTAAAGGTTCCATAAGAAAGCTGGGAGGAATATGGAGAGAGCTGGCATTGGCTCAAATGCCGCACATACTGTCTGTTCTTACCAAGATACGGTAAGGATTATTTAATGAAATATTTCTCCATTTGCTGTATGTCCTTAGGACAATTTCCATATACTTTACATAATTGGATTTTTTCAAATAAATTTATACAGTTAAATGATAAGGAGTTCTGTTACACTCTTCACTTTTCTGTTCTGGAATTCCATTAAGAATCCAGATATTTCAGAAAACTTTGCCAGTCAGAAAGGCTATGAAGTGCTGGAAGTTTGCAGCCAAAAGTATTAGCTTCTTCTAGGAACCCACATGAGACTAAAATTTATCATCCTACCTTCTGTTCTTGTACCCTAATTCCACACTGTGATCAGCATGCCACAGCCCCTTTAGCACAGGAATGAGTCAACTAATGGCAGCCCCTAGCCATTTCACTTATGTCTGACTTTGGGTAGATGAGGTAACTTCCTGGAGCTTTAACATTGCTCAGCTGTAAATGGCAATACTTCTTTTCAATGTCATGAAGATTTGGAATACTATGAACTCAACCCCTGACTCAAAGAGGTCCCCCTCTCCATACCACCACCTTTTTCTCCTACATTTTATATAGCAAATTACACAAAGGAAACATGATGTTTTGTTCAGTGTATTTTATTTTATTTTATTTTTTTGTCGGGGGAGAATGCCAACACAGTCCCCCACTGCCACAAATTCTGCAGTCGAGTTTCCCACATTTGGGGAAATCTCAAGGGTCAGCACATCCGCAGTGCAAGGAACGAGCCTCACCCTGGGAAAACCACCTGCTTAATCATGGTATCTCCCCTGCCAGTAAGTATGTGTTCAGTGTATTTCTTGAGAAGCAAAGGGTAATCACGACATGACTCTTCTTGCCCAATTCATCCCTTAGGGAAGTCAGGGTTTTTTTTTACCCATTAAAAAATAGGTTGTTCTCATTATAGCCAAAACATGAATAATCCAATCTAAAAATGGGTAGAAGACATGAACAGATATTTCTCCAAAGAAGATATACAGATGGCCAACAGACACATGAAAAGATACTCAGCATCAGTCATCATCAGGGAAATGCAAATCAAAACCACAATGAGATATCACCTCATACCTGTGAACATGGCTAAACTAACACAAGAAACAACAGGTGTTGGTGAGGATGCAGAGAAAGGGAAACCCTCTTACACTGTTGGTGGAATGTAAACTTGTGCAGTCACTCTGGAAAACAATATGGAGGTTCCTCAAAAAGTTAAAAATAGAGCTAACCTATGATCCAGCCATTATGTTACTAGGTATTTACCCAAAGAATACAAAAATACTAATTCAAAGGGATACATGCACCCTGATGTTTATAGCTGCAATATGAACAATAGCAAACTATGGAAACAACTCAAATGTCCATCAACTGATGAATGGCTAAAGGAGACTATATGTATGTATATACATATAGTCTTATACATACATGTGTATATATATATATATATATATATATATATATAGACTATATGTGTATATATATATATATACATATAGTCTTCTATATACTGAATATATATGTTCTATATAGAGAGAGTATATATATTCTATATATACTATAAATATATTCTATATATGTATGAATATTACTCAGAATATATACTATATATATATTCTATATATATGAATATTACTCAGCCATAAGAAAGATTGAAAACTTGCTATTTGCAAAAATGTGGATGGAGCTAGAATATTATGCTAAGTGAAATAACATCACCCTGTTACTTAGCTCAGGTTCAGCAATCCCAGGTGGCAGGGGCCACAGAGAGGCTGGCCAATAGAGATCCTTCACAGAGTGGAGAAGACTTCTCTCTGAGTGTGGGTTTGTTTGCAGCAACTGTGGGATGATTCATGGGACATCTATGGCCCTTTGTGACAAGTATGGGAACTAGGTGAATGGGGGTGTGTAAAACCCAGTGGCATTTGGGTACACTTGTTCATGTTTCCCCAAGACTTTGAGGCCAGAAGAAGCTCAGGGTGTTGGTGTCTCACCCTAGTTAATACTTAGTCAAGACTATCCTGTCATACTTACTTTCTCAACTGTGTTAGTTTGTGAGGGCTACCGTAACAAAGTGCCACAGAATGGGAGCCTTAGACAACAGAAATGTACTTCTCACAGTTCTGGAGGGTAGAACTTTGAGATCAAGGTGTAGGCAGATTTGGTTTTTCCCAAAGCCTTTCTCCTTGGTTTGTAGATGGCTATCTCCTCCTTGTAACTTCACATGGTCTTCCCTGTGTGTGTCTATGTCCCAGTTCCCTTTTAAGGACACCAGTCAAACTGGATTCGGGCCCCCCTAAACAGTTCCATTTTAAATTAATTACCTCATTAAAGATCCCATTTTCAAATACAGTCACATTCTGAAGTAATGGGGGTTAGGACCGCAGCATAGGACTTTGGGAAGTACACAGTTCGGTTCTTAATACCAACTTTTCTAAAAATCTAAAGCTTAGAGGTTGCTACTTGTCAGCATTTGGACAGTTAGTGAGTAGCAAACAAGAATTTGAGGCAGGCCTTCCAGTCCACATAAAGCCTCCCAGGTTCTTTCTCCCACAGTTGCTTCCGTTATGCAACTCTCCGGATTCACCAACTGGCCTCTCAGAGGCTTCAGCTCCTTGTGTTTGTTTGTTTTCCTCTTAACTTTTTATTTAAATTCAATTTAGCTAACATATAGTATATTATTATTTTCGGAGGTAGAATTACCCAGTGCTCATTACATCAAGTGCCCTCCTTAATGCCTATCACCCAATTACCCCCTCGCCCCACCCACCTATCCTCCAGAATCCCTCAGTTTGTTTCCTGTAGCTCAGCATCCCTTATCATTTGCTTCCCTCTCATTTTTCATCTTAATTTATTTTTCCTTCCTTTCCCCTATATTCATCTGTTTTGTTTCTTAAATTCCACATATAAGTGAAATCATATGGTATTTATCTTTCCCTGATTGACTTATTTCATTTAGCATAATATCCTCTAGAGAGTTCCATCTATGTAGGTGCAAATGGCAAGATTTCATTCTTTTCAATGGTTAAGTAATATTCCAGTGTGTGTGTGTGTGTGTGTGTGTGTGTGTGTGTGTGCGTGCGCACACACACACACACACACACGCATGTGCCACACCTTCTTTATTCATTCATCTGTCAATGGACATCTGGGCTCTTTCCATATGGCTTCTGCTTCTTCTGATCCTGCAGGGAATAGTTATAACCATTATTCCAGAATCTGTCACTGAACAGACCACTTCAATGTCCAGTCAAAGCCTGTTTGGTGCTCTCCAGATGAACTCAGGTGGGAGATAGAGCTCCAAGACCAATGAGGTGCCCAAAGTGTTTTTATAATTGCCTTTCCTTGTTTTGTTCTTTCTTTTCTCCTTCCTAATTCAGTAACCATCAATGTCCTGCCAGCATCCTTGCCTATCCCACAAAACCATGACACTAACCTTCCCACAGTGTCTTCAATAGGCTAACACCAGAAAACAGACACAGCCATTTAGCCAGGCACATCCATCCACACTGCCCCCATATACAGCAAGACCAACATATGGCAGTCTTTGGACTTACTGTAATTGTGTTTCCACTAGCAGCTCCATAAAGAACAGTCCTAATTTGAGGCCTCATGAATAATTGTAAAAGAATTTCCAAATTTAGGCTAGTTATATTCCAACATAATGAGAGTGAATGGCAAGAATTCTAATTATTTTAAGATGGATATCTGTGCCCATGCTATACTATAATATTATCACCACGTGGTATGACTGGGCTGCAGGGCATTGTCCAGATGCAGTCAGGAGTACTCACTGATCTAAATAGGTCTTATCATTCCTTTGTTGTTTGTTGTCTTTTACTTATTAGAAAGCAAGATCAGAGATGAATTGTTTTATAACAACACATACAATATTTTTGCAATTTGATGTCTTTGCTGGGGAATGGGACATCTTTCTCCTCCTTCTTTAGCTCTTAAGATGATTTCCTCAAATATGCCCATCCCACTATGGGAGGTGAAGCTAGATGCCTGCCTGAGATTGAGACCTGAAATCCACTTCTCAGAGCCTGGGATAAAGAGAGAAGTGCATTTGAATGAGTTGCTCCATGGGGGATAAACTGTCCAGTTGGTATTGTTAAGACTTAATGAGTACATTCCAAGCAACTCTCTGGCAATTATTTCCTAGTGATGTATGACAAGTTGCTGTTTGTACAAGCTTATAAAATGTCACAGAGTTTCATTAATTTGTCCTGCATTAGCTGTGCAATTTTGCCAATGATCTCATCTACATAGAGGGTTCTGCCTTCAGAGATGCCAGCTTACCGATAAAACCTGTGGAGAGTGCACATTTCTGTCCCCGCACATGCGATACCTAGACATGGCTCAGCCCCCTCCTGTTGCTCTTTCACTTATACTTCAGAGTGGAACAATCTCATTCTAATAAATGAATAACTATGAAACAGCACTTTTATTAGAAAGGTAAGACTATGAAATTTGCAAGTTGAGGCTATTCATTATTAACTGTCTTTCCCCCAGGCTTAGACACATCTATGCTGTTGTCATGTCTGTTCTGCTGGTTCAATCTCAGACAGCACTGACAATGAGGGCTACTGACCTCAAGGGGCAGGAGCAGTGAGGATGGGGAACTGCAGAGGAGGAGCAGGCTCTTGTGGAGACAGCAGGGCACTGGTTTCAGAATCACACCATCTAGGGGAGAATTTCTGGACCTAAGTCTTGCTGTGTGACTGCGTGAGTCATTTTGCCTCTCTGAATTACTCATTACTTATTTGTGAAATGGAGACAATGATTACACACTTCACAGATATGCCAGAAGATTAAATGATATAATTATGGAAAGTGCTTGATAGAGAGCAAAGACCCACGGCAATGAGTTGCCTCTCGATCATTAGAGCAGGAAAAATGAATTCAGTCCCTGAAAGCAAACAGCCAAGGTGTGTGAGCAGGCTAGTGAGGGTGGGGGGTAAGCCTCTAATAAGCTGTCAAAGCTAAACATAAATAAAATCTATTTAAAATTTTAGGAAAAACCCCAGAAGGAAAGAAACAAGGTCAGCTTTGTTTGTAACATCCTAATCTGTAGTCACATGATTGTAATTTCCCCACCAGCCAGAGGCAGGTCAGTGGCTCTGTGGCTCCTCCAGCTGACAGGCTGGAAGATAGCCAGTTGCATACCTGAAGTCAGTTCAGTTGAATTCAACAAACATTGAGCTCTACTGGATTCTAGACTGAATTTTGGGTCTAGATAGGATTTAAACACAAGCTCAGCCCTCTCAGCCCTCAGAATGTTCTCAGTCTATCCATGTGACTGACATTTAATGATTGTTATGGAGTCATCTGAAAACATCAACCTGGGAAGGAACCACTGGCCCAACTGAGAGGATCAGTTTCCCAGAGGGGAGAAGGCTGAGAACCCAACAGGGTCAGGAGGATGGAGGTATAAGGGAGGATCACTGCATGGGAATCCACACAGGACTGATATGTTAAAAGCACAAGTGTGATTTGAGTCAGGATGTGGACAAAGATAAGGCTAAACAGGGAGGCTGAGCCATGTTCTTGGGACTTGGAATGGCCATAGCAGCTGGACTTCAACCTGCAGTAGCCTGCTTCCTTTCATCTCTTTTTCCCTGTGTTATTAGGAAATATTTCAAACATTTAAAAATTAGAGTGAGTTACATGACTGACAAGTGTTGAATGTTTCTCATATTTGTTTCATGTTTTAGTTTACAAATAAAACATTTTGAATTTTTGAATTTTTATAATATCCTTAACACCTCTACCAGATCCCCTATGGTTCCTTTTTCCCCTTCCTTAGGATAATCACCATTCTGAAGTTAATGTTTTTATACTAGTACCTCATATATATAAATTCATAATCAACATATTATATTTTTCTGTGTATTTTAAAAATGGCGTCCTATGCTTTTTCTATAACAAGCTTTCTTCAGTCAGTTTTATTTTCCTAGACTTATTCATGTGGATCTAGATCATGAATTTAAGTTTGAATGATATTTAATTGTATTAATATACCAAAACATAATTATCTATTTTCTTGCTGGTAAGTGTTTATGTTTTGTTTTGTTTTTCATTTTATTGCAAACAAGTCTGAAATGAACTTCTTTGACATGACTCCTTGTGTACACAAGCAGGAACATCTGGAGAGTATTTACCTGCAAGTAGAATTGATGAGACTTAAGGAATGTGCATCTTCATTTGGATAGACATTGACACATTTCTTTCTCATGAAGTTATACCAATTTGCACTTTTCCCAACAGAGCCCCCAAGCCTGCATCTTTGCCAACACTTTGGCCTATCAGACTTGTTTTGTTTTGTCTTTTTTTCCAATGTGAGGAGAATGAAATGTTATCCTTTTGTTGCTTTTATTGAGTTTTCCTGATTCTGAATAGCATATGCATCTTAATAAATTTTGATGTGCCAGCTGGGTTTTTCTTCTATGAATTGTCTGTACATATCATCCTCCACTTACTTTGTTGTTTTGTTCTTTATACCCTGATTTGTAGGAGTTCTTTGTGTGTTCTACTTATCATAATAATTTCCTTGGTAAAATCTCCTCCTACCCAGCGACTTTTCAAAACATTTTTGTTTATTTTGAATTTTTAGAGCATAACCATCTTATTATTTTAATTCATCAAACTCGTCAGTTTTTTTCCTTTATTTTTTGTGCAGTTTTGTCTAAAAAAATTGTTTCCTACCCTGATGTAATACAGATGTATTTTCTTCTAAATTTTGTGGTTTTATTTTTCACATTTAAGTCTTTAGTCTGCAAAGAATGCACATTTTGTGTAATGTGAGCTAATTTTATTTTATTTTACCATGAGCAAGCCAATTGTTCCAGCACACTAACCGAGGCGTCTATATTCTCCTCCATCAATTTGTAATGCTGAATTTTTGCATTATCTATATACCTGGAAGTGCTCTTCAAACTGCTGGTTCTACTAAGCGCTAAGGTCCTGCAAAGTTACCTCCCGAAGTCCATGCCCTTGGAGGGAAGCCACTGGAAAGGCAAAGCACTAGTGGTGGGCTGAAGATATAAGGCCCTCCTGCACCTTTTTTTTTTTTTTTTTAGTTAAAATGACCACATGCACTTTTTTTTAACATTTTAATTTAATTTTATTTTTTTTCAGTGTTCCAAGATTCATCGTTTATGCACCACACCCAGTGCTCCATGCAATATGTGTCCTCTTTAATACTCACCACCAGGCTCACCCATCCCCTACCCCCTCCCCTCTAAAACCCTCAATTTGTTTCTCAAAGTCCACAGTCTCTCATCCTTCATCTCCCCCTCCAATTTACCCCAATTCACTTTTCCTTTCCTTCTCCTAATGTCCTCCATGTTATTCCTTTTGCTCCACAAGTAAGTGAAACCATATGATAATTGACTTTCTCTGCTTGACTTATTTCACTCAGCATAATCTCCTTCAGTCCCATCCATGTTGATACAAAAGGTGGGTATTCATCCTTTCTTATGGCTGTGTAATATTCCATTGTATAAATGTACCATATTTTCTTTATCCATCTGTTGAAGGGCATCTTGGCTCTTTCCACAGTTTGGCAATTGTGGCCATTGCTGCTATGAACATTGGGGTACATATGACCCTTCTTTTCACTACATCTGTATCTTTGAAGTAAATACCCAGTAGTGCAATTGCAGGGTTATAAGGTAGCTCTATTTTTAATTTTTTGAGGAATCTCCACACTGTTTTCCAAAGTGGTTGCACCAACTTGCATTCCCGCCAACAGTGTAAGAGGGTTCCCCTTTCCCCACATCCTCTCCAACATTTGTTGTTTCTGGCCTTGTTAACTTTTGACCATTCTAACTGGTGTAAGGTGGTATCTCAATGTGGTTTTGATTTGAATCTCCCTGATGGCTAATGATGATGAACATTTTTTCATGTGTCTGTTAGTATGTCTTCTTTGGAGAAGTGTCTGTTCATGTCTTCTGCCCATTTTTTGACATGATTACCTGGAGTTTGAGGAGATCTTTATAGATCTTAGATATCAGCCCTTTGTCTGTAGTGTCATTTGCGAATATCCTCTCCCATTCTAGACCACATGCACTCTTACCTGTCTTACATATCACAGGACAAAGGAGACTAATGTATGAAAATATCTAGCCTCTACTTTTCTCCCTACTAGAAGAATTCAGCTTATTCCCTTCTCCTTCCCTACAATGAAGGAGATACTTTCTTCCTAAACTGGTTAGTTTAACTTCTGCAAAGTATAATTGGAAAGAAAAAAACAAGATGAGGACAAAAGATGTGCTAGACTAGCAATGATTGAAGAGTTTCTTAGTTTGGAAGAATGTGTGTGGTGTTAGAAAGTCAGGGAGGGTTGGAACACTAGTTTTTGATTAGCATCAAAAACTAATGATGTATTTTACGGTGACTAACATAACGCAATAAAAGAAAGAAAGAAAGAAAGAAAGAAAGAAAGAAAGAAAGAAAGAAAGAAAGAAAGAAAGAAAGAAAGAAAGAAAGAAGAAAGAAAGAAAGAAAGAAAGAAAGAAAGAAAGAAAGAAAGAAAGAAAGAAAGAAAGAAAAGAAAGAAAGAAAGAAAGTCAGGGAGGAGGGAAGGGAGAACATGAAGGGGTGTTACAAGAATGGGTGTGTGATGAATGAACTATCTGTGACTTGACACCCTTTCAGGAGGTACAAGAGAGGAACAGAGTCCTTTAAGATTGTTCATTGTTTCTTTTTAGTGGTGGACTGCATTTCAACTGCTTAGAGACTGAACTACATGAGCACCGATTCCATGAAAGATTTCATTTCAGGGAAAAGTTATTGGTTAAGACAGTAGATTGAAATTTCCACACAGCAGCAAAACTAACCAGCAGCAAATGCAGATGACTGGGGTTATCATATAATTTAATAAATTGCAAAATTTGATGACTAATGAAAGAAATGCATCATTCTAAAGTGCCTGGGGAGGCACAGAAAGATCAGAATGCTAATCTTGTTCCCATATCCCAGAAGCCCACTAATTCTAAAAATGTGCACTAGTAACCCCAAAACTCAAGAGAAGCAAAGTGAATGATTAGCCTTTCCATTTCCTTCTTGTCTTAAAGCAGAGAGATAGTAGGGGCTGGGGAGAAATGCATGGAAAGACCAGTATAGAAGAGTGCTGGCTGTATCTCAGTGCTCCAATCGAGTTGATGGGAAAGACTCAAGGCCCAAGAGTACTCCCATTAAGAATGGAATTTATACCTCAATTTGGGATGGTGAGAAATCCTAATATAGGACATTAAAAAAAAATAAAAACTCACAGGAAGAGCTTAGGTCATTCTAAAGGTGTCTAGAGTGGGATTATAGATTCTTTGGGGGGCTCACCATCCTCTAAGGCTACCAAGACCTGCCAGAACTCAAAGTACCCAATACCTTCCTTCTAATGGTAACTGAAGAGAGGAAACAAGCTGGTCTCAGATACTATATGGTGAGAAGGAATCACTCACTTACACTAAGCTATAGAATCAATCACTCACACTAAACTATAGAAATACAATTGTACTACCCAAGTCTGAGCAACGTGAAAAGAAACAACTTACTGCAGCAAATATATACACATGTAATGTATCATATCAAAAGCATATAAAAATATGGGGGGGGAGCACAAAAATGCAGGAAAATTAACCAATATTCCTTTACACTATAGAATAGAGTTGAACAGACATTTCTCCAAAGAAGACATACAAATGGCTAACAGACACATGAAAAAATGTTCATCATTATTAGCTGTCAGAGAGATTCAAATCTAAACCACATTGAGATACCACCTTACACCAATTATAATGGCCAAAATCAACAAGACAGTAAACAACAAGTGTTGGAGAGGATGTGGAGAAAGGAGAACCCTCTTACGCTCTTGGTGGGAATGCAAGTTGGTGCAGCCACTTTGGAAAACAGTGTGGAGATTCCTGAAGAAATTAAAAATGGAGGCACTGTATGACCCTGCCATTGTACTACTGGGTATTTACCCCAAAGATACAGATGCAGTGAAAAGAAGGGTCACATGTACCCCAATGTTCATAGCAGCAATGGTCACAATCCCCAGACTGTGGAAAGAGCCAAGATGCCCTTCAACAGACAAATGGATCAAGAAGATATGGTCCATATATACAATGGAATATTATTTCTCCATCAGAAAGGATGAATACTCAACTTTGTATCAACCTGGACAGGATTGGAGGAGATTATGCTGAGTAAAATAAGTCAAGCAGAGAGAGTCAATTATCATGTGGTTTCACTTACTTGTGGAGCATAAGGAATAACATGGAGGACATTAGGATAAGGAAAGGAAGGGTGAATTGGGGGAAATCAGAGGGGAAGACGAAGCATGAGAGACTGTGGACTCTGAGAAACAAACTGAGGGTTTCGGCAGGGGATGGGTGAACCTGGTGGTGGGTATTGAGGAGGGCACATATTGCATGGAGCACTGGGTGTGATACATGAACAATGAATCTTGGAACACAAAAAATAAAATTAAATTTAAAAAATAGAATAAAGTTAATAAAAAAATGGATTCAAAAGTTCAAAGAAGAATAAATAAGCCAAAATATGAGACCAAAAAAAAAGGACTGGATAACCTAATCAAATTAGGAACCAAAACAATACCATGATCATATTATCTCTGAACCTGTGAAGTAGCATAAGCAAAAAACTGAATAATTATCACTGGTAACTGAATTACAAGCAGAAAGACTTGATTTCACATAAAGAAATCAATTAGAGAAAAGATGACAGATATGGAAGATAGACAAAGATGATATAATCTAAGGTCCCTGGAAAAGAGCCTCCAACAAATGGAACAAAACACATATTCTTATGCACAAGGAAAAACATCCCCAGAGAGAAAAGCTTCCCAATTCTGAAGTTCAAAAGTTCATACCATTTCTAGGAAAATCACATAAACTGATTAACTTCAAGTAGGTCATTTGGTGAGAGGGATGGACATCACATCAGATTTTTCTTCAGCACTATTCAGTGCCATGAGAACATAAAAGTTATCCTAAATATTCTTAGGGAAATAAAGTTTGACCAAGAATAGTATACGGAACAAAGATTTCATCCCAGTATTACAGCTCTAGGGAGGTCATCTCAAAGGTGATAGATCTCAAGAAACACAACATTCTCAAACTCAATTTGAAACAAAACAAAATCAAAAACAAGCAAAAACAAAACAAAACAAAACAAAAACCTTACCAATAGTGAAATGCAGTCGGTTGAATAACTTAGGCATGGGGAAGCCAGAAGAGTGTCCTGGGCCTCAGACCACTTTACACATTGCATCAATGCTAAATAATCAAAATTATGTTTATAGAATAGAATATAAACATTGTAAACATTCACAATATAAAAATAATAACTGACTAATATCATGAGCTGCAGGGGGCAGAGCTGAGGGGACTGGGAAAGAATACCATCCTCGCATTTCATGGCATGTGCTAAATTGAAACTGCATACAAGTGAAAATATGTAGTTCAAATCACAATCTCTTAAGTTTTCTTATTCTCAAAAAGAAGTCTATTATATAATAATATTATTTTTTGTAGTGGTGAAACATGTATTTGAAGTGCTCATGGTAAGATTACCAGTGCAAAGAATTGGGTGGAGGGACCTGTGAAGGTGGAACAGTTAGAAAGAGAGATGACACAGATATCACAAAGGAGAAGCAGTGGGGAGAGACCAGAAATAGATAAAGATAGATGTAGATGTAGAGTCAGGCAGATTTAGAGACAGGTTACAGAGTATATAATAAAGGGATGACAAAGGCCCCAGGGCACCCAAGTGGGGCCAAGCAAGAAGCAATGGTCAAAGTCCAAGGGCAAGCCTAAAAGAGGCATGGCCAAGTGCACAGGGTGAGAGTGAGAGTCCATTACAGGAGCTACCAGTGGTGTTGGGCCACCAGTTGGTTCTTCCTTCACCCTGCTTTCTTTCTCACCTGATGTGGTCCATCTGGCTCAAAGACCATGGTAAGGACAACTGCAAATGACAACTCTGGACACATTCTTGTCCTAGAGATTGAAGAATCTGAAGATACATGTAAAGACTGAAGTAACCTCTGAGACCACGTCTCTGGAATTTCAATAAAATTATATTTTAAATCTCATATGAGCATAGGCAGTCAATATGGGTGGGTCCAAATAGCACTTGGAACCACTTTCCAGCCATTTAGGAAATATCCTTGTCTATTACACTCTTCACGCTTAGTGGGGGAGGGGTGCCCCAGGCCTGAACACAGAGGTCTCTAAATAGGCACAGCCTCTCTACTGCTGAGTTGGCAGTAGATGCTTCTGAGAACCTCTGCCCAGGTACAGAGAGTGGGCTTTCCATCTTGTTTTCTCAATGGTTGTCTAACCCTGTTTTGGAGATTTAACTGCACATCTTTGTAAATCACATCCTTTTTTTTTTTTTTAATTCCATCCTTTGTCAGGGCTAGCAGAGTCTGAGTGCTTTACATGAACTAACTGGTAACACTATTGCAGCAGATTGTATTTTACAGAGTTGACCACAACAATCCTGCCCATCCTATAGGTAATTGTAGTATGAAATGTTGATGCTCCTCACATGAAGAAGTGGTTTCTCCTTGAGAGTGGGGTTGTGTGAATGTTCAGAATGTTGTGGAAGTGACACAGAGTAACTTCCAAGGATAGGTCATAGAAGATGATACTTTGTTAGAATATTCCTCAAAGCCTTTCCTTGATATATAAGCCCGGAGGTTACCATGCTGTGAGGAAATCCAAACTAATTCACCTGGAGGGACAGCATGAGGAAGCCTGGAGGCTGCATAAGGAGGGAGGTCCTAGCCTTCTCCAGCTGCTTCATCTACCACCCCTAGTTCAAGCTTCGACCACTGTCTGAACACCACAACCCCAGCAAAGACACTGAGCCAGGGCCCACAGAAACCATGAGATAATGTGATTGCTGATGTTTTAAACCACTACATTTGGTGATTTGTTATGCAGCAACAGATAACCAGGCACCTATGACAAAGGAACTTTTATTATCACCCTGTTAAATTAATGAAGATACTGAGATACTGAGAAATTACCGACTTTCTCAAGTTTATGCTACTGCTAAGGGGCAGAGCCAGGATCTTAATCCCCAAACTGTCTGGTTCCAGAATGTTTGCTCCTAACCAGTGGTCTATACTGTTTCTTGCAGAAACCAGATAGAAGGAAAGAAGTAGTGGGAGACAGATGGGTTTGTGTTGGGTCCTGGCTCCCAGTCAGCTACCTTACCTTTATTATTACACTCTGCACTTTAGAGACCTCTGTGTTCATTGCTCATGAGACCAGCACTGTGATTTTCATAGTGTCTCAAATGTTCCTCTTGCTTGTTGAATGTTTTTCTTGTCTGAAGCTGTGGTATCTGTTTCTTTAATGACACAATAGAGTATAAAGATCTGTTCTGTAAGATGTATAATCACATTGTGCCCCTTAAATAGATTCAATAATAATCAGCACCAAATTAGACAATGGTAATCACAGGTAGAGGAGGCCTGTTTTTGTCATCAAGGTCATTCTTCCCCCAAAGAAAGATCACGGGGAACTATCAGAGAGCTGAGGGAAAAACAGAAGTTTAAGTCTATCTTCATGTGCAAAAGGATGCATCATCTGGTTGGTTCAATCTAAAGGGAGGGCTTTTGTCATATTCTGAGGCCAGCAGCATCACGCAGGCCCAGCCTCACCTAATATGTTTGGACAGCAGATTCATGGTGGTGGCAACACCTATCTATTGCCCCTCCCTTCCATTATTCAACAACCTTTATGAAGTTTCCATGTCATACAATGTAGTGGTTTAGAATTAGAAATTTAAAAATGAGTGGTTTTTTAAGTTATATCTTTTTCTTTCTTTGAATATGTGTAATAGAAAAAAAGTTATTTATTATTGTCTCCGTGGATCGAGAAAATAAATCTCAAGGAAGATGCTTTGTTTGTAGATGAACAGGAAGAGACAGAGGGGAAAGATCAAATAGGAGGCAAAGAGGAGGCTGGAGTGAGCACAGTGTAACAGAGCATATAGAGAATCCTAGAGAGAGAGCTGACATGGGACTGGCAGGTTGTAAGAACAAAATTCCATTTTCCTGTGTACATGGCAAGAATACTCCTCCTCTGGTTTCCACAGAAAGTGTTCATGCAGGTATCACTGCTGTGGAAGTGGAGAAAAAGGGCTTCTGTTGCTGCATTGTTTTTATTGTGGTCAATGATGGGTGCAGTGAAGTGCTGACTCTGGCTTTATGGTGGCTGTGGGAAGATAGAGACTACCTACAGAGTGTGCATCACTTCAGCTCACACTGAAAATCACATGAATCCCTTGGTGGTGGTGGTGGTGACCATGTCCTACCTCAATGACTTGTTTACTTACTTGATAATTCTTATCTTTATTAGGAAATGTTGCACAGTACATCACTGCTTAGTGTTTAATTGTAGAATCATTTTTGATGCTGAAATAATTTGACAAGTAAAACAAAACTCTATTAAGACTTGTGATAAAATTATAGAGAGTAGTGGTTACCTTTGTGACTACTTAAAAATTGTGTTTTCCAAGATATGTAGTATCCCCAGAAATGTGCCATGTAATTCAGTTTTTATGTAAGGAAAATATTTCCATTGCAGAAATTCTCTGATGACATTCTGAAGCTGAGAAGATTTTTTCTGTCAGTATGATGTATATAAATATGGAGCAAAGACATGGTGAAAGGCCAGCGGATGGGAACGGAGAAGTTTGGACAGTAGCTTAATGGCTCTCCTGCTCTGCTGCATCAGGAGCTCCTGGAAACTGTCCAAACAAGGCTGTTCCTATCCCCAGAGTTTCCAATTCAGTGATGCTGATCCTGCTGGTCCAGGGTCTACACCTAGAAACCACTAGTGTGATAGAATATGTGTTTTGACTTTGAAGTTAGTCAGTGCTAGATTCAAATCCTTCCAGTGCCATTTACTTACAGGTCACCTTGGGTATGTCATTTAATTTATCTGATTATCCTTTTTCTTTTCTGTAAATAAATTTAAAAAAAAAACAGCTTTCAAGATGATTGTTGGGGGGTGCCTGGGTGGCTCAGTGGGTTAAAGCCTCTGCCTTTGGCTCAGGTCATGATCCCAGGGTTCTGGGATCGAGCCCCGCATTGGGCTCTCTGCTCAGCAGGGAGCCTGCTTCTCCCTCTCTCTCTGCCTGCCTCTCTGCCTACTTGTGATCTCTGTCTGTCAAATAAATAAACAAAATCTTTTTTAAAAAATTAAAAAAAGATGATTGTGGGTATTAAATGAAATTGTATAAATGATGTAGTTGAAGGGTATTAGTGTAAACATCTGATAAATATTAGTGATTTTACTTAATCTTCATTGAAAACTCTATCCTAACAACTAAATATTTGCCTTTTTATGAATCTGTGTAGGAAAATAGAAGTCTCCTAATACTAAATATTTTATTCAGTCTTTAAGGAAACATTTGAGCATTTAGTGTATACCAGACTTTAGGCTAGATATTGGAAATTGGTGTGTTATATAACTGTTTTACTAACTTGGCAATAAGCTTACATTTTGGAAAACTCTTGCCTTGCTCAATGTCCATGTGGATAATCTCCAAAAACAGGACTGGAACTGGCAGTGCCCAGACTTAGGCACCTGGAGCTGCAGCTGCCAAGCCCTACCACTACAATGGCTATAACACGGGGTGATTGGAACTTGTTTATTGATCAATTTTCTTGAGATGCTAGTCTAGGGCAGGCCAAAGGTTTACCTACATGCACTTGCCAGATTCTCTGATGGGAAAAGTTCGTGGTTTCTCCATTTAGTAAATACTCAAAGATAAAACACTTCCTCCATTGTGTTGAAAATAAAGGTTTCTAAGCAAATGTTGCACAATCTGTTTTGCTTGAAGAGAATCATCTTGTTCGTGGAAACATGTTGAAATAAAGGTGATGGTGTAGATGCTGTTAACTTGACATTTTGAGTTTGGCCAATCACTTTTTCTTATGTGAATTTGGGAAAGGCCTGTGGCCTGATTTTACTCCTCTAAAAAATGGAGAAAATGATATCTAATTTGCAAGACTCTTATAAATACAAGAAGTAATTTACATGAAGGACTTTTAATAAATTTAGTATATTTTGACAACTATTTTTGAGACAGTCGTGTTGTAATATTTAAGATACCACCTGAGCTTTTTTATTTCAATGATCCCAACCCAAGGACTTACTGCAGACCTCAGACTTCATTTGCCAATGTTTATCTCGAATCCCAGGGTCTCTAATTACTTTCTTTTCCAACCCTGTTAACAATGAGTTGTTTAAAGAAGGAAAAATAAATTACAATATTATATCAGATGACTCTTACAGCTCCAGGCAGGACAAACACCTACTTACCTTACAACCAGAACTGATATTCATCAATAAGTACATTTTAGTGGTAAATTTAATCTGCAGAACCTTGCATTTTTGTCTCCTGATCTACCTCTTCTTCTACCTCCCATTTTCACTTCAATTTAGCTTGAACACGCATCCTACAGTATAGAGAAGTGTATATATGTATACGTATAAAGGGGGGGGGTGTACCCTGCTTGTCAGGTGCAATCTAAGTAAAAAAGTTACAGGAATGGAACCATTCCAAAAAACTTTTGAAGTAATGATTATCTTTTTTAATGTATAATTATAATGTTATATAAGCTGCCTAAGGTCACGCAGTTTCAGGAAGCCATCACTTAAAAAAAAAAAAAAAGAGTGAGGAGTATAAGAAGTTCAGGAGGGAAAGATCAACACTCGGGAATAAAAATGAGACTAAGACATCAGGATGGGGCAAGGTGTGCCTCACATCTCAATGACACCTGACAACAGCAGCCAATCCAACTGGGAGCTCAGAGCAAAGACTTCCTGATGGAGGAATCCCATATTAGAAAGGAATGACCAGACTATGGTATCACAGCCATGCTATCCATCAGCTGAATTTTCCCAGGAAAAGCAGTCTCAGCTTGGAAGCTGAAACTGGCTCTTGAAATTTTTAACAGCTGAGGACTGTCAGCTAATTGCACTCTTCGCAGGAAGGTCTGAGCAGTGCTGCCATACCAGTAGAGTGACAGTACTGTCACCTGATCTCAGTTTGTCTGACCTCAAAGTTGATGCTTTCCATCACTTCAAGTTATTTGCTATATATGGGTGATAAGGTCCTCTGGGGAGACAGTTTTGATTGCATTCCACAGACACTTGGGATTCTGGAATCAGAGAGGCATGTCTATAAACACATTCTGGGTATTCAACATCATACCTTTGTTCTGTCTCTCACTTAATGTTTCAGCCTCACACACATGTGGAGAAGGAGAATAAAACCAACCTATCTAGTCTAACTTTCACCAGAACCTGGTTTTGAGGGTACAAAAATTTGCCCAGATATTAATTAAAAGCAGTAGTTTAATGCTATTGTTGTATCACTCATTGTGGATCCAGAGGTAAGGAAGACATTTAATAAGAGGCAAGGTGGGATTCAGACACCAAAATATCAACACACAACTATTAAATATACAATATTTTGCTTGTTTTTAAATAACAACTTAAAGATTATTTCCCAATATCAGCCCTACTTCTTTTTTTTT
>CM052883.1:73567918-73589606 GCA_028534135.1 Potos flavus
TTCTTCTCTTCTATCTCCTGCTAAGTTTGTAGTTGTTTAAAGTGGTTTGATAACTATCTAGCTGAACTTCTGGGATCAGTCACTATCTCCGCCTCCTACTTCTCCGCCATCTTGTCCCAAATCCCAAAAAGTAGCCCTATTTTTCATTTCCTGAGCAGTCCAAGTAACTCTGGACTATTTCTATTAGGCCTGCAATAATTGCCTTCCCTGAAAATGCCATGTTGGAATCCATATTTCTACAATTTCCCAGTTGGATCTCCCAGTTGCTTTGAGCTCTAATTCTGCAATGAATAACCACATTCAGCAATCCTCTCTCTCTGTGGAAGATCAAACCAACACCAGAATCTAATTAAAAGTCTCCATACAAGGGACTCAGCAGAATTGAGGCAAGGAGTATTTTATCATTCTGTGTCCAGGGTGACCATACAGAGAATAATATATCATCCTTGGGAATAAAAGCTCACTTACCCTACTGACTTTTAAAACACAGGCTGCTGTACATCAAGTATGTATCAAGAGGTTCTATTAAAGCTTATGATTTTGTTTCCCATTAAAAACATGAAACATAAAAAAAAATTAAACAAAAATTTTCTGAATAAAATGAAATAAAAATACTTATCTCTTCTTTTAATCATGATTTTATATCTTTGAGGATAAACTAAGGGAAAGTATGTTTGCCTAATTACCCATGTAAAATGTTACAATTAAACAACTGAACAGTGCTTAAAAATGAAGTTTAGAAGGGCAGGATACATAAAAGTTACAATAAGTAAAGGAATTAAGCTAAATGGGATTGTGATTTGGTTCAGGTAGTTTCAGAAACTACTGGTTCGGGTGCCTGGGTGGCTCAGTTGTTAAGCATCTGCCTTCAGCTCAGGTCATGATCCCAGGATCCTGAGATCCAACCCCACATCAGGATCCCTGCTCGGTAGGAAGCCTGCTTCTCTCTCCCTCACTCCCCTTGTTTGTGTTCCCTCTCTCGCTGTGTCTCTCTCTGTCAAACAAATAAGTAAATAAAATCTTTTTTTTTTTTTTTTTTTTTTGTGCAGGCTCCCTGCTGAGTAGAGAGCCCGATGTGGGGCTCGATCCCAGGACCCTGAGATCATGACCTGAGCTGCAGACAGAGGCTTTAACCCACTGAGCCACCCAGGTGCCCCAAATAAATAAAATCTTAAAAAAAAAAAACCTACTGGCTCTACTCTACAAGTTTTATAACATAGTAATACTATATTTGTGTAGTTTAATTCTCCGAATTGCAAAATAATAGTAATTGATTTGCCTTCTTGGTATTAGCATTATAGATAATAAATATGCTAAAAATCTCCTATGACAAGCACCTAGAAATGCTAGGAAATTATTTAACAAACACTGCATTAAATGCAGAAGTCAACTTGCACGATATAATGTGAGTGATATCCTCAGAGAAGAGAAAAGAAATAAAGACCAATAAACACAAGAGAGCATTCAGCAATTCCCCTAGGAGACAGATAGGCTGAGGAGGTCACAAGTCTTTGAAAATCAAGAAACAGAATTTAGGGGGGCCTGGGTGGCTCAGTCAGTTAAGCATCCAAATCCTGATTTCAGCTTGGGTCATGATCTCACAACTCCGAGATTATTACCTGTATCTGGCTCTGCACTCAGTGGGAAGTCTGCTGGAGATTTTCTCTCTCTTTCCTTCTGCCCTCCACCAAAATAGATAAATAAATCTTAAAAAAAAAAAAAGGAATTTAATGCTATCTTGGAAATAATAGACTATATCTCAGAGGAGCATTAGATAGTAAATTAGAACTAAGGCCATTATCTAAATACATCTGCATTTTTAGCAAATTATTTAATTTGAAATAATTTACCCACCAACATAAAATTACAGGGAAAAAACAACAACCACAGTTCATTTCACCATGGCTCAGGGTAGAAGATAAAATAATTCTCCCCTCTACAAGAAAACATAATATAATATGTTTCATGCTTGTGTCTGCAATTTGAATTTATTCTAACAACATGGTCTGTGAGGTTAATTTTACAGTGTCAACTTGACCGGGATTCAGGTTTTCAGATATTTGGTGTAACTTTATTCTTTTTTTATTTTATTTTATTTTATTTTTTCAGTGTTCTAAGATTCATTGTTTATGCACCACACAGTGCTCCATGAAATATGTGGCCTCCCTATTACCCACGACCAGGCTCACCCATTCCTCCACCTATTCCCTTCCAAAACCCTCAGTTTGTTTCTCAGAGTCCACAGTCTCCCATGGTTCACCTACCCCACCAATTTCCCCCAATTCACTATTCCTTTCCTTCCCCTAATGTCCTTATTCCTTATGCTCCACAAGTAAGTGAAATCATATAATTGACTTTCTCTGTATGACTTATTTCACTGAGCATAATCTCTTCCAGTCCCATACATTTTTTCATTTTTATTTTTTTTTCAGTGTTCCAAGATTCATTGTTCATGCACCACACCCAGTGCTCCACGCAGTACGTGACCTCCTCAACCCACCATAAGGCTCACCCAATGCCCCATCCTCCCTCCCCTCCAAAACCCTCAGTTTGTTTCTTAGAGCCCACAGTCTCTCATGGTTCATCTCCCCCTCCGTTTTCGCCCAATTCACTCTTCCTTTCCCTCTCCCAATGTCCTCCTATATTTTTCTTTATGCTCCACTCTTAAGTGAAATCATACGATAATTGACTCTCTCTGTTTGAAAGAGTTTATTTATTTCACTCAACGTAATCTCTTCCAGTACAGTCCATTTTGATAAAAAGTTGGGTATTCATCCTTTCTGATGGAGGCATAATATTCCATTGTACATAATGACCATATCTTCTTTATCCATTCATCTGCTGAAGGGCATCTTGGCTTTTTCCACAGTTTGGCAATTGTGGCCATTGCTGCTATGAACATTGGGGTACATGTGGCCCTTCTTTTCACTGCATCTGTCTCTTTGGGGTAAATACTCAGTAGTGCAATTGCAGGGTCATAGGGTAGCTCTATTTTTAATTTCTTGAGGAATTTCCACACTGTTTTCCAAAGTGGCTGCACTAACATGCATTCCCACCAACTGTGGAAGAGGGTTCCTCTTTCTCCACATCCTCTCCAACACTTGTTCTTTACTGTCTTGTTGATTTTGGCCATTCTAACTGGTGTAATGTGGTATCTCAATGTGGTTTTGATTTGAATCTCCCTGATGGCTAATGATGATGAACATTTTTTCATGCGTCTGTTAGTGACTTGTATGTCTTCCTTGGAGAAGTGTCTGTTCATGTCTTCTGCCCATTTTTTGATGTGATTATCTGTTTTTTGAGTGTTGAGTTTGAGGAGTTCTTTATAGATCTTAGATATTAGTCCTTTGCCTGTAGTGTCATTTTCAAATATCTTCTCCCATTCCGTGGGTTGCCTGTTTGTTTTGTGGACTGTTTCCTTTGCTGTGCAGAAGCTTTTTATCTTGATGAAGTCCCAGAAGTTCATTTTCACATTTGTTTCCTTTGCCTTTAGAGACATATCTTGAAAGAAGTTGCTGTGGCCGACGTCAAAGAGGTTACTGCCTATGTTCTCCTCTAGGATTTTGATAGATTCCTGCCTCACGTTGAGATCTTTTATCCATTTCAAGTTTATCTTTGTGTATAGTGTAAGAGATTGGTCAAGTTTCATTCTTACATATATAGCTGTCCCATTTCCCCAGTACCATTTATTGAAGAGACTTTTTTCCACTGGATATTTTTTTCTGCTTCAATGAAGATTATTTGACCATAGAGTTGCGGGTCCATATCTGGGCTCTCTACTCTGTTCCACTGGTCTATGTGTCTGTTTTTGTGCCAGTACCATGCTGCCTTGGTGATCACAGCTTTGTAGTAAAGCTTGAAATCAGGCAACGTGATGCCCCCAGCCCCCAGCTTAGTTTTTATTTTTCAACATTTCCTTAGCAATTCGGGGTCTTTTCTAGTTCCATTCAAATTTTAGTATTGTTTGTTCCAGCACTTTGAAAAATGCCAGTGGAATTTTGATCATACGGCATTTAAAGTATAGATTACTCTGGGTAGTACAGACATTTTAACAATGTTTATTCTTCCAATCCATGAGCATGGAATGCTTTTCCACCTTTTTGTGTCTTCTTCAGTTTCTTTCATGAGTGTTCTGTAGTTCCTCGAGTACAGATCCTTTACCTCTTTGGTTAGGTTTATTCCGAGGTATCGTGTGGTTCTTAGTGCTATAGTAAATGGAATTGATTCTCTAATTTCCCTTTCCATATTTTCATTGTTAGTGTATAAGAAAGCAACTGATTTCTGTGCATTGATTTTGTATCCTGCCACATTACCGAATTGCTGTATGAGTTCTAGTTGTCTGGAGGTGGAGTATTTTGAGTTTTCCATATAAAGTATCATGTCATCTGTGAAGAGAGAAAGTTTGACTTCTTCTTTGCCAATTTGAATACCTTTTATTTCTTTTTGTTGTCTGATTGCTGTTACTAGGACTTCTAGCACCATGTTGAACAAGAGTGGTGAGAGTGGGCATCATTGTTGTGTTCCTGATCTCAAAGGGAAGGCTGTCAGCTTCTCCCCATTAGGAATGATATTCACTGTGGGTTTTTCACAGATGGATTTTATGAGATTGAGGAATGTTCCTTCTATCCCTATACTTCGGAGAGTTTTAATCAGGAACGGATGCTGAATTTTGTCAAACGCTTTTTCTGCACCAGTTAAGAGGACCATGTGGTTCTTCTCTCTTATCTTATTGATTTGTTCTGACATATATTGATTTGCTAATGTTGAACTACCCTTGCATCCCAGGGATAAATCCCACCTGGTCATGGTGGATAATCTTTTTAATGTACTGTTGGATCCTATTAGCTAGGATCTTGTTGAGGATCTTGGCATCCATATTCATCAGGGATATTGGCCTGAAATTCTCCTTTTGGATGGGGTCTTTGCCTGGTTTGGGATCTGGATAATGCTGGCTTCATTGAAAGAGTCTGGAATTTCCTTCTCTTTCTATTTTTTGGAACAGTTTCAGGAGACTAGGTATTATTTCTTCTTTGAATGTTTGGTAGAATTCCCCAGGGAATCCGTCAGGTCCTAGACTCTTGTTTTTTGGGATATTTTTGATCACTGCTTCAATCTCGTTACTAGATATTGGTCTTTTCAGGTTGTCAATTTTTTCCTGTTTCAGTCTTGGAAGTTTATAGGTTTCCAGGAATGCATCCATTTCTTCTAGGTTGTTTAACTTATTGGCATATAGCTGTTGATAATTTCTGATGATTGTTTCTATTTCCTTGGTGTTAGTCGTGATCTCTCCCTATCTTTAATAATTTTATTAATTTGGGTCCTCTCACTTTTCTTTCTGATGAGTTTGGCCAGTGGTTTATCAATCTTATTGATTCTTTCAAAAGACCAATTCTGGTTTCATTGATGTGTTCTACTGTATCTCACGTTTCTAACTCATTGATCTCTGCTCTAATCTTGATTATTTCCCTTCTTGTACATGGGGTTGGCTTAATTTCTTGTTGATTTTCCAGTTCATTAAGGTGTAAGACAGCTGGTGTATTCCCGGATTTTTTAATTTTTTTGTGAGGCTTGGATGGCTATGTATTTCCCACTTAGGACCGCCTTTGCTGTATCCCATAGGTTTTGGACCAATGTGTCTTCATTCTCATTGGTTTCCCTAAATTGTTTAAGTTCTTCTTTGATTTTCTGTTTGATCCAAACATTCTCGAGCAGGTTGGTCTTTAGCGTCCAAGTGTTTGAATTTCTTCCAAACTTTTTCTTGTGGTTGAGTTCCAGTTTCAAAGCATTGTGGTCTGAAAATATGCAGTAAATAATCTTAATCTTTTGGTATAGGTTGAGACCTGATTTTTGACTCAGTATGTGGTCTATTCTGGAGAAAGTCCCATGTGCACTTGAGAAGAATGAGTATTCTGTTGATTTAGGGTGGAATGTTCTGTATATATCTATGAGGTCCATATGGTCCAATGTGTCATTCAAAGCTCTTGTTTCTTCATTGATTTTCCACTTAGATGTTCTGTCTATTACTGAGAGTGGCATGCTAAGATCCCCTACAATTAATGTATTCATATCAATATAATTCTGTATTTTGATTAACAGTTGGCTTATGTAGGTGGCTGCTCCCATATTGGGGGATAAACATTCACAATTGTTGGATCTTCTTGGTGGATAGACCCTTTAAGGATGATGCAGTGTCCTTCTGTATCTCTGACTATAGTCTTTAGCTTAAAATGTAATTTATCTGATATGAGAATTGCTACCCTCACTTTCTTTTGAGGCCTGTTGGCATTAAAGATGGTTCTCCATCCCCTCACTTTCAGTCTGGATGTATCTTTAGGTTCCAAATGTGTCTGTTGTAGACAGCATATGGACGAGTCCTACCGTTTTATGCAGTCTGCGGCCCTGTTCCATTTTATGGGAGCATTTAGACCATTCACATTGAGAGGGATTATGGAAAGACAAGTTTTTATTGACATCATGTTGCCTGTGAAGTTCTTGTTTCTATAGATGTCTCTGTAAGTTTCTGTTCCATGTCCCTCTTGGGTTTTTTCTTCTTTTATAGAACCCCCCCTTAATATATCTTGTAGTCCCAGCTTGGCAGTCACATACCCTTTTGAACCTTGCTGGTCTTGGAAGCTCTTTATCTCTCCATCCATTTTGAATGTCAGCCTTGCTAGATAAAGTATTCTAGGCTGCATGTTCTTCTCATTTAGTGCCCCGAATAAGTCCTGCCAGATTTCTGTGGACAGGTCTGAAGTTATTCTGATGGGCCTTCCTCTGTAAATAAGGAATCTCTTCCCCCTAGCTGCCCTCAGGACCTCTTGTCTAAAATTATAATCCGTGAATCTCACAATCACGTGTCTGGATGTCTTTCTAGACTCGTCAGTCTTGGGGGGTGTCCTTTCTGCCTCTAGGACACGAACACTTGTTCCATTCCCTAGATTGGGGAAATTTTCATCCAGAATTTGTTCAGCTATATCTTCTAGTCTTCTAGTCCCTATGTGTAGACAATATAGTCCCTGTAGGAATCTATAAGGATTCCTGTGAATCTGACGTTGCTACATTTCATGGCACCATTTATTTCCCTAATTCTGTTCTCATGGTTTCTAAGCATTTTGTTCCAGCCCTCTTTCTGATCTTTCTTCTCTATCACCTTATCCTCTAGATCACTAATTCTATCTTCTGCTTCAGTTACCCTAGCTGTTAGAGTATTTAGATTAGATTGGATTTCATTGATAGCATTTTTAACATCAGCTAGGTCAGCTTTCACTTCTGCCCTTAGAGATTCTATGTTGTCACTAATCGTCTTCTCCAACCTAGCCATTGCCTGGATAATTGTTACCCTGAATTCCCTTTCTGACACACTTTTTATGTCCATATCCAATAGTTCTGGCAGATAGGGCACAGTCTCTGAATTTTTCCTCTGTCTGGTGTTCCTCTTCCTAGTCATTTTGGTGAGAGGTGGTTGGGGGGGATGTATAGCTGAATATATCAACCACAATACAAACAAGTTGCACCCTGGAAAGTTTCAGAGAAATCAGAAGTCACCACCAAAAAGAAGGAAGAAAGAAAAAAAGAGAGAAAAGGGGAGAAAAAAAGAGAAAACCCAGCCAACATGAACCCCAATAGTAAGATTTATAAGTTATATAAACAAACACAAACAAACAAAAAGACCAACAAAGACAAGAAAAAAAAGAAGAACCCAGCCAAAATGAACCCCGAGAATAAGATTTATATAATATCAGAACAAAATCATATACAGTGAAACACTGACAGAAGAATAATATGGGAGGGTGGTTATAAATCCTCGATGTGGGCAAGAAAGGTTATTTCATTTCTTCCTAGGTGTATCTTGTCATCTTTGTTAAGGAACTCAACTTTCCAGAGATACAGAGAAATTAAAACTGGTTTATATATAAGGGTAGTGTTGAATAGGGAAAAAGGATTACCTTGAAGCTTATATCTCTGTGTATTTTAAAAAGAAAAAGAAGAAGAGACACAGGTATATGTATGAAAAAAGTTCAACTTAAAGGTTGCTATGGGATATGTTGTATTAAACCTCTAGTTGTAATGTTAAGTAGTCTAAAAAACTTAAAAGAACAAGAATTGTGAGAACGAATTAAAAAAAAAAAAAAGCTTGTATCTATGAAATATACAGGTTTTAGGTCAATACCAGGAGCTTAATATATAGTTTTCCCCTGACGTTGGGCTTTTACAGTTTTATGGGGATCCTGTGGTTATTGTCCTCTTGCTTTTGGCTTGTCTTCTGGGGGAGGGGCCTGCCACATTGTTTTCCAGTCAATCTTACTTGGGTTGAGTCTCCCTGTTGGCTATCAAGGGGCTGGGCTCTGCAGAAACCAGTTTTTCAGGGTTTTGCTCTCTGGATGTTTTTGTTCTTTGGAGGCTTTTTGCGACTTTTCAGAGGGTCAGAACAAAGAATCTGCACCCAGACCTCTGCCTCAGAGAGAAGCCTCAGTCTGCTCTCCTTTGGGTGGTCCAGAACACACAGACTCCCCCTCTGCAAACTCCACTGCACACTGAAACCTCCCACAGGCAGTGCGCACCCCTAGCCACTGTCCCAGTAGTCACCCAAGGCCCCTGCTTGTCTCCGTACCCCTGTGCCACCAAAACTGTGAAAGATATTGGTCCAGGGAACCCACTTCTGGTGGCTGCCATTGCCAGGACTGCTCTTGGGAGTCCAGGCCCTTGCCAGGTGTGCACAGACCCTGGGCGGGTTGTGGGAGGCTGCTGGTGGAGGGATCCCGACCTGAGATCGCACCAGATTCTTTCATGCATGAGCTGGGAACATGCGGGGGCTGCGGACCCAGAGATCACAAGCCTGCACCCCCACCAAGCTCACTCAGGCATGGGCAGAAGTGTGCTCAGACCCTGTGGTGGGCCACAGAAGGTCACTGTCCTAGAGACCACCGGCTGGCACCCACATCAGATTTCCTCAGGTGCAGGTGGGAGTGCACCCAGTCCGAGTGGTGGTGCAAGCAGTGGACAGCCGCAGACTCAGGGACGGGGACTGAAGGCCCTGCCATATTCTCTTTGACCCATTTGGTCACCGGTGGTGTCCTTCCTGGGAACATGGGCCCAGGCCTGTGTGCATGACTGCTTGATTTCACCAGTTGCCCCTTAAGATGTTTTGCTCTTTTTGAGTGCTTTTAACCAGACTCCAAGTTAATGCTGGTCCCCAATCACAGGGCACATTCATATTGGAGTGTTATTTTCCAATGGGTCACTTCTGGTGGCTCCCTCCCCCTTCTGTTTATCCTCTGATATCAGTCCCAGCATTCCCACTCCGCTTTACCTCTCTACTGCTATCTTCTGCCCTTGTAGAGATCCAGAAGTGTATAATCTTACATCTCAGGCTGATTTCATGGGTGCTCAGAGTGTTCTGGTAGATATTTAGCTCACTTTAGGGGACTGGATGAAACAAGATCTCCTACTTCTCCACCATCTTGTCCCTCCTCCCTGGTGTAATTTTATTCTGAGTCTTTTGGTGATTATGCTTTTGGATGACATTAACATTTAAATAAGTAGACTGAGTAAAGCAATTACCTTCTATAATGTAGCTGTGCCTCATCCAATCATTTGAAATCCTGAATAGAACAAAAAGCAGACCTTCTCTCAAGTAAAAGATAATTCTCCTGCCTGAATACCTTCAAACTGGAACATTAACTCTTCCTGGTCTACAGCAGACTCCTGGCCTTAAACTCAAACTAGGATATCAATTCTTTCTGGTTCAATAGCATCTTCTGGCTTCAGACTCAACCTGGGACATTGGCTCTGTAGATTTGAAATTGTTGACCTCCATAATTGTATTAGCCAGTTCCTTATAATAAATCTCTTTATATTTGATGAAGATAATAGATAAATAGATAAAGATAGTAGAAGGTAAAAATACAGATAATATATATAGAAAGATATCTATTGGTTCTATTTACTGGAAAACCTGAAATAATACATGATTCTAAAATATTAACATAAAAATTGGTCTTAGTCCAGTGATGTTTCTAGAGTGCTTTACAGAGCTTTTGTTAGGAAAGTTCTCAGTGCAGGATATGAAGGATTCCCACAGGTGAAGCACCATTTAAAAATGAATTCATGGGCACCTGGGTAGCTCAGTTGTTAAGCGTCTGCCTTCGGCTCAGGTCATGATCCCAGAGTTCTGGGATTGAGCCCCACATTGGGCTCCTTGCTTGATGGGAAGCCTGCTTCTCTCTCTCCCACTCCCCCTGCTTGTGTTCTCTCTCTCACTCTGTCTTTCTTTATCAGATAAATAAATAAAAAATTTTTTAATTTTTTTTAATAAATAAAATTTTTAAAAAAATGAATTCAGAATCCATGGGATCCCTCTCTGGTTCAGTCAGAAGAGCATGAAACTCTTCATCTTGGAGTTATGAGTCTGAGCCCCATATCGGGTGTAAAGATTACTTAAATAAATAAAACTTTAAAAAATAAAATGAGATCAAAACCCAAAGTAATAAAATGCATGAGAAAATTAATCCTTCATGATCTTTGGTCAGAATCAAAATAAATAGCCATCCAATTTTCAGATAATAAGAGTACACAATCAGTACTTTAAAATGATTAAACACATAAAATAAATCAAAACAACAAGGAAAAAACACTAAGAGAAAATTAGTTTCAAAAATTAAAAAAAAACAAATTAAAACAATTGAAAAGATTTAGAGAGAAGTTACAGGATTTGGAAGATAGACTTACAAGTTCTAATTTATGTCTTATGTGAATTTTGAGAAATATACAGTAGAAGAGTAGCAATATTTGAAAAGAGAACAGCTTAGATTTCTCAAATTTGATTAAAAGCATACTTTCTCACATTCAAGAAAAATAATTAATTTCATCAACTAAATAAAAAGAAGATAATATATAGGTACATTGTAGTAAAAATTGAAAAATTTCAAAGACCATAGAATTTTAAAAATTGACAAATTTTTTTTAAATCATATCACCTTCAATGGAATTGTAATTAGGCTGACAGCAGACTTACAACAGTAACAACAAAATCTGAAAAAGCATAAATACTTTCTTCAGTGTACAGATAAAATACTGGTTAATCTAGTCATATACATACTTAAGCCATTATTCAAGAATATGGGAAAAATCAATACATTTGAACAATTTTTGAGATTTTTTACTACTCACAAATTCTAGTCCAAAGAAATACAAATAATTCAATTCAAGAAAAAGGAAATTTATCTCAACTAAATTTTGCCAAGGAGGCCCAGGCTATAAACCACAAAACTTTATTGAAAGAAAATAAAGAAGACCTAAGTAAACAGATAGATCCCATGTTCATAAATTGAACGAATTAATGTTAAGATGACAAAGCCCCAAAACAGTCTACTAATTCAACGCAATTCTTACAAAAATCCAAATGGTCTTCTCTGAAGAAATGAAAAGTATAATTAGTAAAAATTCATATAGAACTAAAAGGTACTCAAAGTAGACAAAACAATATTGAAAAGGTATGACTCACACTTCCAAATTATTACAGAGCTACAGTAATCAATACAGTGTGATATTGGCACAAGCATAAACATATAGGTCAATAGAATGGAATCAAGAAAGAATCCTGAAAAAAAATCCCATACGTCTATGACTAATATGTATAATTTACCGCAATACACACAGAAGAATGTGGTATCCAGAAAATTTCAGGCAACATTTGTTTCCAAATTGCCTGACCCAGAGTACAAATGATGATGATACATTTAACTGCCAGTAGAGCAGACCAAAATAAAAAGAAGAGTTGCGATAACAGTACAAGTGCAAGAAAATTAAAGGCATAGTTATATTTGGAAAACAGAATCCTCCCTGTGGAAACAGAAAAGAGAGGTCTTTAGTTTAGAAATGAGAAAAGTGGCTTTAAATACCCCAAAAATAGCTCTTCTGCTAATAAGTGACCCAGGATGAGTCAATTCATTCCGTTATTAGAACAAAACAATGCCACATACTCATAAAGACAGAATTTTTAAAAATAGAAATTCAGAGATTGTATGAAGCAAAATAAAATCAGAAAACACTGCCACAAATAAAAGGAAAATAGAAATACAACATTCTAACATTTTTTTAAATGAGCAAATATAGTTAAGAAGGAACATGATGAAATGCTTTAACAACAGAAAAGAAATCTTACAGGATACATAGACAGGAAATAGAAAATTGTTGGAAACTCACAGAATTCAGAAAATAAATAACAGAGACAAGATCACTTCAGAAATGGAAACCAAATTATAGAGAAAACAAAAGACAATTGATATTGAATCTACATAAAATCATATAAGGGAAATATGAAAAATGGCTAGAAAATTTAAAATACATGATGAAAAGATGATCTCAAAGTAATAAATATGGAAGATAACCAAATTATATCACAAATATGTGCATTTACAAATCTTGGCACCTAAAACAAAGTAGGAAAACAATAAATACTTTAAACTGTAAATTAAAAACCTCACCTTGAGGATGAGGGAAAAGGCTGTTTTACTGTTTACCTATGTAACTTTCGAAATGAAGGAGTCTTCAAAACTAAGCGTCAAAGAAAATGTACATAAGCATGGCATCCTACATGGTAAAGCTGTTACCTATGAAATATGGGTAAATAATTCTGAGAATATTATACATGTACCCTGGAACTAAGCTATAAATGAATGGCACATGTTGACAACCATGTTTACACTGCTAAAGTGGGAGATTACAGACAAGAAATGGGAGAATAGAATGACCCATATGGTAATAAATATCAGTATAAACTCACATTTAGATCAATATAGACACAGAAGGATAGATATACATATGCATATATGTGTTTGTGTGTGTGTGTGTGTGTGTGTGTGTGTATAGGTTACTATATAAACATATATTTCCTTTCTCTTTCAGCTGAGAGATATCAGCAACACCACACTAACAAGTATCACATCTAATGCACAGATCTTAGTTTTCTAATACTACTCTCTAATAAAAAGAATCATGGGTCCTTGGAGAACTGACTGATTCTAAGACTCAGTATAGAAAACATGCAATGTTAGCTCATACTTAATGATAGAAAAGATAACGCTTTTCAAGATCAGGAACAAGAAAAGGATATATTCTATCAACACTCCTATTAGATATCGTATTAGAAGTCCTAGCTATTTCAATAAGACAAAAGATGAAATAACAGCTACATATAAGAAAGAAATAAGCTATCTTTATTCACAAGTGGTCTGAAATTCATGAATAAACTCCCAAGGAAACAACAAATAATTATTGTAACAAGTATAGCAGGAGTACAGAATATAAGTTAAATATACAAAAATAAATTGCTTTTGTGTCTATCAGAAATGAAGTATTGCAATTTTAATTAGAAAATACTCTTCAACTTTATTAGGCACAATTAAAATATTTATATATAAATCTAACAAAAAATATTTATAGGATTTATATACAAAACATAAGAAAAATATTGTTTAAAAAAATCAAAGAAGATCTAAATAAATGGAGAAATATTCCAAGCTTATGAATTGGGAATCTTAGAATTGTTAAGATATCAATTCTTCCCAAATCAATCTATATATTTAGCTCAAGCTAAATAAAAATTCCAGCGTGCTTTTTTTTAAGACAAAATTAAAATAACTATTTTAAAGTATACAACTTCAATGGCATAGAGTATAGTCACAATATTGTGTAACTATTATACTTTATCTTTAGAGCTTTTTCATTTTCCCGTACTGAAACTACAGAACTTTTCTATCACCTCAAAACTTTTAAAGTAGTGATTTCTTTTGCCCTTACAGCAGTTATTTCTTATTCTCTCTCTTTCCCAGTCTCTGGTAACCACTAACTTATTTTCTGTCTCTGTGGATTTATCGTTCTAGATATTTTATACAAATTGAATCATATAATATGGGACAATTTTTTTTACTTTTTTCAATTCACATAATGTGTTTGAAGCTCATCCGCTGTTGCATGTATCAGTACTTCATTTTTTCTTATGACTAAGTAATATTCCATTGTATGAATATATCATATTTTTTTTGTCCATTCATCCATTGATATGTATTTCGGTTGTTTCCACCTTTTGGATATTGTGAATAGTGCTGCTATAAACATTTGTGCACAAGCATTTGTTTGAATATATGTTTACAATTTGGGGGTATATTCCTAGGAGTGGAATTTCTAGGTCAAAAGGAATTCTACATTAATTTTTTGAGCACTTACCAAACTGTTTTCATGACAGCTGCACCATTCTATAACCTCACAAGCAATATACAAAAATTAAAATTACTCCACATCCTCACCAACATGTTTTCTGTTATTAAATTATTATAGTTATCCTAATAGGTGCTAAGTATTATCCCATTGTGGTTTTAATTTACTTTTTCCTAAAAACTAATGATATTGAACAGCTTTCCAAGTACTTTTTGGCCATTTGTATATCTCCTTTAGAGAAATATCTATTTAAGTTATTTGTCCAGATTTTAATTGGGTTATTTATATTTTCATTGTTGATGTTTAAGAGTTCATATATTCTGAATACTGAACCACTATCAAATATATTATTTGCAAATATTTCTTCCATACTATAGATTAACTTTCCATGTTTTTTATATTCTCCTTTGATGAACAAGCATTTTTAAATTCAATGAAATCTAATGTACTTATATATTTTTTAAAATTTTTATTTATTTATTTATTTGACAGAAAAGAGAGAGAGAGCACAAGTAGGGGGAGTGGCAGACAGAGAGAGGGTGAAGAGAGAGAGAGAGGGTGAAGCAGGCTCCCTGTTGAGCACAGAGCCCAATGTGGGGCTTGATCCGAGGACCCTGGGATCATGACCTGAGCCAAAGGCAGATGCTTAACTGACTGAGTCACTGAGCACACCAATATATTTATTTTTTGCTCCTGTTTCTTATATTTTTGGTGACATATTTAAGAATCAATTGCCAAGTCCAAGATCAACAATAATTGCTCCTATATTTTCTCCTATAAGTTATATAGTTCTATCTTTACATTTAGGTATTTGTTGTATTTTGAGTTAATTTTTGTATATGTTGTGACATATGAGCCCAAACTCATTGTAGTGAATAAGCATAACCAGTTATCCTAGCACAAGTGCCCTATTGAAAATGGCCTTGTCATTCTTGTTAAAGATTAATTGACTATAAATATATTGATTAATTTCTGGAATCTTAGTTTATTCCACTGGTCTCTATGTCTAGTCTCAGGCCAGTACCAAACTTTTTAGATCACTATAAAATTGTAGTATACTATAGTATACTTTCAAACCAGGAAGTATGAGTCCTCTAAATTTGTTCTCCTTTTTCAAGATTGTTTTGGCGATTTGGAATCCCTGGCAATTTTAGTGCCAACAAGTTTTTTCACAAATAACAGCAAATTTAAAAGTATATATGGAAAGGCACTACAGTATCTCTTCTTCAGACCTAGAATAACTAACACAATACTGAAGGAGAACAATGTTTGTGGACTCTAACTATCTGAGTCTGGGTTTGATGTTGAGTTTTTACATGCAGAAGCAAAGAATGATCTTTGAAAACCAAAAGATGGATAAATGCAACTTTATTAAAATTAGAAGTTATGCTCTATGGAAATAATATTAAAAGCATGAAACAGCAAATCACGGAATGGGAGAAAATATGTGAAAAATACAAATTTAATAAAGGATATGTATCCAAAATACACCAAAAAAAAAAAAACAACAAACCTTAAAACTTGAAAATAACAAAAGAAACAACTTAATTAAAAAAATAGGCAACAACCTGTGGAAGGAGGCACTGCACAGACACTTGCCACGTAACCTACTAGCAGTGTGCCCCACCCACAAGTTTTCCTGAGAACTTGTTCAGTCCAAGCCTGCTGGCCTCAGCCCTGGGCTCAGCACAAATTTTGTTAAAGCTATGTGTGTCCAACCTGACCACCACATGCACAGACAACACACCCTGGCTGCTGAGTGCCGTGTTTCCTGGAAGCCACCATATTTGGGGAAGTCAACCTAGAATTAGAGGTTCAGTGCAAATTTTGCAAACACCACCACTCTACCCTTGTGTCCTCTGTTCTTGCCTCCTAGAACTAGCATGCCTCAGTCTCACTAACACCATCGAGAGCAAGCATAGCCCAGAAATGGCAGAGGGTCAGAGCAGGCATATGTATTAAAAGAAAAATCAACTCAGACAAATAGCAGGACAAAAGAAATAGACATAGGAGACTCCCCTGAAGTGCTAGGTTCTGGTGAACAGGGGACACTGAACTGCAGGACACTACAGGACTTCTTCTTCATACGGCCACTACTTAAAAAAAAAAAAAATTAAGGCCACTACTTTTAAGAGTAGGATACATATTTGACTTTCCTAACACACAGAAACAGACACAGAGAGATAGACAAAATGAGGAGACAGGGGAATATATCCCAAAGATATAGGGACAGAAAGAATAGGACAAAATTACAACAGGAAATCTAAGAAAAACAGAAATAAGTAATAAGCCTGATAAAGAATTTAAAGTTACTCACTGGACTTTGAGAAAAGAGTGGAGAACATCAGTGAGACCCTTGATAAAGAGATAAAAAATAACATATCAGAGATGAAGAACTCAATAAGTGAAATTAAAAATACAATAGATGGAATAAATTGCAGGCTACAGGAAGCAGAGAAACATATCAATCACCTGGAGGAGAAAGAAATGGAAAGCAACCAAGCTGAATGGGTGAGAGACAAAAAACAAAAACAAAAACAAAAAACTGCATAACAAGAATAGACCTAGAGAATGCAGTGACTCCACCAAGTGTAAAAACATTCATATTACAGGGATCTCAGAAGGAGAAGAGAGAGATAGGAGAGCAAAAAATGCATTTGAAGAAATAATAGCTGAAAACTTCCTGAATCTGGGGAGGGAAAAAGAGCTCTAGATTTAGGAAGCACAGAGATCTCCCAACAACTTAACCCAAGGAGGTCCACACCAAGACACAGAGTAACTAAAAATGTTAAAAAAAAAAGTGATAAAGAAAGAATTTTAAAGGTTGCAAGAGAGAAAAAAAAAGATACATAAAAGAAAAGGCTATCAGCTGATTTTTCAGCAGAAACTTTTCAGGCGAGAAGAAAGTGGCATGATATATTCAAAGTGCTAAAAAGGAAAATTCTGCAACCAAGAATATTTTATCCAGCCAGGATATCATTCAGAATAGAAGGAGTTAGAGTATCCCAGACAAACAGAAGTTAAAAGAATTCATGACTACGAAACCAGCCCTATGAGAAATTTTGAGGGGGTATCTGTGAGTGGAAAACAAAAACCATAAGTAAGAGAAAGAAAAATAGGAAGTACAAAAGCAAAAAATAAATAAATAAAAGAAGTATACCTGTAAAAATTAATCAAAAGAAGCACAAAACAAAAAGATGTAAAATATGATACCAAATATATGAAATGTGGAAAGGAGAGAAATAAAGAATGAGTTCAACATTAAGTGACCGTTAGCTTAATATAGACTGCTATATGCAGATGTTATATATAAACCACAAGGTAACTACAAATCAAAAAACAGTAATAGATATGCAAAAAATAAAAGGAATTGAAGTAGATCACTAATGAAAACCAGCAAACCATGATAGAAAGAGAAGAAAACATCAGTTGTTTTCTTCTTTCAGAATAAAAATATCAGTTGTTTTCCTGACATAAACAACCACAAAACAAGTAACAAAGTTGCATATCAATCAATAATTAGTTTGAATGCAAATGGACTAAGCACTCCAATCAAAAGACACAGAGTAACAGGTTGCATAAAAAACAAGATCCATCTTTATGCTGCCTACCAAGGACTTATTTAGACTTAAAGATATCTACAGATTAAAAGTGAGGGGATGGAGAAACATTTATCATAAAAATGGATGTCAAAAGAAAGCCAGAGTACCAATACCCATATTAGGGGGAAAAAGAGCTTAAAAAGAAGATTGTAACAAGAGGCAAAGAGGACACTATATCATAATAAAGGAGACAATCTAACAAGAAGTTAATAACAATTTTAAATATTTATTCACCCAATGTGGGAACACCTAAATACATAAGATAGCTAAAAATAAACATAAAGGAACTTATTGATAATAATATAATAATATTAGGGAACTTTAATACCCCACTTACATCAATGGATAGATCAGCCAAAGAGAAAATCAACAAAGAAACTGTTTTTCGGTGACCCACTGGGAACAGATGGATCTAACAGATGTATTCAGAACATTTTATCCTAAGCAGAATACACATTATTTTCAAGTGCACATGGAACATTCTCCAGAATAGATAACATATTAAGCCACAAAACAAATCTCAACAAATTAAAAAAGATTGAAGTAATACCATGCATCTTTTCTTACCACACATTATGAAACTAGAAATCAACCACAAGAAAAAAATCTGGAAATACCACAAATGCATGGAAATCAAACAATATGCTAGGAAACAACGAATAGATCAACCAGGAAATCAAAGAAAAAATAATAAGGTGAATAAAAACAAATGAAAATTGAAAAACGATAATCCAAAATCTTTGGTATACAACCAAAGCTGTAAGAGGGAAGTTTATAGCAGTACAAGCCTACATCAAAAAGCAATAAAATCTCAAATAAATCACCTAACCTTACACCTAAAGTAGCTAGAAAAAGGAACAACAAAAAACAATAAAAAAACAAAACAAAACATGGAAGTTAAACAATGTGCTACCAACCAATGAATGGATCATCCAGGAAATCAAAGAAGAAATAATAAAGTACGTGAAAACAAATGAAAATAAAAACACAATTGTCCAAAACTTTTGCAATACAGCAAAAGCTGTAAGAAAGCTATAAGAGAGAAGTTTATAGCAATACAGGCCTACCTCAAGAAGCAAGAAAATCTGAAATAAACAACCCAATCTTACTCCTAAAGTAGCTAGAAAAAAGAACAACAAACAAAACCGAAAATAAGCAGAAGGAAGGAAATAATAAGATTAGAGCAGAAATAAATGATATGGAAACTAAAAGAACAATAGAACAGATCAATGAAACCAGGAGCTGGTTCTTTGAAACATTAACAAAATTGATAAATTTTTAGCCATACTCAACAAAAAGAGAGAGAGAAAGAGAGAGAGAGGGAGAGAAAAGAGTCAAATAAACAAAATCACCAATGAAAGAGGAGAAATAACCCAACATCACAAAAATACAAACAATTGTAAGAGAATATTATAAAAAACTATATGACAACAAATTGGACAACCTGGAAGAAATGGATACATTTCTAGAAACATATAAACTAACAAAACTGAAGCAAGAAGAAATAAAAAAGATGAACAGACCAATAACTAGCAAAAAAATTTGAATCAGAAATCAAAAATCTCCCCCCCAAAAAAAGAGTCTAGGACTAGAAAGCTTCAGAGGGAATTCTATAAACATTTAAAGAGTTAAAACCAATTCTTCTCAAACCAGTCTAAAAAATACAAAAGGAGGAGGGGGCAAGATGGTGGAGAAGTAGGAGACTCTGTTTGAACGGGTCCCCTAAAGTGAGCTAAATATGTATCAGAACACTCTGAACACCCATGAAATCAGCATGAGATGTAAGATTATACACTTCTGGATCTCTATGGGGGCAGAAGACAGAAGTGGAGAGGGTGAACCTTGTCTGGATCATGGTTGATATATCCAGCTATACATCCTCTCAACCACCTCTAACCCAAATGACTAGGAGGAGAAACACCCAAAAGAGGAAAAATTCAGAGACTGTGCCCTCTGGCACAGAACCATTGGATATGGACATAAACAGTATGTTGGAAAGGGAATTCAGGGTAACAGTTACCCAGGCAATGGCTAGGTTGGAGAAGACCATTAGTGCCAACATAGAATCTCTAAGGGTGGAAGTGAGGGCTGATCTGGCATAAGTTAAAAATGCTATCAATGAGATCCAATCTAATCTAAATAGTCTAAGAACCAGGGTAACTGAGGCAGAAGATAGAATTAGTGATCTAGAGAACAAACTGATAAGAGAGAAAGGATCAGGAGGAGGCCTGGAACAAACAGCTTAGAAGCCATGAAAACAGAATTAGGGAAATAAATGATGCCATGAAACGTTCCAATGTCAGAATTATTGTGTTCCCTGAGGAGGTGAGAAAGGCAGAAGACTAGAAGATATAGTTGAATAAATTCTAGATGAAAATTTCCCCAATCTAGGGAATGGAACAAGTGTTCGTGTCCTAGAAGCAGAAAGGACACCTCCCAAGATTGACGAGTCTAGAAAGACATCCAGACACATGATTGTGAGATTCATGAATTATAATTTTAGACAAGAGGTCCTGAGGGCAGCTAGGGGGAAGAGATTCCTTACTTACAGAGGAAGGCCCGTCAGAATAACGTCAGACCTCTCCACAGAAATCTGGCAAGCCAGCAAGGCCTGGCAAGACATATTCAGGGCATAAATGAGAAGAACATGCAGCCCAGAATACTTTATCCAGCAGGGCTGACATTCAAAATGGATGGAGAGATAAAGAGCTTCCAAGACCAGCAAGGTTTTAAAGGGTATGTAACCACCAAGTCGGCACTACAAGAAATATTAAGGAGGGGTTCTATAAAAGAAGAAAAACCCAAGAGGGACATAGAACAGAAATTTACAGAGACAATCTATAGAAACAAGAACTTGACAGGCAAGATGTCAATAAAAACTTACCCTTCAATAATCACTCTCAATGTGAATGGCCTAAATGCTCCCATAAAACGGCACAGGGATGTAGACTGGATAAAATGACAAGACCCGTCCATATGGTGCCTACAGAAGACACATTTGGAAACTAAAGATACATCCAGACTGAAAGTGAAGGGATGGAGAACCATCATTCATGCCAACAGGCCTCAAGAGAAAGGTGGGGTAGCGATTCTGATATCGGATATATTAGATTTTAAGCTAAAGACTGTAGTCAGAGATACAGAAGGACACTACATCATTCTTAAAGGGTCTATCCACCAAGAAGATATATAACAATTGTAAATGTTTATGCCCCCAATATGGGAGGAGCCAACTACATAAGCCAATTGTTAACCAAAATAAAGAGCCATATTGATATGAATAAATTAATTGTAGGGGATCTTAGCACACCACTCTCAGTAACAGACAGATCATCTAAGCAGAAAATCAATAAAGAAACAAGACTTTTGAATGATACATTGGACCAGATGGACCTCATAGATATATACAGAACATTCCACCCTAAGACAACAGAATACTCATTCTTCTCGAGCACACATGGAACTTTCTCCAGAATAGACCACATACTGGGTCATGAATCAGGGCTCAACCAATACCAAAAGATCGAGATGATTCCCTGCATATTCTCAGATCACAATGCTTTCAAACTGGAACTCAACCACAGGAAAAAGTTTGGAAGGAATTCAAACACTTGGAAGCTAAAGACCAACCTGCTCAGGAATATTTGGATCAACCAGGAAATCAAAGAAGAACTTAAACAATTCATGGAAACCAATGAGAATGAAGACACATGTGTCCAAACCTATGGGACACGGCAAAGGCGGTCCTAAGGAGCATAAGGAAAAACATGGAGGACATTGTGAGAGGGAGGGGAGGGATGAATTTGGAGGAAATCGGAGGGGTGAAGAACCATGAGAGACTGCGAACTCAGAACAAGGGACTGAGGGTT
>CM052883.1:73590106-73627943 GCA_028534135.1 Potos flavus
ATTCATCCTTTCTGATGGAGGCATAATATTCCATTGTATATATGGACCATATCTTCTTTATCCATTCATCTGTTGAAGGGCACCTTGGCTCTTTCCACAGTTTGGCGATTGTGGCCATTGCTGCTATGAACATTGGGGTACATATGAATACAAAGTGTTCTTTATATCTGTATATCTTCTGGATACATGTTTTTATCAGGTATATGCTTTAAAAATATGTGCCTCAGTCTTTAACTTGTCTTCATTTTCTTAATAATATATTTAGGAAAGCAAGAGATTTTAATTTTGATAACTTAACAACTTATCAATTTGTGATTTTATGGAATATACTTTTGATATCATATCTAAAAACAGGACTTGAGGCACCTGGGGCCCTTGGTTGAGCATCTGACTCTTGATTTCAGCTTAGGTCATGATCTGTGCTGGGCATGGCGCCTGCTGGGGATTCTCTCTCTCCCTTTCCCTCTGCCCCCCTCCTTCACACACACTCTCTCTCACTCTTAAAAAAGAAAAAAAACAATAGGCCTCTAGTTATGGAATGAGAAAGTTAAGGAAACAAAAAACAGAGCACAAAGAATACAGTCAATGATTGCCATAGCAATGCAATGGGACAAATTGTAGCCATGTTTGTCGTAAACACAGCGTAATATATAAATTTGTCAAATCACTAAATTGTACACCTGAAACTAATGTAACATTGTGTGTCAACTATATTCAAATTAAAAAAATAAATTTAAAATATATGTAAATAGGGAAAATAATTCAAAATAAAATAAAAATTAAAAACAGTCAGTTGAGTGTCTGACTCTTGGTTTTGGCTCAGGTCATGATCTCAGGGTCCTGGGCTCAAGCCCCAGGTTGGGTTCCATACTCAGTGCAGAGTCTGCTTCTCTCCCTCTCCCTCTGCCCCCCTTCCCCCACACACTCTCTCTCTCAAATAAATAAATAAATCTTGAAAAAATATTTGCTTAGTGCAAATTCACAAATATTTTCCTTTTATGTTCACTTATAGATGCTTTAGTTTTAGGTTTTATTTTATTATTTTTTTTCTTATATCAATTTTTTATCGAGATATTATTGACACGTAACATTATATTAGTTCCAAGTTAGATCTATATCTCTCTTTGAGTTCGTTTTTATATATAGCAAGTGCCATAGATCAAAGTATTTTATTTACTTTATTTTGTTTTGTTTATTACTATTTTGCATATGGATGACCAGTTTTTCCAACATTATTTGTTGAAAAGTCTATCCTTTCTTCTATTAAATTTCTTTTGCACTTTTGTCAAACATAAGTTGTCTGTACGTGTGTGGATCTATTTCTGTTATGTTATTTTCCTTTGATCTACTTGTGCATCTATATGCCAATTATAATCAAAATAGTATACTATTGGCATAATTTGTAGTGTTGGCACCTCTCTCATTTCTATTGGTAATTTGTTTTTTCTCTTCTTTTCTTGATCAGTCTGGATTGGCTTGCCAATGTCATGGATCTTCTCAATAAACTAGCTTTTGGTTTCATTGATTTTTCTCTATTTTTTTTTATTTCTTTATTTCATTGTTCTTACCTGGTATTTAACATTTACTACCTTCTGCTTCCTTTGTGTGTAATTTCCTCTTCTTTTTCTAATTTTAAAGTAAGCACTGAAGTCATTGATTTGGAGCCTTTCTTGTTTTTGAATATAGGCACTTAGCACTATAAATTTCCCAGTCAATACTGCTTTAATGGCATCCTGCAATTTTTATATTGTGTTTTTATTTATAAAACATATTGTATTTTTATTTATATTTAGCTCACAATATAAATTTCCTTTCTGAGGGGCTCCTGGGTGGCTCAGTGGGTTAAAGCCTCTGCCTTCAGCTCAAGTCATAATTTCAGAGTCCTGGGATTGAGCCCCGCATCGGGCTCTCTGCTCAGCGGGGAGCCTGCTTCCCTCCCACCCCCGCCTGCCTCTCTGCCTGCTTGTGATCTCTCTCTCTGTCAAATAAATAAATAAAATCTTAAAAAAAAATTTCCTTTCTGATTTCTTCCTTGGCCCAGAGGTTATTGAGAAATTTTCTGTTAAGCTTATAAATATTTAGAAATTTTTTTTCTGATTTTTTGCTGTTATTGATATCAAATTTATTTCCATTATGGTCAGAGAATACATTTTATATGACTTGAATCCTTTTAAATTTATTGAGGATTATTTATGATTCTGAATATTGTGTTGGTAGATTTATCCATGCACACTTACAAAGAATATGTAGTCTGCGCTGGTTGGGTGGCATGTCTTTTGAATGTTGATTAGGTCATGTTGCTTGATAATGTTTTAGTATACTGTATGTTTTTCTTCATCTAGTTGTTCTTTGAATCACAGAAAAAGGGTATTGAAATCTTTAACTTTAATGTAGGTTTTCTATTTCCCCTTGTCTTTCTGTCAGTTTTTGTATTTTTAGATGCATAATTGTTTAAGATTATTATGTACACAATTAATTGACTCTTTTATCACAATGAATTTACCTTTATTCCTGGTCATATACTTTGCTACAAAATCTACTTAATGTAATATTAAAATAGCTACAACAGATATTTTCCTAATGTCAATATGGAATTTCCCATACTTATGCTTTTAGCCTAATGATCTTTTTGTATTTAAAGTGTGTTTCTTACAGTCTGCATATAGTTAGTTCTTCCTTTATAACCCAGTCTGACAATTTCCACTTTTTATTTACACTACTTGGACAATTAACCTTAATGTAATTAGTGGTATGGTTAGGTTTATGTCTGTCATCTTGCTATGTATTTTTTTATCTGTCCCATCTGTTATTTTTATTCCCATTTTTCTTCTCTTTCTGCTTTTTAAAATTAATTGAATGATTTTTTTTTTTACCCATTTTATTTCCTCTCTTGGTTTATTAACTGTAACTCTTTGTGGTAGTTTTATGGTTTTTAAAATACATTCTTAATCTACTTTCAGGTACAATAGTATAATAGACAAAATAGTAGTATAATATAATAGTATAAAAATATGTGATATATTATGATAGCAGCATAATCATTCTGTAATAATATGATACTATAATAGATGCATAATAATATATATCTCTAGCATATAACAGTCTACTTTCAATATTATACACTTTATGTAAATAGGAGAAATTATAGCTATGACTCGTCTCAACTTTTGAGCTATTAACTCACACACTTTCCTTATACATGTGGTATAAACCCCAAATGCATGTTATTATTTTTATTTATACATAAATTTAAATAATAAGAAATTTTGTCTTTCCTCTGCACGCCATTTCTTACCTTAGGTCCATATGTCCATGTGGTATCATTTGCCTTCTGACTGAAAGATTTCCTTCAACATTCTTATAATGTAGGTGTACTTATGATGAATTCTTTGAATTAGTCCTAATTTTCACTTTATTTTTTAGGAATATTTTTGCTTTGGGTATGAAATTTTTCTTTGATAGATTTTTCTTCTGGTACTTTAAATGTTATTCCACTGACTATTTGCTTACATTGTTTCCCATGAGAAGTCAACTGTTACCCTTATATTTGTTCCTACTGTGAGTGCTTTCACCTGTTCTGGCTGCTTTAATATTTTTTTTTAATTACTAATAGCTTTGAATTATTTGACTATGATGAGCCTTGGAGTAGTTTTTATTTCATGCTTCTTGTTCAGTAAGCTTCTTGGATCTATGTATTTATATATTTAAATGAATTTGGAAAAATTTCAGCCATTGTTGTTTCAAATATTTTTTCTGCCTTCCTTTTTGTGGTCTTTAAATAAATGAGTATTGGATTTCTTAAAGTTGTCCCACATCTCACTAATGTTATTTTCAGTGTTTATTCTCTGTGTTCTCATTTTGGATAGTTTCCATAAATCTTCAAGTTTAGTAGTGTTTTTTTTTACTATATCTAATCATTCTTTAGGGCTATCCAATGTCTTTTTCACCTCAGGCACTATAGTTTTAATCTCTAGAATTTTGCTTGTGCTTTTTTGGTATTTTCCCTATCATATTCACCATTTTAATATATAGAGAAATAGCAATTTAAATATACTTATCTGTTAATTTTAATATTTGTGTCAGTTCTGGCTTGGCTTTCTTGATCAATTACTGCCCTCATTAATCATTATGTTTTCCTATTTCTTTGTACGCAGATTGCTTTTTTTTTTTTTTTTTTTTGAGTGATAAACATTGTGAACTTTACCCTGTTGGGTGCCAGATATTTTTTGTATTCCTATAAATATTTTTGAATCTTATTCTGGATGCAGTTATTTGGAAACACTTTATTCATTTCAAGTCTTAATTCTATAAATTGTTAGATGCATCAGGAACAGTGCTCCATCTATCACTTATTATTCATCACTACTTAGGCAAAATATTCCTGAGTAGTCTAAGCAACAGTCCATGAATCATAAACTTTTCCACTCTAGCTAGTGGGAATAAGTTATTGCTAGTCATTTGTGATTGCTGGGTATTTTCTTTTATTTTTCAGATGTTTTTCCCTATCTGAGATAGTTTATTTACATGCAGGTGTTGATCAGTATTTTTGTGATTACTTGAAGGGGACCCTCTGTAAGTCTATGAACTTCTCTTTATGAACATCCCTCTTTTTCATACACTATCATGCAAACTCCAGCTGCCTTGGTCTTTCTGGGCTCTCAGCTCTATCTTGTCAATTTAGGGAAATGATTAAGGTCTGCTTGGCTTCCCCTTCTCTGTGCTCCAGCCCAGAAAATCTTTCAAGCAATGAGTTGAGGGATTCGTATAGTATGCCTAGTTTGTTCCCATCTCCCAGGGATAACTATCTTTCATTGTCTGATGTTAAGTTAAAAAATGTTTAATGTATCTTGCTTGTTCTTGCTTCAGGTGGAAAGGTAAATCATGTCCTTGTTACTCCATCGTTGGCAGATATGGATGTCACAATGGGTATCTCTGACAATATTCTTAGTTAACAAAAATGGTGTTGTAGTTATGTGCTTTCTGCATCCCAAAGAGTGAGCTTAAAGATTCACATTAATAACTCATTTGATCCCCAAGATTTCTCTGTAAGTCAGGCTTCAACCCAGCTCTAACACAGTAACTGTATGATAATGGGCAAATTATTTCACCTTTATGAGTTCTGTTTTTAATCTACAAAATGGTAATAATAATAATAATGTGTTATTATTTCCACAAAATTGTTGAGTGGACTAAATGAGATAATAAAAGTTGAACATTTAGCTTGTCACTTGATGTGTAGAAAATATTCAATATGGGGAAATCAGAGCATAGCATTGTTTAGTAACTTGTTGAAGATGACACAGCTGTCAGAGCTTCGGTAGAAGCTCAGTGGAAGCCCAGTGGAAGCCCAACACTATTTCACCCAAGAATGCTGTGGTCTCTCTTCAGGCAAAACAGGGTGACATGGAGGAAAGGATGTCACTTACCTGGCTAAGGTGGCAACACAGAAAAATGAAAATGTGGTTTTAGCTGTGGGGAGTGGGGGGGCAGTAGGAGGGAGTAGAGGAAACAAGTTGGATAGATAATTCCCAGTATGCATACCTCTAGAGCACTGTGTTTAGTGAGTCTGAGCAAAGGATTCTGATACCACAGAACTTGATAAGCTGTATGCTGTCTCATAATGAGGTTTCATAGTACCTAACAGCAGAATAAAGGCTCTAATAAATCTGTAGTAAGGAGAACTTCTTAACTTTATATTTTTAGGGACACTTGGGTGGCTTAGTCAGTTAAGCACCTGCCTTCAGCTAAGATCATGATTCCAGTGCCCTGGGATTGAGCTCTGCATCAGGCTCCCTGCTCAATGGGGAGTCTGCTTCTCCCCCTCCCTCTGTGTGCTCATGCTTCTCTCTCTCTCAAATAAATAAATAAATCTAAAAATTTTTAGATTTATTATTATTATTTATTAATTGATTAAAATAATTTTTGGCATATAAAATATATACATAATTAATATATACACTTTATGAAGTTGGAGGTAATAACACACCCACCCATGAAACTATCACCACAATCTATGCCATAAACCTATCCATCACTGCCAAAAGTTTCTTTCCATCACCTTATTTATTATTATTATTGTAGATATTATTATTGTATTATTATTAAGAACTTAAATATCTACCCTTTTAGTAAATTTTTAAATATACAATATTATATTAACTATAGACATTACACTGTGTAGTAGATTTTTAGGACTTATTTATCTTGTTTAGCTGAAACTTTGTACATTTTGGCTAATACTACCCCATTTTCTCTCTATTTGGCTCCTGCCAACCACCACTTCACATTCTGCTTCTGTAAGTTTGACTATTTTAGGTTCATCTTATAAATAGTATCATGTAGAATTTGTCCTTTTGTATCTGGCTTAGTGTAACATCCTCCAGGTTCATGTTACAAATGGCAAGAGTTTCTTCTTTATAGAGGCTGAATAATATTCCATTGTATCAATATATCGCATTTTCTTTATCTAGTCATCTTCTGATAGACATTTAGATTGCTTCCATGTCTTGGCTATTATAAATAAAGCTGCAATAACATGGGAGTGCAAATATCCCTTCAAGATTCTGATTTCAAATCCTTTGGATATATACCTAGAAGTAGAGTGCCACATCATATGGTAGTTCTATTTTTAGTTTTCTTGAGGAAACTCCATACTGTTTTCCATAATGGTTGTACCAGTTTACATTCCAACTAACAGTGTACTAGGCTTCACATTCTTACTAACAATTGTATCCTTTGTTTTCTTGAACAAAGCCATCTTAGGAAAAGTGAGATGATATTGCATGGTTTTGATTTGAATTTCCCTAATGGTTAGTGATGTTGAGCACCTTTTCATACATCTATTAGCCATTTGTTCATCTTCTTTGGAAACACGTATATACAGATTCTCTGCCCATTTTCAAAGTGGTTTTTTTGTTTGCTTGTTTGTTTGTTTTTGCTTTTGAGTTGTAGAAGTTCCTTACATATTTTAGATATTAACCCTCTATAGATATATAGTTTTCAAATATTTTATCCCATTCCATGGGTTACCTTTTTATTTTGTGGATTGTTTCCCTTGCTGTGCAGAAGCTTTTTGGTTTGACGTAATCCCACTTCTCTATTTCTGCTTTTGCTGCTTGAGCGTTTTGTGTCACATCTAAGAAATCATTACCACAGCCCATTCCCCGAAGATTTTCCCTATGTTTTCTTCCAGGTGTTTTAGTGTTTTACACATAATATGTAGGTCTTTGATCCATCTTGAGCTGATTTTGTGTATGGTATGATATAAGGATCGAATTTAATTCTTTTGCATGTGGGTGCCCACTTTCCCAGTACCATTTATTGAAGAGATTATTCATTTCCCATTGTCTATTCTTAGCACTCTTGTCAAATGTTAGTTGACCATATATGTGTAAGTTTATTTCTGGGCCCTACTCTGTTTTATTTGTTTATGTGTCTGTGTTTGATTACTGTATTACACTGGTTTAATTACTGTAGCTTTGTAATTTATTTGAAATTAGGAAGTGTGATGTCTCTAGCTCTGTTTTTCTTGCTCAAAATTGCTTTGGCTATTTGGGGTCTCTTGTGGTTCCATATACATTTTAAGATTATTTTTCTATTTCTCTTTTTTAACTCTTTATTTAAATAAATTCAGTTAACATATAGTGTATTATTAGTTTCAGAGGTAGAGTTTAATGATTCATCAGTTTCATACATCACTGTTCATTACATATATCAAGTGCCCTTCTTAATGCCCATCACCCAATTATCCTTCCCCCCACCTCCTCTTCAGTGACCTCAGTTTGTTTCCTAGAGTTCAACATCTTTTATGGTTTGCTTCCCTCTCTATGTTCAGCTTATTTTTCCTTTCCTTCCCCTGTGTTCATCAGTTTTCTTTCTTAAATTCCACATGAGTGAAATCATATGGTATTTGTCTTTCTCTGACTTATTTTGCTTAGCATAATACTCTCTAGTTCCATTCATGTCATGGCAAATGGCAAGATTTCATTCTTTTTGATGGCTGAGTAATATTCCATCATATATATCTATATCTATTTTTATACTTAATTAATATTAATATTAATTAATTAATATCTATACATGTCTTCTTTATATTTAGTTAATATTAATTAATTCTTCCCCTTCATCTGTCAATGGAAATTTGGGTTCTTTCCATATTTTGGCTATCATGGACATTGCTGCTATAAACATTGGGGTGCATGTGCCTTTCAAATCACTATGTTTGTATTCTTTGGATAAATACCTAGTAGTGCAATTGCTGGGTCATAGGGTAGCTCTATTTTTAACTTTTTGAAGAACCTCCATACTGTTTTCCAGAGTGGCTGTACCAGTTTGCATTCTTACCAGCAGTGTAAGAGGGTTCCCCTTTTTCCATAACCTCTCCAATATCTGTTGTTTCCTGAGTTGTTCATTTTAGATTCTTTTTCTATTTCTGTAGAAAAATAGCATCGGAATTTTGATATGTATTACATTGAATCTGTACATCACTTTAGATGGTATGGACATTTTAACAACACTAATTCTTCTAATCCATAAACATAGGATGTCTTTCCCTTTATTCATGTCTGCTTTTATTCATTAGTATGCAAGTCTTTTATTTTCTTGGTTAAGTTTATTCCTAAGTATTTTTTTTTTTAGTTTATTCCAAGTATATTATTCTCTTTGGTATTATTGTAAATGGAATTTTTTTCTTAATTTACTTTTTGGATAATATGTTGGTAGTATATAGAAATGCAACTGATTTTTTGTATGTTGATTTCAATATCTTGCAACTTTGTTGAATTTGTTATTGAAACAGTTTAACTTTGTTAATATTAATATTTCTTAGAACCGCCCTTTTTAGAGCATGCCCTGGACTTAAAATCTATTTTGAAGCTAAATTTTGCATGGTTTAGTGATGATTTGGTATGGTGTGACGAGGAAGAGTAAGGACTCTGGAGTATCTCTCATATTACTTCTTGGATGTCTAAGAATATGATAGGACTTCAACAATGAGAGAAAAATTACTACTAGAAGAACTGTTCTCACATTTACTCCTTCTTTAATAATAGCAGCTCCTATTTGAGGTCACCAGGGAAGTATGAAAGGACAATCAGCTTGATTCACACCTGTTAATGATGGAAAAAAAAATGGGAGTGAGAGAAAGACACATGGAAGAAATAATTAAAGAGACAGGAGAAGCAGAAGATGATGGAGTTACACAAACCAATGGAAAAGATAATTTTAAGGAAAAGGGAATTACTAGTTGTGGCAGGCAGAATAATGGCACTCAAAGATGTCCACATCCTAATCTCTAGAACGTGCAAATGCATTACCTTACATGTAAAAAGTACTTTGAGGATGTGATTAAATTAGGGTCTTTGACATGAGGAGATAATGTCCTGAATTATTCAGGTAGATCTGTGTAGTCACAAGGGTCCTTAATCATTGGAGAGGCAGGCAGATGAGGAGGTTGAAATGATGCAACGTGAGGAACATTTGAGTACCTCACTCCCCTGTTGCTGGATTTGAAACTGAAAGAAGGGGTCATGAACCATAGGATGCAGATGGTCTCTAGAAGCTAAAAGAAACAAAGAAATTAATTCTCTCATAGTACTTCCATAAAGAAGCAGCTCTCGTGACACCTTGATTTTATCCCAGTGAGACCCATGGCAGACTTCTGATCCCCAGAACTGTGCGGTAGTAAATTTATGTTGTTTTAAGCCACTAAGTTTTGGTCATTTGTTTCAGCAGCACCAGGTAATCATTACACTGGTGGTCTCCAATATGAAAAAGCCTGAAAAAACACTCCTTGCATTTAAACATTAAGAGGTAATTGGTGACTTTAATTAGAGGAGTGTCACTAAACTGTTGGGGAAAGAAGCCAGATTTGGGGAAGGACATTGATGGGTCAGTGGTTAGAAGAGGATTCCCGATCAAGCGGGCAGACTTTGCAGGATTGGAGACATTTCAGCCAATTAAAAGAAAAATAACAAAATTAGTCTCATTCTTACATGTTTTGTGAATTTACTATGCAAATCTGGAGTAAAAGAATCCTGCAGTACAGAATCAGATGTTGGGAACCGAAATATCTCCATTAAAATAGAGCAGAGAGAATGAGAAAAGTGGAATAGCTGGAATCATACTGCTGGAACAGCTGTTAAACATGGACTGCTCCCGGGTACCTGTCCTTACCCTGTAGCCTAGTTGGGACCTTCCGTATGTGTTCTGGACTTAACTTTACCACTGCATTTCCCTCATCACTGTAGAATTGATGACCTGCTTGTGTTTTGGCTTCCCCCCTTGGCCTGCACATCTTGGAAGATGGGGCTGTGTAGCAGTCACTATTGTGTTCTTCTGGCCAACATGATGCCTGGCATGCTCGCTGTACAAGCTTTCTAATATTTGTTACATAAGCAACTGAGTGGGAAAGCACCCATCATTTTGTCTCTTTTAGCATCTTCCTGCTCTTCTCTCCCAGCCTTGACCTTGTCTGTTCTCCCAGCCTTGCTCATGTCTCTCTTGCTCAAAAACCTTTCGGGTAGAGCCCATGTGGTGACTTCTGGTAGGCAAAGACTTGTGTGTTGATGGTCAGGTTTCCACATAGGTATGGCTGAGTGCATGCTCATCTCTGCAGCCAGAACTAGCTAGTGCAGTGATCCTGGGCTCTGCAACCTGGGGTGGTGGAAGGAGCATTGGACCTAAGGACCCTCTCAAAACCCCAGCTTTCCCTTTCATCAGGTGGGTGGCCTGGGCAGATTATATAACCACAAGAAACCTCCTCTTCCTCAGCAGATGGGATGCTTCCACTGAGGTTAGAGGCCTATGGTAAAGATTAGAAATAATGTATGTAAAGATATCCCAAGATCGTACCTGGCACACAGTAGGTATTCAATAAATTAGGGATTTCTGTTTTGTGTAGATGGGATGTCCACTAGTTTAAGACTTTGGAGGCCACAGAGTTGCACTCAAATCCTGCCACTCATGGTCTATGTAACTTTAATAACCTTACGTGTTTCACTTAATCTCACTTTGCCTCAGTTTTCTCAAATGTAAAGCATGTATAACAAAATCTTCCTCATGTTATATGTAATTTGTGAATTTGCTATGCAATTCTGGAGTAAAAGGAGATCTGCAGTATTGCAGAGAATCTGGCTCCTGATAATTCCTTTCTCCTTTCCTTTTCTGTGTTCTGAGACAGAGTCTGACAGACATCTTTGCTCTTTAGAAGCTCACCAGCAGCACAGCAGACATGCACGTGGAAGTCACTTCCTTGGTGCATGCTGATATGAAAGCTGCTTCCTGGTTTACCCAGGATGTGCTCAACCATGGCCTGTGTGGCACAGATGTATTTGGGGCCTTACTGCATTTAGAAAGTTAATTGTTCATTAAGAGGAAGGGACATTCACGGAGCTGACCTGACATCTTGATAAAATACCAAATGACTTTCAGTGATTTATGGGCACAGGCATGACTCCTTGCTGGCTTATGTCAGAATGGGCTGGAGTGATAAGCACACACTTATCTCTGGGCCTTGATGAATGACAGGGAAACCTTGTACCATAAAGGCAACAAAGCCACTGTGTGGGAAGAGGACTGTCACAGAGTATATTACAAAAGCCCAATCAGCCTCCTTGTGGGAGGACAATTAATGGAATTAAAAGTTAGAATTTTAATTATCATACAAATTAGAAGGAAATTAATCAGCTCATATTTTATGACTTGTCTTGGTGTGGAGCACTGCCGGTTAGGTTTTATGGCAAATCTTTGATTAATTGAGACACAGCATGAAGGTATAAAATGCAGACTCAAACCACATGTCAATATCCCCCTTTCCTCCTGTGCTGCCCCAAGGTTAGACACTGGATAAAGGAGAGATGATATTTGAAGATGCACACCCATGCATGCAAACACAGGCTTACATTATGGCTTTCCACAGACTGTTTGTTTGCCGTTTCATACTTTTTTAACATGGACAAGAATCTTTTGCCCCACCTTCTCTTTTTCATGTGATATTTTTCAACCTTTGTTTTCTGTCAGCCATCCTTTGGTTGGGAGACTCCTAAGTACACCATCATCTGACTCTGGGCAGACCTCAGGACTGAGTGTTACTGCAGAGTCATCAGTCAGAACTCTGCATCCCAGTGTCCATCCTCCTAGGTCATCCCAGAGCTCTGGATGAAATTAAGTTTTGGCAACTGAAGAATGCTTTTCACAAAGTCAGTTCTTTGAGTCAATGGCTCCATGTCTATCAGGTTGGATCCCTTAAGTCAGAGTGAAGGGATTTAGAGACAGAAATGGACAGCTGACCAGAGCTGCCTGGGACACACCACACAATGAGATTTGTCACTCTGTTTTTCCATACACAAAGAAGCTGCGAGTTTGCAGGTGACTATTTCAGGGAGGGAATTGGGGACAATGTGGATGGGAAAACAGTCTGTATGAGGCCAAGAATGAGTCTTGGATTAAAGATATCACTGGCTGGATGTTTGATAAACATATCAGCTGTAATGTGTCTGCCTCTGAGCTACTGATCTGTCCTGTACCCCTCACTTCACCCACAAACTATCCCTTTCACATTCTTCACATTCTTCTCCATTTTTGTCAATAACATTTCAGTCCTCCTATATGCTCAAGAAAATTTGAAGCAATCTGATCTCTCCGCAGATCTTGTAGATCCTATTATAAAAACATATGCAAAAGCAACCACTTCTTACCACTCCCTTTAGGCACATTGCTCTACCCACTGTTATCTGTCACCTGGGTCACCTGGCTACTGTGGTGACTTCCTACCATGCCCGCTTCTTCTATCCTTGCATACTTTGGTTGATTCGCAATAATCTGCCAGGATAAACCTGTTAAAATATACTCAAATTATGTCACCACACTGTTTAAAATCCTCTGAGGTCTGGGTCTCATTTGGTAAAAGTTGAAGACTTCATGGTGATCTGCAAAGCAATGTGATTTAGCCCCCTTGACCTCTCTGACTTCATGACCCATGTCCTCCTGTACTCACTTTACCTAATCTTGTGCCATTTGCACTTGCTGTGCTCTCTGTCAGGAATGCTCTTCCTCCTGGCAGCCTTGTGGTCCAGCTCCTTTACTTTATTTCAGCCTCATCTCAAATGCTTCCTTCCCAGGGAAGCCTTCTTAACCACTCTGTCCATCAGAGGAGTCTCCCTGCTCCATGCTCACTGCAGCCCATGGCACATGGGTGTTTCAGTAAATGGTCAACAGCTGGCTCAGGGCTGGAGAATGGGAGCATTCAGTTTGTAGTGCTTGCCGACTTCAGTGAAGTGAATGCTTCTACCATGACCAATTTTAAGTCACCAGAGTAATGACAACTGCCTTGCAAAACTCCTGAAAATGCAACAATTGGCTTTCACAAGCCTGTGCAGATAGTTGCAGGATACTCTGCCTATAGTCCTTTTTCTGTTCCATTTTTTTCCTTACTACCAATTCTTGATATATTATGTATTTTATTCATACATCTTATATATTAGCTATCACTCCCATTAGAATATACTTTTCATGGTGGCAATAATTTTTTAACTATTCATTGCTGTTTTTCCCAGCTTCTAGTACAGCACCTATCACATAGTAGGTACTCAATAAAATTTTTCTGAATGACAGTATTGATGGAAGAATGAGTACTTAGTATGCATTAGATGCTGATAAGTTTGGGGATACATAGATGAATAAGACAAGGTCTTTGACTTCTGTCTAGTGGTGAAGATAAGCCTCTGTAATATAATGAAATAGGAACTAAAATAGAGGTTGTTCCTGGTAGATATAAGAATACAGAACAATCATTGAAATAAGACTCAGATATGAGTTGATTGATTCTCATATGAATGGGGGATGAGTCTATAAATATTAATAGTATTTGACAAAGGGTCCCTGGAATATCCAGCTTCTAATATCCTTTCTCTTCCTTAAATTCCAGATATATACTCGAGATACTGTGGTGCTTTAGGAACTTGTCACATGCCTCTTAAGCCTCATACCAGTTGCTAGCTGGACTGAAGCACACAGCTTACTAAGTCAAAGCCCACAGTGTCCAATTTTACCACCCAGCCAATCCTGGAGCCACACTTAATAAAAAAGTCTTAATGCTCCAGAATGATCTAAAGTGGGAGCAAGTTACTTGTGCCTGCCTGGGAATATCCTGCGGCGCTCCACTCATGTGGTGTCATGAGTGTCAGGGACTTTAGGAAAGGTCACATCCACTTGTGTGCCTTTTAAAACACAGTGATCTTACATGAACAATGAATCTTGGAGCACTGAAAAAATAAAATAAAATTAATTAAATAAAAAAAACAAAACAAAAACACAGTGATCTTATTTACTAGCAAATATGGTTACAAAAGATCATGACTTTGTTAGGTCAATGTTTACTTCATTTTGAAGAAACATGAGGAGGGAATGAGGAGAAGGGTGATGCCTTTTCCTTCCCTTTATGGATCATTAGTGATTTAATGTGCAATTTATCACAGTGACAGATGTGTTTTGAAATATGGCAGGATGAAGGAAATGAACATTTTTTGGCAATGCTAAGTTACTTTGTTAGACACTACACACATATAGACTAAGAGTTGACAGAATTCCTGAAATCCTTTAATATATGCTCATAACCTATATGGTAATTTGGAACAGAGCGTAGGAATTCCTTGGGTGAGAGTTTCTTGTTGTTTATTCATCATGCTGTGTGAACCAAGTACCTCCTATTTGTCCCTCTACATGCATTCTCTTCCTTTCCCCACCCTGCTTAGTGTCCTGATAAGTGACCTACATGGAATGCAAAGACAGGTTCCTCACTGCCACACTTCTGGTTGGGTTGGGCCAATGTGAAGCCCAAGGGGAAGATCAGAGGGAGGAAGGAGAGAAAGTCAGTGTATCTATTCTTCTGGCTCCCTCATGCAGAGATACTGATGTACCTGTCTACCATGGGGCAGAACTGCTGTAGGTGGAACACTCTACTAATGTGGAAAGTACCTCTGACTGCTTGATGGCTGTTTGTCCTGAAAAGTTTTGTGGGTATTTCCTAAAGACCAGGATGGATGTGCCCTCCTTCAGGACAGTATGACATCTGCTGTTTCCAAACTGTGAGCACCATGGGTAGGGACCACCTCAGACCAGCTGCGAGGTTTCTTGTTGGACACAGGTTATGCCTTTACAGAATGTAAATATATGTCAAGGTCAGAACTTCTCAGAGGGCTTTTTATTTTGTTTTTACATATTTTCTTTTACTTTTTCTGCTCTGCTTCCTCAAAACAGTTTTCTCTACATTTCCCAGGGGTTTGAGGAAGCAGGGCATGGGAACAATTTGTTTTGCAGTTACCATGAAGGTAAAGCCAGGAGGCTTAAAGCTCCACTTATGACAGTCTCCAGCTTGAGTAGGTCCTGGGCCATATCTTCTGAAAAAAACTTCTGCTTTTAAGTAATTGGGAAAATACATACATACATACATACATACATACATACAAAAAACAGCCAAAAAAAACACCTCCCTTCTTCTTTATTAAGAAGATCTGCGGAAGAGTCCCCTTCTCCCTGGGGTGGGGGAGTTTCAAAAAGCAGAGGGCACAGAGCATTCCAGAACAATGATCTCATCTTGGTAACAATGATTTCTGTAGAAGATCCAGGGATACTTGGGTTAAAAGTATTTGGTATAGATAAAAATAACAATGAGATAACATCTTCATCTATAAATTAGAAAATGTTAAAAAATTTCATTCCAGTGTGACAAGACAGGCACTCTTACTTATTAGCATGGAGTAGAACACATTTGGAAAGAATTTGACAACATGAATGCAACCTAGAAGATAATTATACCTTTGGGTCTGCAATTTAACTCCTAAGAAATTATCGTCAGTAAAATCTAAAATGGTAGAAAAAAGCACTATGCATAAAGATTTATTTATTCAATAAATATTTATTGAGAGCTACCATGAGTGTATATCTTTCTAAGTGTTGGGAATGCAGCAGTGAATTAAGAACAAAAATGTACTATGCATGGATGTACTCCTTCAAGTCAAGAATGGGAGTCATTTGATAAAACTAAAACAAAAGCAAGGAATTAGAAGGGGTATCATTAAAACGTTCTTAAGGTTGTCCATCTATGGCCAGAATGAAGTATGTGCTCTGTAGCTTATTTTTCACACTGGTCACAGCAAAACACATTGGACAAAATAAAAAAGCAACTGCCTCAGAGCTCATAACAGGAGACAGACTGGGGAGGGGAGTCAAAGCTCCCAACATGAAAAATGACTGAAAAGGTGGCTGTGAGTTTCCTGTTCTGTTTAGTTTGGTTTTACTCTGTGTCAGTGTCAGAGACCCAAGGACAGGTCAAAATGGGAGACTATATAGCAAGTACAGTTGGCAAAACTGCAAAGTGGTCTGTTGCTCAAGACAGGATAGGAGAAAAAGTCCCCATGAGCCAGGGAGTGTGGAGAGGAGCCTCATAGTTTTTCTCTTTTCCCTGGTTTTCTTTTTTTCCTTTCCTGGCTCTGCCCTAAGGCCTATTCCGGTCACACTACCACGGGGTTGGCGTAGCAACTAAAACACCAAGAGGAAAATCAACTCCCTGGAAGGAGGAACTGGGAAAAGAGTTTCACAAGGAGTGTGTGGGGTATCCCAGATATATATTTTCTCTCTCTTTTACCACTTTGTCCCAAAGGCAGGAACAGTAATGTAGAACAGCACAAGTGGTTAAACCCCTGAAGGAATTCTGTCTTCCTGGACAGAGGAGCCAGGAAAAGGAGCCCCCAGGGATGGAGAGTATAGGAAAAAACTTGAGAGGGGGCATTGGAGAAGATGATCAATCTCTGAATGAACTGCCCCTAAGCTGAGTTTGTACAGAACACATCCAAGATAACCCCAGCAAAGCTTCCAGAATGGAAGTAGTACCATAGAAACCAAACCCTAGTTCCAATCCAAATCTTGATGGTGTGTGTGAGGGGCGGATCAAGCAGCACAGCAACAGCTGTGAGAACTGAGCTTAGGTTGGAATTAACACTCACAGAAGGTAGAATTTGCAATTCACATGCAGTTGGGTTGACTGCTGGCTTGAAAAGGAGAAAATCAATGTTCTTCAGAGAATTTCAACATGACCCAGAGTTGCATAACATGGTATTTAGAATTTGCAGGAAATGTCACCAATTCTCAAGGGAAAAATAGAATCAACTGTGGAAAATGTTATGTTGGTTGCTCAAGAACTTAAAAATATTATTTGCCCCAGGACATTATGTGTTAATAAAAAAAAAAAAGAACTTAAAAATAAAGCTACCCTACGACCCAACAATTGCACTACTAGGTATTTACCCCGAAGATACAAATGTAGTGATCTGAAGGGACCCCTGCACCTCAAGGTTTATAGCAGCAATGTCCACAATAGTGAAACTGTGGAAAGAGCCAAGGTGTCCATCGACAGATGAATGGATAAAGAGATGTTATACACACACACACACACACACACACACACTGGAATATTACTCAGCCATCAGAAAGGATGAATACTTACCATTTACATCTATGTAGATGGAACTGGAGGGTATGATGCTGAGCAAAATATGTCAATCAGAGAAAGACGATTATCATATGGTTTCACTCATGTGTGGAATATAAGAAACAGGACAGAGGACCATTGGGGAAGGGAGAGAAAACTGAATGGGAAGTCATCAGAGAGGGAGACAAACCATGAGAGATTCTTAACTATAAGAAACAAACTGAGGGTTGCTGGAGGGGAGGTGGGTGAGGGGAAGGGATAATTGGATGATGGGCACTAAGAAGGGCACTTGATGTGGTGAGCACTGGGTGTTACATGCAATTGATGAACAAATTCAACTTCTGGAACTAATAAAAAAAACTTGAGAAAATCTAAATTAATATTAACTGTATGAAACAAGGTATTTTTAGAGCTTCAAAATCAAACTAGTTCTAAAACTCCTAACAATAATATAATTTGTGGGGGAGCTAAAAGGTGACAAGTGATGATAATTCTGAATTCTTAAATTGAGAAGAAATTAAGGATACTGCTAAGATATACGTATTTCAATTTCATGGGTTACATATAAAATGGTAGAGTTTATAACAAATAAATTACAAAGGATAAAAGATAAGATGAGGGAAAATAGTCAAATCAATATAAAGAGAGTGAAAATCAAAAAGGAAGAAAAGAAAGGAAATATGAAATAGGACATGAGGAAACATAAAATACCATGCAGAAAAGAGGACTCATTTAGATAATACTTTCAGGGAGGATTTTTTGAGAAAAGGATGTTTGAACTGGGATGAGACACAGACAAGGAGAAGGAACCAGCATGAAGAATAACATTCAGAGAGAGAGAAAGGATCTGACCTTGATGCCAGAGTCAGGGCAAAGGGTCTGGACCACAGGAGCAGAAGTCGGAAAGGTGGAGGGAGCCAGTCATGTAGGGACATGATAGAAGGATTGGCTTTTACTCCAAGTGCACAGGAAACTTCCATGGGTTGTAAACAAAAGAGTAATATGGTCTGATTTTGATTTTAAAACTGGCTGCCTTTTGAAGATGAATTGTGTGGGAAATGAGTGGGGCCAGGGAGGCTACAGGAACAGTCCCAGAAGTAACCATCATAACTGAAGGAGATGTGCAGGGAGATGGATAAGTCCTGTGCTTAGGGGAGAGAACCAGACAGGATTTTAACTGGATTGATGGGTGTGGATAAGGGATGAGATAGAAATCAGGGATAGACTTTCACTATGCATGTGTTTGCGGGAGAGACTGTGGGGTGTGTGGAGGGCAAGAAAGAGGGAGGAAAAAGAAAGAGGCGGCAAGAAAGAGAGATGACGAAGTAGATGCCTCCATTTACTGAAGTAGAGCTGTTTATTTGGGCTGGAGCTCAGGGAGGTGGAAGAGTGTATATATAAGCATGTAAGACAAGAGAACAGATGTGGGTATAAAGCCATGGAACAAATGAGTTTACCAATGAAGGGAGTAAAGGGAGAGAAGAGGCCTCAGGACGACTCTCTGTGATGGAAGAAAGAAGCCAAGAGAGTAGCCCAAGAAAGTGCTATGATTGGTGTGAACAGAAATCAGGAGAGCATAGGGTTGTGAGACAAAGGAAGGAGTATCTCCAGAGGAAAGGAGCCCTGATGTGGTTAATGCTATTTGGAAATCATCTACGGCAAGGCCAGAGAAATGTCCTTTGCTTTTGGCAATGTGGAGATCATTGGGGTCCTTGATATGAGGAAGGGCTCATTTGGTGGAAAAGTGATAGTGGGGAAGGAAACTAGCTAGACTGGGTAAGTAGAAGGTGTTTTAAAATAAGTTTGTGATGAACTGGGAAGGGCAGAATGTACTGGCTATGTATTGTGCAAAAGATGGTATCATGGGGACCTGAAGAAAGACTTAGTTTTTAGGTAAAAGAGATTTTGCTGGGTCTGCAGGATCAAGAACTCTTGCTTACTTAGGAAGCTTTTGCTTCTCCTGGTGATATGGCCAAACAGTCAGAAACAGTCACTGTTGCCCCTCCCCCAATGCCATTGCTATCTGGGGTCACTCTGGCCTGGGAGGCAGCAAAGCTGTGTGTTGGTGGCTTGTGGAAGCATCCTGGGGATTGTAGCAGTTCTTCAATCAATGCTTACATTGTTCCTTCTGCTCCTTGCTACTGCAGAAGGGGATCTAGCCCAATACAGGATACAGCTGGAGAATATGGGCTCACAATCACTTGTATAAAATAAAACCCTATTAAACTTTACTTTATAAAATAATCCTTTGAAGGAAGAAATTTGTCTTCCCTAGAATTCAAACAGCATCCTGCGCATTGGTGAAGTTTCCATAATTATTTCTATTGATATTTGATGGCATAGTTTCCCTAATATAACAACAGCCTACTGTAGTTGAATGTGTTTTTATGTAAGGCACAAATCTAACTGCTTTATATGCATTAACTCACATAATCATTACAACAATTTTATAATCCCATTTTAAACAGGGGGAAACTGAGGCACATCAGATTAAGAAACTTTCTCAAGTTGTAGAGGTGGGATTTCAACTTGAGCCTGCTGCCAGATACTGTATTCTGAATTATTACATGCACTGCCTCAGTTTTGAATTGCACATTTTTAGGAAACTCACTGGGGAAAACAATAAATGGTCCACCAATTCCACAATAAATTGGGTTTATTCAACAGCAAGAGCGCTTTTGTATTCTGTGAAAACATGCAAGAGTTAGCTGTTTGGGAAGGTAGAGACAAAAGTAAAGAAAAACAGTTTATTGTCATCAACATTCTCCATTCTTGACAGGGATTATTTGGGCATCTTGTAAACACGTTACTTAAAAACACAAGTATGTGTGACATTATGTGTGTCATTTTTACATCACCTGATGTGGTGCTTGCCATATACAGATATTCAGAAAATATTTGTTATTTATGATGATGGGGAAATTTTAAGCCAAGGATTGGCAAACTTCTTCCAGAAAGGGCCATATAGTATTTCAGGTTCTATGGTCTACACAGTCGGTGTCATAACTACTCACTCTGCTGTAGCTTGAAGTAAATGAATAAGTTGCCTATGTTCCAATAAAGATTTATATACAAAAAGAGATTGAGGTCAGATTTGAGCCACAGGCCATAACCTACTCTTGGCTAATATGGGCAATTACACACACACCCATTATGTATATATATATGTATGTATGCACATGATAGATAGATGATAGATAGGTAATGTTAAAAATGACAAGTCACTGCTACTACCTGGAAATGTATTTTGCATGCAAAGAGCCTTACCCTCTGCCTCTGCGTCTTTCGTTCAGCCCTCAGTGTGCAACCCCTTTCTCAGTCACTTAGAATACAGCAGAGGGTGTGGGAGCCTATAGCCCATGGATGCATGTGACTGTTTCCTCCTCTTCCAAGGGGTTAACTTTGATTCTTGGTCCCAAATCAGAACAGGCAGACAAGGGACTCCCTTTGACCTCATTTGGAAAAAATGCTGATCCTTCCTATGGAAGGCATGAAGGAGGACCATAGAGAGAAGGGGTGACTTGAGCAGAGACATCCATACTCAGAGGTTTTTATTGGGGCTGATGTCAGTTCATCTGCTCCTAAGAACCAACTATTTGGCACATTATAGAGACTCAAAGCTAGCTATTGCTCTGGTTCTTGTCCCCACCTGACTTGCTTTTTCAAAAATGAGAGAAACCCATCAGTGACACAAAAGAAACCCTGGTGTTGAGACCAGAACATACACATCAACAGAAAAAGAGCCTCTGCATATTTGTATTTGATTTATTTGGCTAGTTTTTTTTTTTTTTAACTGCTTTAGAAAATCTTTACATATGGTCTGAGCTAAGTAAATGTCTGCCTCTCAACCAGACATGAGAATTTTTGCCAATTTTAGTAAAATTTGCTTGAGTTATATTTAACTATGAAATCAGTTTCTTTATTTTTTGTTTTCTTGTTTTTAAGGAAACAATTTGTATGCTTACCTTTTACCCTGTAAAATTAGCAACTAGGCGTAATTGGCAGGATTCAGACCTAGGTCTGGCTGGGTGTTTTGCCCATGGCCCTTTTGCTGTTGTAGGGTCTCAGAAGGCAGACTTGGAACAGAGAAGGCAGAACATTTCAGGGAGATATTTAATCTGACTCTACTACTACTACCTCCATCATGGAGAAGGGGGACAGAGTAGGAGGTGGAGCAAAAAAGAGGGGGAGTGGAGAAGAAATTATTCTTGAAGGTATCATTTACTGAGTACTTATTATGTGGCAGAAACTGAAATAAGTAGTTTATATAAATTACCTCTCTTTTTAATGCTCTAATTTTCATGAAAGCCTTGTAGGTAGGCTTTATTACCCACACTTTAAAGAATAGGAAGCAGAATCAGAGGTTAAATTTGTTTATAAGGTCACAGAGTTACTAACTGACAGAGCTGAAATGGGAAACACACGTTGACTACACAGAGAATGCTTTTACTGCCACACTAGCTCAGTTCCCTTTTTTGCTTAGTGCTATTTAACAGCTGAATGAACCCCTTTCTTTGTAAGTATTCAGAAATAGCACAATCATCAGAGATAAGTGGAATTTATCTGTTTTATGGCACTTCCAGCACCAACATTTCATAATTCTAATAGAGTATTCTAGGAGAATCCCAGAGAAATGGTATCTTATGGAACATATTTTGATAGATTCGGCTCCCCTCTGACTTCAGAGAGGGGATTAGTCTCAGCAACATCAAAGCAAAGCAAAGCAAAGCAAAGCAAAGCAAAGCAAACCAAATTAAACCACCTTCCTAGACAGTGGGTAGATCGAGGAGCTGTCAGTTCTGAGTAGGGGCCTGAAATGAAGAATTGGAAATCGTTGGAATAGGTTCTCTCCAGACCTATGGCATTGCATATGATAGGTACACACAGAGCCCTGGCATATGTCCCCAGATTTCAACTCCAGCTACTGGTATCTTGAACAATTAGCCTTCTGCAATTTGGTGGGATAGCCTTTCATTTAAAAATGATTTTCTATTTTTATTCCTCCCTCTTCAGCACAATTCCCTGTGATTTCCATGGGTTAAGGCCTTGATCATGGTTAGCTGACATCTGGACTAGCAGCCCATCCTCTGGGGCAGAGGTGACGGGCTTGGATCCCATGCAGGCCTAGCCCCTGAGCAACCATCAGTGTAGGGGCGGTACAGAGAGAACTTTCCCTTCAAGGCCTTCTTGATCTTTCCTTTGAAACATTCCTGCCTGACACTAGACTGTTCCAACTTCCTAAAAAGGGGGCCCTGTTCTGGGTTCTTCCCAGAACCCAGTTCTGTGTTCATGAACTGTTCTGTGGAGAGAAGCCTGTAAGCCCTTTCTGCCCTTGGTATGAGCTTGGCTGCTGCTTCTTTTTGACTCTGGCCATGACTGGTCTTCTGGTATCAGCTGGTGTGGATATGGGTGGAGTCCTGGAGGGACCTGGATGTCTAGGAGGGATGTGGGAGCAGTGCCCCGAGCCCTATCCCTGACCTAGGTGCCCTTACTCTAGTCATGGGACTGTGCCAGGCTCAACCTCAGCCTCCTTGCTGCATGGCTATCTTGGGTGTCTCCAGAAGTCTCCTGTGATGAGAATACAAAGGTAGACTTTATGGTCAATTTCCTTATTGAATTTGGTCCTCACTACAATGCCATAAAGTTGTTGTGATTTCCAGGGTTGAATACATGAGAAATCTGTGAAGATAGATTCAGTGACAGGGTCTGAACCCTGGTCCGTGGATATTCACTTACCAGCCTGCACTTGTGCATTGTGATGGTGCCTCCCTGTGGGCATTACCAGTCCGTGGAGAAGAGAGAGCCATCTGATTGTGGCTACAGTAAATACAAAGAGCAGCGAAATCAGTTGTAGGTGCCTTAGCCTACCAATTGTTTCCTCTCACTTAACGATTTTCTCATGTTCCACCTTCTAAGAGGCCATGATTTCTGATCAGTAAAAAAGCTGGTGGTGGAGAAGACCCTTGGGACCTCAGGAGATTGGGTTATACAGCAAGCCTCTCTGTTGTTTGTCATGTAATTTTGACCACTTGACCTCTCTTGGGCTTTAGTTTCTTCTTTGGTGAGGTTAAGGGGTTGAACTGGAAAAACTTGTGAGGTTATCTTTGGATCTAACATTTTGTAATTCTGTGCATAAGCTTGTGTTGCTCCTAACTCATTAATGTCATCTTAACAGATATTGAACTATTACCTTTGAATGGTAACTTTGGTGATGACTTTTGTTGAATGCCACCTGATTTCAGATTTGCAATATGAGGTTTCTAAAGCATGAGTAACTTGCCCAAGTTCTCAGAGATGATAGTGGTACTGCCTCTTAGAAACCCAGGTCAACCTGATTCTATGTCTAGGGCTTGATGATGGAATTCCTGCATCAGCAAAGGACTGAAGTAGTTTCAGAGTAAGGAAGATACTTTCCAGAGTTCCTAGGATCTGTAATTGCTTAGTTCGCTCCCCTTTGTGCATTCTGTGCAGAAAAAGCATGGGTACACCCAGTTTATGACAGTGTCCTGCCTCAATGTCCAAGACAGCACAGAGCAAGCAGGTGGGTAAACTTTGACTGCAGAGACTTGGTATATTAGTGATGTCAACATCAAACTATGAAAACCCAGGTCCGCATTGGCTGTGAGCCCAGCCACTGTACTACCAATTTATAGTTGAGGCAAGGGAGCTCAGAGAGGCCACTGAATTGCTGGGTCAGCAGAGCCATCCCAGAATTGCACATACTTTTCTTCCTCTCCCTGACCATCATCTTCTCTCCTGATTGATTCCTGTTGCTTACTCCACACACTAATTTGTACTTTCTAAAGCTTCTTCTAGTTCAGAGAGCCACTTGAAGCATGGTAAATATCATTGTGTCCAATACCGCCCTGTTCATTTGTCTAGGAAATGCTTGGGCTGTTTGTGATATCTTTCCTTTTCTGGTGCCACGGGGAGATTTGCTGAGTTTTTTGTCCATGAGCCCACACACACACCTGGCTTGCTTGCAGATATTCATTTCCAATCCAATGGCTTAAAACAACTATGCAATCCTTTCTAAAGGGCTGTAGTCTCCTCCCCTGTGACAGACACAAACAGGAAGCAGATGCACATCCTGTGCCCACTCTTCAGGTTCGACATGTTGGATTATAGAGAGATTCTACTCTCTGGAGTTCCCTGCACTTCTGGTAGACTTCTGCTGTGTTGATTGCAGACAAAAAAGGATCTGGATGGCCATCTGAGGCCATCTATTCCAGGCCAGAACTTCATAATGCTGTGGCGAGCTTTATGCTCAGTATAATCACAATTGTACCATGAAAAATCCTTTAGTGCTAAAGAGTTGATGGCCATCAGAACATGCTGCCTTCATGAGAATTGATTATTTCTCTCTGGTGCAGGCATCCCAGAGGAAACTGGGATGTGGACCAGTGATTTCTCTGCATCATGCTTCTTAAATTGCCAAGACTCCTTCCAGATGGTCTGTGCTCTTGAGTGCTCTTGAGGGGCTTCTGTGTTTCATTTGAGTCAATCAAAGACTTTGCTTAATATCTTTGTTATTAAAAGACAGCTTATAGTCTCTCTACCCTTTCCTCTCTCTTCTCACCCCTGTAAGTTGAGTACCATTCTGCTGAGGGCTTGCAAAGGACAGTGGAAAACAACACTATATAGTAAATTACTCGAAGCCAGCTACATTTATTCTTGATGTGTTTTTTATTATCTAGATCCTATCTGTTAATTCTTAGCTTTGATTTTGTCTCCAAATCTTTGGTTTTTGGAGATGTAGCCAGACTTCCTTCCTTGATCCTGGACCCCATGTGTGAACCTGACTTCGGTGTCCTGCCTCCTCTTCCTACTCTTCTCTGATCCTTGGGCAGTAGTTGGTGTTCTCCTGGGAAACTGCTTCTCTTTACAACATGATGATGCTGAATGATCACTTTGCTTGGGAACTGAGTTTGTAACCTCATTTTGCAATTTGTGGGTTGATCTTATTTCTCTTTCCTCCATTCTTTTTTTTTTTTTAACTTTTTATTTTGCTTTTTTTCCCAAATACTTTTATTTTATTTTTTGGGTTACAAGATTCATTGTTCAGATACCATAGCCAGTACTCCATACAATACGTGCCCTCCTCAATACCCACCACCAGGATCACCCAACCCCCCACCCCCCTCCCCTCCAAAACTCTCAGTCTGTTGCTCAGAGTTCACAGTCTCTCATGGTTCATCGTCCCTCCGATTTCCTCCAATTTACCCCTCCCTTCCCTCTCACAATGTCCTCCATGTTTTTCCTTATGCTCTACACGTAAGGGAGACCATATGATAATTGACTCTCTCCGCCTGACTTATTTCATTCAGCATAATCTCTTCCAGTCCAGTCCATGTTGAAACAAAAGTTGGGTATTCATCCTTTCTGATGGAGGCATAATATTCCATTGTATATATGGACCATATCTTCTTTATCCATTCAACTGTTGAAGGGCATCTTGGCTCTTTCCACAGTTTGGCAATTGTGGCCATTGCTACTAGGAACATATTTTTAATGTTATAGGGTATGCATAGTCAAGAGTGGAGGAAGTGAGTGGTGCAATGCATTTGTTTTGATTGGCAGGGGGCTTGCATGTCAGCTTTTGTTACAAAAGCCCCAGCAAGTGTTGTAATGTGTGCTTTCTAAAACAGAGGCATGTGGAGGTCCTCCTTCAGGTTCCCCACGTTCAGAAGCTAGGACTTTATTAGTCAGGACTCTTTTCAGTTGTGAGGAAAAAAAACAACTTGAACTTGCATGAGCACAGTGGGGATGTGTTGACTCATGTTATTGAGAAGTCCACAGAGAGGTTTAGCTTCAGGCATGGCTCAATCAAGGAACCCAAGATAATGCATCTTATTCTGAATTTCTCTTTTTCTTCGCCATTTTATTCTGTGTTGTTTTCATTCTCATTATGCAGGTAGACTCTTTCAAGTAGTGAGTGAAGATAGCTGTTTGCTTCCTCAGATTTATTTTCTCCAATATTCCCAATTTCCCAAATCTGGCAAAAAAAAAAGAGAATTATTTTTGTGAATGGCTCCATGTGGAAAATATATATATCTATATATCATTGTGTTCAAGAAAATGGAGTACACCTATGGTGGAACATAAAGAGGGGATGTTCCTCACTCAGTCTTTCTGCTCAACTGGGGTCTTATTCAGTCATTTCTTTTATTAGTAAAATGGTGAATTTATACAGAATTGCAGTTGTCCATGCTCTTTGTCTCTACAGCCACTGAAGTGCCAGAGGGAGGAATTATCTTTCCCCAGCCACTTGGATATCTTAGATAACCATGCTAGTCCTTTTGCTGCAGCCAAAGAAGGCATCATGGGCAACTTGACTGTAATGTCATTAGTCACACTTTCTACGACAGCTTGTATCATCTGTCAGTATCATCAGCACCTTCATTAAGAGGGAGAACTGAGTATGATTTTCTTTAACCTAGGATATAAACAGGCTTAATATCCATGATTTAAAAATGGCTTTGTGTTTAAGGAGTTTGCAATCATACACGTTAGTTACTCCAAAGAAAAGCAAAAACATTAGGGTAGTTGGCTCTCATCAGAAAAAAACAAGCATAGTTGCACAGAGTGCCAGGAAACCATTTTCATTTGAATCTCAACATTATTTCACAGATGGTCTGTTAGCCTGATGCATTCATTAGAGGTGTGATTTTACACAAGAGCCCCTATTGCACTGTGCCATTGCTTAAGTGGTTTCTTCCCCATTCCCTTTAAAAAACATATAAAGATCCTCAAAAATAACCTGCCATAGAGCTAGTTCTGGTTTCCTTGTGTGAGTGTTCTCACATAAGGATGCATCTTTTTGCTAAGAATAATATACTTACTGCTTTACATTAAACCATGTATTGATTATTTATTACCTTTGTTAAAAAGCCAATTTACTTCTCGGTGTTGGTAATTGAATCTGAAGCCCTGCCATGCATCATCAGTCCGTGTCTTCAAGGAAAAACGAGAGATGATGTGCAAACTGAGGCTCCAAGGCACCTGCAAGAGTAGGCACACTCATAACTTATATTTTATGCATTTCTCATTTCAATTAGCAAAATCTGTCTATTTCTTCCTTTCCTCTATGTTAATCTCCCCCTAATAAACAATCTTGTTGCATCCTTCAGTAGGGAGAATACATCTTGTAGATGCACCAATTTGCAATAGCTGTCATCCAGAAAACTGAATCACAGAATAAATAACATGGATGGAATAAACAGATAACTGAAGGCCCTTTTATGGTGAGTCACTTTATGGTGTGTGTGTGTGTGTGTGTGTGTGTGTGTGTGTATGTTTGTATATATATAGTGCTATTTCTAACAAGACATTAACATGGCTAAGAGGGCTGTCAGCTGCTGTAAACCTTGTAATGGTTTGCTATTTGTCTTTGCTACCAGAGAAACAGAAAAGCTTTTATGTCATTGCATTGGGAGAGCACATCCTAGTGACAATTTTCAAATGTTAAAAAATTCCTTAATGTAACTGACAATTTTTGATGGACAATGGTTCCATAGAAGGCTTGTCTTTCCAACTGTCTCATTTCCAGTGACTTGTAACTGAAATATTAAACAGAGGAAGGCAAATTTCATCTCTGCCTGCTTATGTTATCTTTAAAAGGAAAAAAAATAGGGACAATCAGCAGGTTGAGAAGTGATGATAAAATTGTAATTTCTTTGAATCTAGACACACCTCTTGCATTCCTAGTGACCTAAGCCTGGCCAGGTTAGGCCTCCCATCCTCAGGACAAGTACTTAGGGACAAATGGTGAGTATTCTAGAAGCTTCAAGACCAGCCCATTAATCTGAGAATTAAAGAAAAACTGTTAGAAGCTTGAAAAATGCATGTTGAATGTGAAGTGGACTGGCATAGCCCAGGAAGCGCCCTCCTCACTTGTTGGCCCTGTGCTTATGGTGGTAAACTAAGGCACGTAAAGTGGCAGCTGTGATGGGGCACATTTAGGACCACAAGTCAGAACTGAATTTCTGCCTTCGGGATACTGCCCCCTAGCCGTGAGAGTTTGCTCAAATAGTCTAACCTCTGGCTTCCTGTTCCTCCTCTGGACAGATTAGGCTAAAAATACCTTATCCTCCTGGCTCACAGATTACAGAAGACCTGAGGAAATGATGGTATCAGAGCGATTTGGAAAATCTGGGGGGTTTGGAAAAGAATAAAATCACAGGCTAATGAAAATCGTGCATTAGAGAAAACCATTTGGAAATTTAAGAGCCAAAACAAATACCACATAGTTGGGCTCCTAAGCATCTACCACCTATGTCCTACCTTTCTCTGATCCAGTTCTACTTCCAACATTGTCTGTGGGAAGAAAGTTGAGTCTGTCTTTGGAGACTGTGTCACTTTCTAGTTACTTGTCTATGAAATAGAGGCAATAATAACTTATCTTGTGATATTATAAAAATCAAGTAAGATAAGGTATGCTGAGTGCCCAGCACATAGTAGGCACATGTAGATGCTGTGTAAGTTAGTACACTCTAAGCAGAACAAAACATGAATGCATTGGTATAGAGGGCCAGGAAAACATTTTCCTTACTTCAGCTGTGTTTTCTCACTGTTCATACTTGTATCATTCCTTCATTATTTCCTCCCTGTAAGCACCTGAAAGGCCCACCAAGAGTGTCTCTGTGGGAGATTAATCTTATTCTGAATCAGCTTCTCTGTAATTCCCCTGGATTGTCAGATTCTAGTTAGTGGAGATTATCCCAGCTTGCTGTACAACTGTCATGATTACAGAGGCCACCCAAGCTTAAGCAAGGTGGGGTTGCAGTGAAAAGAAGACCTTTGGCCCCTCTTCCTTGAAAGAGTGGAGATGCTAGTCAGGCTGGGAGAGTGCATACCCGGCTAAGGTCTTCCAGCCTCCATGTGTGGGAGAATATTCTTAGAGTCGTGTTATTCCCTGAGAAGAGCATGAGGATGAGCAGCCCAGATATGGGGTGAGGATTAGGTTCCAAGAAATAGAATTGGCCTTCAGAGACCCAGAATCTCCCTGTAGAACAGAGAGGGGTGTAGGTATGTCTATATGTTTGTGATATGAGTTTGGTGTGCTGTGTATGTGAATTCATGTGTGTGTGCTGTGTGCCTGTTTGTATGTTTGAAGGGGTATCAGAGCTTCCTGGCTCTGGAGGACAAAGTAGGGTACCTCAGTTGCTTTGTATCTCATTTCTGGAGTCATGGTACAACTGGAAGAGAAACAAATCAGTGGCCCAGAAAACCAAGGAGGAGTAGTTTTAATCTCAGAGGAAAAATGCAAAGACATGGAAATCATGAAGGAGATAAACCGGCAGACCCAAAGGACAGATCTATCACATGCAAAATATAAGATGGAGAAGGAGAAGGAACAGATGGGGAAGAGGCAATGATTAAACACATAGTAGAGGAAATAGTCGCTGATATGAAGAAAAGATGTTCACTGATTAAACAGGCTAGGTTCTAGGCAAGATGGATACCTTTCCCAATAAATTTGTGAAGTCTAAAAATAAAAGGAACCTCATTCATTCAGACTGTAATAGTTACATACTAACAAAGGAAAATGGATTTTTTTTTCTCATCTGCAACAGTGGAAACTAAAAGACAATACGAAAACCTTACAGATCACTGAAGAAAATAGATAAAAACTCAAAAACCCTCCATCTACTTCTGACACCATTCTCTAGCCAGGCCAGAAGAAAGGCATTTGTGGATGCGCAAGGATACAAAGAAGAAATAAAGCAGAAATTATCACATATCTGGAAATCAGTAACTAAATGGAATGCATATCAGGAACTACACATAACATTATATTCAGATTTAAACTTATAACCTCGAATGTCTTCATTATTAAAGACTGGTAATACAGGAACCAAGAACACATATTAAAGGCAAAAGCAAAATATAGAAAAAGTAAAGAAGGAAGTTGATTTTGAAAAAAAATAATTAAATGAAATTTTAAAACAAGAACAAATAAGTTCTATTTTTATTTGTTCTTAAAGGCCAACAAAATAACTCTCATGAGGTCAATTTAAATGAAAAAAGTGATTTGGAGTAAGAAAAAGCAAAATAAAATCGCATATTTATTCATTTATTTATTTATTTATTTATATTTTATTTTATTTTTTCAGTTTTCTAAGATTCATTGTTCATGCAACACACCCAGTGCTCCATGAAATATGTGCCCTCTTCAATACCTACCACCAGGCTCACCCAACCCCCACTCCCCTCCCCTCCAAAACCCTCAGTTTGTTGCTCAGAGTCCACTGTCTTATGGTTCATCTCCCCCTCCGAAAATTGCATATTTAAAAGAACAAAATTATGAGAATAGTTTGTGTAACTCTGGCCAAAAAAAAGGAGGAAATGGATAATTTCCTTGAAAATATAGAATATCGAAAATTCAAAAAGAAATAGAAAATTTGCATAAAGGCAGTTACCAATGAAGAGGTCGGAAAGATGACTAGCAGGATACCGTTAAGCAGAGACTATATAAAGAGATATTATACAGCTGTTTACTTATCCTTTAAATCATATGCAATTCCAGTTGTTTATACTATGCCACAGTTACTCTCAGTGTGGTTCCCAGACCAGGAAAAATGCTTTCTCACGTCCTCCAGCCCCTAGACCCACTGAATCAAAAACCTTGAGATGGGATGCAGCAACCTGTGGTTTAACAAATCTAGCAGGTGATTCTGATGCACACTTGAGCCTAAGAACCACTACTATACCAAACCACAGAAAAAGTATGAAAACTCCCTGTGGCTGGTACATTGTTCTCTCTCTCTGCTTATTATCTATCATTTATCTATCTATCTATCTATCTATCTATCTATCTATCTATCTATCTAATCTACCTATCATCTATCTATCTAATCTATCATCTATCATCTATATATCTATCACTTTATCTATGTATCTCTCTTTATCAATCTATATCATCTATCTAACCATCTTTTTATTTTAGGTATGCAGATTGCACAAGTTCCTAATTTCTAGAAATTTTTAAAAAATATTTATTTATTTATTTATTTGAGAGAGAGAGAGCATGAGCAGGAGGATGGGCTGAGGGAGAAGCAGACTCCCTTCCACTGAGCAGGGAGGCCAACTCAGGGCTGGATCCTGATCCTGGGACTCTGGGATCATGACCTGAGTGGAAGGCAGACACTTAACTGATTAAGCCACCTAGGTGCCCTAGAAATTTTTTTTTAATTTAAAGATAATTCATGCTCCTCCACCATCTTTGGTGTGGGTGTTGAATTTTATGAGGTACTTTTCTCAAATCTGTTGAAAGATCATATGATTTTTCTTCTTTACTCTGATAATATGATTTAATTTTACATTAAACTATTTTATTCTTGGGGTGCCTGGGTGGCTCAGTCAGTTAAGTGGCTGATTCTTGGTTTTGGCTCAGGTCGTGATCTCCAGGTGGTGAGATTGAACCAGGCTCTGCACTCAGCAGGGAATCTCCTTCAGGATCTTCTTTCTCCCTCTGCCCCTCCCCCCCGGATAAATAAATAAATCTTTAAAAAAATGTTTTATCCTTGGGGCACTTGAGTGGCTCAATCAGTTAAATATCTGACTCTTGGTTTCAGTTCAGGTCATGATCTCAGGGTTGTGAGATAGAGCGCTTCTTTGGGATCCATGCTAGGCCTGGATTCTGCTTAAGATTCTCTCTCTCCCTTTCCCTCTGCTCCCCTCTACCCACTTGCACCGGCACACTCTCTCTCAAAAAAAAAAAAAAAAAAGTTTTATTCTTGCCTTAAAACTTGTTTGATCATGATGCATCATACATTTAAGATATTTTTTTTATTTAAATTCCATTAGCCAACATACAGCGCATTATTAGTTTCAGATGTAGAGTTCAAGAATTCATCAGTTGCTTATAACACCCAGTGCTTATCACATCACACGCTCTCTTTAATGCCCATCATCTAATTATCCCATCCCTCTACCCACCTCTGCTCCAGTAACCCTCATTTTCTTTCCTATAGTTAAGAGTTTCTCAAGATTTTGTTTGTCTCATGAAGTTTCATTGATATTTTGTTTAGGATTTTTGCAGTACATTCATGAATAACATTGATCTCTAATTTTCTTTTTAGAAATACATCGGTTAAATTTTTGTGTAACAGGGTTATTATGCAGGAGTCATAAAGATGAGTTGGGGAGTGCTTCCATTCTCTTTCTGTAAAGGAGTTTGTGGAATAGTGATATTATTCCTTCCTTATTTGGTAGAATTCACCAGTGAAACCACTGGGCCTAAAGTTTTCTTCATAAAAAGGTTTTAATTAGAAATTTTATTTCTTGATCTCTCTCTCTGTCAAATAAATAAATAAATAAATAAGAAATTTGATTTCTTAAACAATCATTTGTGTTTTCATATTTTTAATTCAGATCTCCTATTCTTCTTGTGTCAGCTTTGATAAATTGTTTTTTAAGTAATTTGTCTACTACATCTAAGTTGACAAATTAGTTATCATGAAGTTGTTTAAACACCTTTCTTTTAATCATTTAAACATACTAATGAGATATAATTCACTTATCATAAAATTTACCTTTTTAAGGTATGCAAATCATTGGTTTTTATTTTTTATTTTTTGGATAATAATTATTTTATTGTGATAAAACTTAAAAAATAAATTTTAATAATCTTAAGCTCACATTTAAAAATATTCATGTAAGCATTTACATATACATCTACCACCCAGATAAAAATGTAGAATATTTCCACACCAGAAAGTTATCAAACAGTAAACCCTACCCTACAATGGTAATTATTCTTCTGACTCCCTCCACAGGTTACTGTAGTCTGTTTTTGAACTTAATATAATTGAAATTACAAATTATTTTACTAATTCTTTCCCTAAAAGTTCTGCCTATGAGTTTATGCAAGCTGTGTGTCAAGAGTTCATTCTTCTCTATTGCTCTGTAATATTCCCATATACAAATAAATCATGATATATTTAACTATTCCATTTTTGATGGGTTTTTAGTACATTCGAAAAGTTGTGTAACCATCACCCCAATCTAAGTAAATAAAATTTTCTTCATCTCAAAGAGAAACCCCATGTCCTTTAGCAGTCACTTCCCTTCCTCCTCCCTGAGGTCTAGTCTAGTCTAATTTCAGCCTCTGTGGATTTTTCAATTTTGAATTTTTATATCAGTGAAATCATGCAGTATATGATCTTTTGTGATAAATTATTTCACTTAGCCTAGCCTAATACTTTCAAGATTCATCTGTATTGTGGCATGCGTCAATACTTCATTCTATTACTGAGTAATAATTCACTATTGAGTATACATCATATTGTTTATTTGTTCATAATTTGGACATTTGAGTTGTTTCCACTTTTTGGTTATTATGAGTAATGGACCATTTGTGTACAGGTTTTTTGTTTTGTTTTGGATATATGTTTACATTTATCTTGAATATATGCCAAAGGATAGATTTGCTGAGTAACACGGTAACACTATTGATATGATCAAATGTACTTTTGGCTATTTGCACATTTTTCTTGGATGAATGTCTGTTGAGTTCCATTGCCCAATTTTAAAAAGTAGGTTACTTGTATTTTTGTTATTCAGTTGAAAGGTAAGTGGACTCAATTTCTTTATCAGATATAGAATTCAAAAGTGCATTTTCCCATTCTGTGAGTTGTTTTTCTTCACTTTTTTGGTGGTACTATTTTCAGCGTAAAAGTTTTTAATTTTAATGTACTGAAACTTCCATATTTTTCTTTTGCTGCTTATGTTTTAGTGTTATAGTTAAAAAGGATGACCTGAACTAAGATGATGAAGGTTTACTCCTAAATTTTCTTCATAGAGTTTTATAATTTTAGCTCTTACATTTAACTCTGTCATCTATTTAAGTTCATGTTCGTACATAGTGCAAATAGAGAATCCAAATTCATTATTTTTCAAGTGAAAATCCAGTTGCCCCAGCATTATTTGTTTCGGACTATTCTTTCATCCATTGATTTCTTTCCCCCTTGCCAAGATTAAATTGATCATTGATATATGAATTTATTTCTGGAATCTCAATTCTATTTTATTGATTATATATGTCAATCCTTATACCACACTATCTTAGTTACTATAGTGTTTGTAGTAAGTTTGAAATCAGGAAATATGAATCTTCCAAACTTATTCATCTTATTCAATATTGTTGGCTATTTTTGTTCCCTTGTATTTCCTAATTTCAGGATCAATTTGCCAATATAGGCAAAAGTGTCAAAATGGGATTCTGATAGGGATTTCGTTTAACCTGTGCATAAATTTGTGAAGTATTGCCATTTAAACAATATTAATTATTTTGATCCATGAACATCAGATGTTTTTCTCCTTGTTTAAATCTTCTTTACTTTCTTTCAAAAATGCTTTGTAGTTTTCAATGTACAAGTATTACATTTATTTTATAAAATTTATTCCTAAACATTTTATTCTTGTTTATGCTATTTCAAGTGGATTTTTCAAATTCCATTTTCCATTATTTATTGTTAATGTATAGAATTACAACTGAATGAGATATCACCTCACACCTGTCAGACTGGCTAAAATTAACAACACAAGAAACAAGTGTCAGCCAGGATGCTGAGAAAGGGGAACAGTATTGCACTGTGAGATGGAATGCAAATGTGTACAGCCACTCCGGAAAGTAATAGAGAGGTTCCTCAAAATGTTAAAAATAGAACTACCCTATGACCCAGCAATTGCACTACTAAGTTTACCCAAAGAATACAAAAACACTAATTTCAAGGAGATAGATGCACCCCAATATTTATAGCAGCATTATCAACAATAACCAAACTATGAAAACAGCCCAAGTGTCCATTGACTGATGAATACATAAAGAAGATGCCATATCTGTAGATACAAAGGAATATTACTCAGCCACAAAAAATTAAATCTTGCCATTTGCCATGATGTCGATGGAGCTAGAGAGAATTATGCTAAGTCAGAGAAAGACAAATGCCATAAGATTTCACTCATATGTAGAATTTAAGAAAAAAAATGAGCATAAGGGGGAAAAAGAGAGAGACAAGCCAAAAACAGTCTTAATAAGGAAGAAACCTTGGTTTCTTCTATCAGAGGAGAGATGGGTTGGGGGGGGATGGGTGAAATAGTTGGTGATAAAAGAGTGCACTTGTGATGAGCACCGGGTATTGTATGTAAGTGTTGAAATACTACATTATTCACCGGAAACTAATGTGATACTGTATGTTAACTAACTGGAATTTAGATAAAAACTGAAAAAAAAATAATAAAATGGATTTTTGTATATTAATCTTGTATGCTGCAACACTGCTGATCTCAATTATTAGTTCAATTAGCTTTTTAATGGATGCTTTAGGATTTTCTATAAATAAGATTATAAAGCTAATATTTAATTCTTTTCGTTAACTAATTACCCTGACTAGAACATCTAGTACAATGGTGAATAGAAGTGGTGGGAGTAGACATCCTTATTTTTTTACTCAATCTTACAGAGAAAGCACTTAGTCTTTTACCATTAAGTATGTTGTTAACCGTGGGGTTTTTGTTGATGCCTTTTAACAGGTCAAAGAAGCTTCCTTTTATTCCTAGCTTTTTTTTCTTTTTAATTTAATTTAATTTTTTCAGTGTTCCAAGATTCATTGTTTATGTACTTAATTTCCGAGTTTTTATTCATTTAATTTTTTTAATCATGAAAGGCTATTGGATTTTAGTAAATATGCTTTGTTTATTGAGATGGTCATATAATCTCTTATAATTGATTTTCATATGTGAAAATTACTGGGTCACCTGGTAGCTCTATTTTTAATTTTTTGAGAAACTTCCACACTATTTTCCAAAGTGGCTGCACCAACTTGCATTCCCACCAACAGCGTAAGAGGGTTCCCCTCCCTCCACATCCTCCCCAACACTTTTTGTTTCTTGCTTTGTTAATTTTTGCTATTTTTAACTGGTGTAAGGTGATATCTCGATGTTATTAGGATATAACATTTCCTTGATTGGCTTGCTTTGAATTTGATTTGAATTTGAATTTCCCTGATGGCTAATGATGATGAACATTTTTTCATGTGTCTGTTAGCCATTTGTATGTCTTCTTTGGAGAAGTATCTGTTCATGTCTTCTTATTTTTTGACGTGATTATCTGCTTTTTGGGTGTTGAGTTTGAGAAGTTCTTTATAAATCTTGGATATCAGCCCTTTGTAATGTCATTTGCGAATATCTTCTCCCATTCCGTGGTTTGCCTCTTTGTTTTGTTGACTGTTTCCTTTGCTGTACAGAAGCTTTTTATCTTTAAAAAAAAAAGATTTATTTACTTATTTTAGAGAGAGAGAGATAGTGAGAACATGAACAGGGGGAGGGGTAGAGGGAGAGGAGAGAATCTCAAGCAGACTCTCTGTTGAACACAGAGCCCAATGTGGGGCTTGATCCCACGACACTGAGATCATGACTTAAGTTGAAATCAAGAGTCAGTAGCTTTACAGACTGAGTCACCCAGGTGACCCTTACTTTTTAGTTTCTAAAGATGGAAGTTAAAGTTATTGATTTAAGATCTTTCTTCCTTTTAATAAAGACATTTACAGTTATTAAGTTATATCTGAGCTGCATTCAGCTGCATTCCATAAGTGTTAGTATGTTGAGTTTTCATTTTTACTCATCACAAAGTGTTTTTTTTTAAGTTTTTATGTAAATTTCAGTTAGTAAACATACAGTGTAATATTAGTTTCAGGTGTACAATTCAGTGATTCAACACATCCATAGGACACCCAGTGTTCATCACAAGTGCACTCCTTAATCCCCAACATATATTACACCCATCCTCGTGCCCCATTCCACACCCATCAATTTGTTCTCTATTGTTAAGAATCTGTTTCTCGGTTTGCCTGTCTCTCTCTCTGTTTTTCTTCCTTTGCTGCTTTGTTTTGTTTCTTAAATTCCACATATGAATGAGATCATATGGAATTTGTCTTTCTCTGACTGACTTCTTTGGCTTAGCATAATACTCTCTAGCTCCATCCACATCATGGCAAATGGCAAGATTTCATTCTTCGTTATGGCTGAGTAATATTCCTTTGTGTCAACATATACGACATCTTCTTTACCCACTCGTCAGTCCATGGACACTTGGGCTGTTTCCATAGTTCGGTTATTGTTGATAATGCTGCTATAAATATCTGGGTGCATGTATCCCCTTGACTTAGGGTTTTTGTATTCTTTGGGTAAACCTAGTAGTGCAATTGCTGGGTCATAGGGTAGTTCTATTTTTAACTTTTTGAGGAACCTCCCTACTGTTTTCCAGAGTGGCTAACTTTAGCCAGTCTGACAGGTGTGAGGTGATATCTCACTGTGGTTTTGACTTGTATTCTCCTGATGACCAGTGAT
>CM052883.1:73628443-73656808 GCA_028534135.1 Potos flavus
GGGGGGGGGTCCTCTTTTTTAGCTGTTGTAGTGTGTCTTTATGCCAAAGACCAGCCAAATGTGTAAATTTAAATGGACTGTCTTTTTAAATTTCACCATTTATGCAGTTATTTTTAAATGTCCTAGTCTTTAATTGTCTGGTTCCTAAACAGAAGAAATGGGAAAATAAATGGAAAAGAACAAGGCTTTGTTCTTTAGGGGTTGCAACAATGATGCAGGGATTGCAACAGTGGCAGCCCACCTCTATCTCTACCTCTACAGTCAGAAGCAGCAATCAGTGATGAGAACACAGATCCCTGATATTTGAAGAACAAGGTACTTATTGCCCATGCTGGCTTCAACAAGTCACTTGCAAGCTACTCCAAGAATAAGTGGTAAGTGATGAGCAATCACCACCACCACCACCAAAGCTGAAATTGATTGAAATTACCCATGATTCCCATGGAAGCTGGAAGCTTTCAGACAGACATCACTGTTCACATGTAAGGTAATATCATAAGTGGTTTTAGTTGGCATTTCTATAATGACTATTAATGTTTTATGTGCCTATATGCCACCCATATACTTTCTTTGGTAGAATGTTTGTTCAAATCTTTTGCCAATTTTTAAACTTGTGTTGTTTGTTTTCTCATTATTGAGTTTTGAGTTACTGCAGATTTTCCCCAGTCTATGTCTTTACTTTCTATTTTCTTAACAATGTCTTTTGATGAGCAGAAGTTTTTCATTTTGATGAAGTTCAATTTAGACATTTATCCTTTTATAGTAGTGCATATAGTGTCTATATAAGCAATTGCTGCTCAACATAAGGTCACAAAGGCTTTTCCTCCATGTTTTCTTGTAAATATTTATAGTTTAGCCTTCGTGCTTAGGCTTATTATTAATTTTGAATTAATTTTTGTATATGGTACATGGATTAATCAAAGCTCATTGTTTTGCATCTGAATACTGAATGTTCCAACAGTATTTATTTAAAAATGATCACAGTTTCTCCACTGAATTACCTTTGCATTTTGTTGAAAAGCAATTGTCTGTATGTGAATGGGTTTATTTCTGGACTCTATTCTGTAGTTTTGATTTGTGTTTATCTTTATTACAATATTACCCTGCCTTAATTACTATAGCTTTATTACAAGTCTTACTTCCAAAGGTGTTCTTTATCTTTTTTCCTAGGCCCTTTGCATTTCCAAATGAACATTAGAACTAGTTAATCATTCTCACAAAAACACATGCTAGGATTTTACTGACACTGCTCTGAATCTATAGATAAATGTGCGAAGAACTGACATCTTAACAATATTGAGTCCTCTAACCCAAAAGGACAGTATGTCTCTACATTTCTTTAGGTCTCTGAAAAATTTCTTATACAGTGTTTTGTAGCTTTATCACATAGATTTTTCATATACTTTTGTCAAATTTACTCATCAAGTATTTCATATTTTAAGATGCCATAAGAAGTGTTTTTTTGCAGTTTAATTTTAAAATTTTTTATTGCCAATACACAGAAATACAATTTTTCAGCTTATGAGTTATTTTTGTGTTTCTTTTTTTGTATCTCCCATTAGATTTTCCACATAAAAATTATGTTGTCTACAAATTAAGACAGTTTAAATTCTTCCTTTCCAAATTAGATATCTTGCTTTCTTTTCTTGCCTTACTGCACTGCCTAGCATCTTCAGTACTCTGTTAAATAGAAATTGCGGAAGTGGACTACCTTGATTGTTCTTGATCTTGAGGAGAAACATTCAGCTTTTCACCATAATTATGTACTGTCTATAGAATTTTCTTAATTCCCTTTATCAAACTGAGGAAATCCTCTCTTTCCTTGTAAAATGGGGGTTTATTTATTAGGAATTCTTCCTGGGTTTTGTCAATTGAATTTGCTGATTCCTTCAAAATTATGTATTTTTTCTTTTTTTGTTTATTAATATAATGAATTATATTTTAAAATGTTTGAATGTTAAAATCACTTTCCATTCCTGGGAAAAACAATTTTTGGGAGTGGTGTATTATACTTCTTATATATCATTGAATTAGATTTGCTAAAATCAAAAAAGTCATTATGTCTTCAACTTCCTGATGTTTTCTTCTGCAGTGCTATTCCATTCAATGAATTTTTCATCCCTATAAGTTCGTTTATTTTTTATATCTTTTAGGTCTCCACTTAACATGTTTAATCTTTCTTATGAAGTAACCACTTCATACCACCTGCGTTACTTAAACATTAATTCCTATTGATTTTTTCCTCATTGTGGGCCATGTTCTTGACCCTCTGCAAGCTTCTTTAATCGTTCCCTTTGCTCCTTTTGGTAATTTTTTCCCCTTCTTTAGGCAATTTCCTTACATATGTGTCCTAGATTCCCAGGCTCATCACCTCAATTCAGGAAGGCATCAGGGTCCAATTGGGTTCCTTCTCCTTGCACTGTGTTCTCAACACTCATGCTGGGCTAATCTGGGATTCACTCTACTATCTTACTTTCTTCTCTCTCTCAGGGATAACTCTTATTCTACCTGTTGTCCAACGCTTAAAAATTGTTATTTCATATGTTTTGTCCGTTCTTTTCAGTGGCTTAAGGTAAATGAGTAAATTCAATCTCTCTTGCTTCATCTTAGCTGATAGCATAAATCTTATTATGGATAAATATTAACTTTATTTTCAGTCACCCTAGAAAATCCCTTTTATTTCTAACATATGTATATAGAAGATTTGCATCTTTCTATACAAGTAGTCATATCATTTACAAATAATGACAACCTAATATCACTTTTCCCCCATACTTATATCTTCTATTTCTTTTTTATTTTTCATTGCACTTCTTAAAACTCCAAAGTGATGTTATAAAGAAATTCTGGTTTTAAAATAAATACATCTATTCTTTCACTACTAAATATGTTCTTTATAGTAGGATTTGGTATATGATCTCTAACACGATTTGTATCACAAATATGAGCAAATATATTAAATACTTACTTTTACAACTATTGAGATAATAATTTTGTTTTTCCACCTCAATTTGTTAATGTGGAGAATTGCATTAATGGGTTTTCTAATATTAAATCAACTTGATCATGAGTACTGTCTTTTTTTTTTTTAAAGATTTTATTTATTTGACAGAGAGGGAGATCACAAGTAGGCAGAGAGGCAGGCAGAGAGAGAGGGGGAAGCAGGCTCCCTGCTGAGCAGAGAGCCTGATGATGCGGGGTTTGATCCCAGGACCCTGAGATCATGACCTGAGCTGAAGGCAGAGGCTTTAACCCACTGAGCCACCCAGGCGCCCCGAGTACTATCTTTTTAAGTAAACTCTGGATTTATTTTGACAATGTTTTGTTTAGCATTTTTTTCTGTTATGTTTGAGTAATTTTGGCCTGCAATTTTCTTTTGTCATTCTCTTTGTCTTATTTTGGTATCAAGGAGTTTTAGTCTTATAAAATGGATTGGAAGTATTTTCTTTTTATCTAATCTTCAGAAGAGTTTTTAATTAGAATTATCTTTTTCTTGACAGTTTTATAAAACTTAATCCCCAAATATTAAGGCCTAATCTTTTCCTAACAGGAATCTTTTATTAATCTTTCCTTAAGTGGGCAGGTATATAACCACTCATTCAATTTATTTAATGATTATACTGTTATTCAGGCTTTCTATTTATTCTAAAGTGGATGTTGCTAAATTATATATTTCTAAAATATTGTTTAAGTTCTAAAATTATTGATATATAGTTGTTCCTAGTATTATCTTTTAAAAAACTTTTCTGCTCTATTTGTATTCATGCCTCTATTTTATATTGATCACTCTTCCAGAAAATATTTTAATCTAATTAGTCTTTTAAAAGACACAGCTTTTAACACCATTGATTTTTTCTTTTTTTAAAAAAGAAAAGTTTTAAAAAAACTTAAAAAGTTTTATTTATTTATTTTAGAGAGACAATGAGTGACAGCAAGCACAAGCAGGGGAGGGGCAGAAAGAGAAGAAGACTACCCCCTGAGCAGGGAGCCCAAAGGAGGGCTCAGTCCCAGGACTCTGGGACCACCACCTGAACCAAAGGCAGACACTTAACCAACTGAGCCACACAGGTGCTCCTTCACCATTGTTTTTTTTTACTATTGTTTCTATTTAAGAAATATTTATCTTCTATTTCTCATTTTTCATCTTTCACTTCGATTTTATTCTTTCCCTTACTATTTTAATAAGTTGGATGTTTAACTCATTATTTTTCAGAATTTCTTCCAATAAATGTACTTTCTGGTATATATTTACCTTTACGCATGCTATTGTTAACATCCCACGAGTTTTTATAACAGTGCTTTCAATATCATCCAGGGTCAAAGTATTTTAGTTTCCATTATAATTCCTTCTTTGAATATTAAATTATTTATAAATGTGTGTTCTAAGTTCCAAATAAATAGAAATTATATTTATTTTTATTGAATTATAAAATACTCTAAAATTATTTTTATGATGCCAGTTTCTTGAAACTCATTGTCTTGTTTAAGACTTAGTGTTTGGTCATTTTCTAAAATGTTCTTGTGTGTAAAGATAATGTATAATCTGTAATTTTCCACGTGAAGTTCTAGATGTTATATCATGCTTGGTTTTTGTTCTGCTTAAATCTCCTAAATCCCTACTAATTGCTTTTTTCTTATCTGAGGAAGCATTGAAATCCCCCACTATTTCATCAATTAGTTCTTTTTTTTTTTTCTATGTAGTTCTGTCAACTGTTGCTTTGTACAAGTGCACACAAGTTTAGAATTGATATATCTTTTAGAAAATTAGCTATTATCATTATAGGAGTGGACTTTAGTCCTAGTCTTAGTAATGTTATGTGTCTTGGTAGATTTTATATGTATCCTTTATAAACTTTATATAGTTGGCATCTGGTTCTCTGTTCAGTGTGGCAGTCTCCACATCTGAATGGAGATTTCAGTGTCACTACAGTTTTTATTCAAGTTTATTTATACTCTTATTTTGAGTTTTTTAGTAATTTTAATATTTTTATAACATGCACATAAGAACAATTTGAACATTTTAAATAATTCAAACATTCCCTGCCTATCCAGGAAAATAAAAGATTTTCTTAATTGAAGTATAGTTGACACATAATGTTACATTAGTTTTAGGTGTAAAACAGTGATTCAGCAGCTCTATATGTTATACTAACTATGCTCACCAACAGTGTAGCTGTCATCTTATTTTGAGTTTTCTGTTTTTCCTGATTTTTCTAATTCTTTTTTATCTTTGTGTTAATTGAGGGGTGTGTGTGTGTATTCATTCTTATTGCATGTTTAACACTCTACTGTTTATTTGGATGCTAGATGTTTTATTTCTATTCTTTTAGCATTATATAATAATTTTTAGTATACTGACTATGGTAGCCAGAATAATGACACGCAAAAAATGTTTATATTCCAATCCCCAAAACCTGTGAATATTTTACCTTAGAGAATGTGCTAATGCGATTATGGTTAAAAGTCCTTTAGATGGATTATTCAGGTGGGCCAAACCTAATTAATATATTCCTTCAAAACAAAGAAGCTTTACAGGCTATGATCGGGGGAGATGTGACTATAGAAGAATGATTAGAGAGATGCAATAATGTTGGCTTTAAATATAGGCAAAGGTGGCCATGAGTCAGGAATGTGTGCAGTCTCTAAAAACTAGGAGAGTCAAGGAAATTATTTTTAGAGACTCCAGAAAGGAATGCAGCCTTGCCAATACCCTGACTTTCTCCCAGGGAGACCTATGTGAGATTTCTAACTACTGTATCTGTAATAATTTATTACAACAGCAACAGAAAACTAATATTAACACTTAACAATATACAGAATCAAGTATCTTAGTATCAAGGGGTGCCTGGGTGGCTCATTTGTTTAAGTGTCTGCCTTCAGCTCAGGTCATGATCCCAGGGCCCTGGGATCAAGCCCCATGTGGTGCTCCCTGCCCAGCAGGGAGCCTGCTTCTCCCTCTCTCTCTGCCTGCTACTCCCCCTGCTTGTGTGCATGCACTCTCTCTCTGTCAAATAAATAAATAAATAAATAATCTTTTAAAAAATTGAAAAACAATGTTACTTAGTATCAAATGATATAAACAAGGTGGCAGACTAAGATGCTTCAGACCTCCATTCTCTCATGGAAACACCAAAGAGCCAAAAACATGTGCGACAAAATAGCTTTGGGAAAACTTTAGAACCAGTTAAGAAGTTGCATTAACCAAGTAAATTCCTAACCAAGAAAAAGCCACATTTAAGTCAACAGGGCATTTCATGACATGTTTCCTGCCCTTTCCCACCAGCACAGCACCATGTGATTGGAAGGAAGTGATGCAGTTTCTGATTCCTCCCACAAGATAGAATGGAAACGATGGAACTTACCTACAACATTCTGGCTTGTCTGGGGACTACCCTAGAGACTTGTTTGTGTCTTGCCTTACTCAGAGAGTTGACAGGAATGGTGCCATAGTTGGGATATCAGATTGAAGCTGCTGAAAACAGTGGCAGATGCCACACTGTGTGAGAACTGCAGGGGGTCTGCAGACCCATGGTTGTCAAGGAGGAAGAGATTACAAGCAGAATACATTAGAAATATAAGGCCTTGACAGGAAGCAGGGGTGAGATTCATAAGGAAAGTAAGACACTTAATATTAGCTGTGTATTCAGGAAACTGGAAAAAAATACACAGGCCCAAAGAAGATGCATCCTCAGAAAACTTTTGAGAAGCTTCCAAGTCTCCACACTGAACTAATTAGTTTGAATAGAACCAGTCTTCAAAGACTGGGAGAGGTGGCAGTTTTTTCTAATGCCTAATTTTCAACAAAACTTCGTAAGTAATACAAACAAATAGAAAAAAAAAGCCAATTAGAAGAAAAAAGCACATCTCAAGAACTGAACCCTAATGACTTCTGATTTATTTTATTTGACACCGATTTTAAAACAACTGTCTTAAATATGCTCAAGCATATTCAATGAGCTAAAAAGGACTATGGACAGACAACTAAACAAAATCAGGAAAACAAAATGAACAAAATATATAAGAAAAATGAAAATATCAACAAAGAGAAAAATGATTTTTTTAAAGAAGAATTAAAAAGAAATTCTGGATCTGAAAAACACTAAGTGAATTGAAAAAATTTAGTAGTAGAGTTCAACAGCAGACTCAAACAGGTAGAGAAAAGAATCAGTGGACATAAGGGCAGGTCATGTAAAAATACCAAGACTGAAGAGAAAAAACGAAAAGAGAAAAGAGGACAAGGTGCTTATGGGATACTATCAAGCTGACCAATATAAACATTATGGGAGTCCCAAAGGAGAAGAAAAAGGAAGAAGAAGAGAGCTTAAGGGAAGAAATAATGACTGAAAGGATACCAAACTTGGTAAAAACTTGAAGGCTGGCACTGCTCAGCACCAAGAAGGAAATCCCTGGTCTGAAAGAGTTCCCCTTACCAGCAAAATGAGAGCAGGGTGAGCCACCAGTTTCCCAGCTAGAGACAAGGAAGGATGAGAGGAGGAGTTTCCAGTCTCAGTCATATGACAGGAGTGACCATAGCTCCTGGTGGCCTGCTCTGAGGAGGAACCCAGAAGCCTTCACTGATGAAGACCTAAGAACTCTTGCAGATGCTGCAGACTCCTGCAGCTTTCATTACTGAAGACCTTTCATTACTCCTGCAGCTTTCATTACTGATAATGAATGCCAATAGTCTACTTTGCAGATCATCGCAACAGATTTTTCCCCTGAGGAAACCAATGGCCAGCACAGCCACCACTGACCCCTTGCAGGTTTCACTGCTGAGGTCCCCACATGTTTTCATGTTCTCAGACATCAGCTACCCAAGTCCCTCACCACTGCCTTCTCCTCACACCAGCCAAGGCCACTCTGGATACTCTGGGCCTGGGATCTGTACCAGCAGCCAGCCATAGCTCTTTGGATGCACAGATGCATGATGATAGCCCAAGATAAACCTCCATAGCCAACCCCCACCCCTGTGTGCCTGCCTGAAGTTAGCCCCTACAGATGCATAGTGCATGATGACAACCCAAGTCCCTACAGCTGCTAATGCACCAAGATCTGGACCAGCTCTTGTCATCACCCTCCACTATTGTGCATATTCCCACAGCTAGCCTCTACAGTTGCATGAGTATATGCCAACAGCCAATGCCCCAATGCCCCAATGCTCCCAATGCTGTTAGGGGGCTTATATATGGCCCCAACTCCCATAACTGATTGACACCCTTATAGCTGTGCACCTGTATGCTGCCACCCCTGAGTCCTATCACCAGTATTAACTGTTGTGGATACACCAATAAGTAACACTTGCAGCCATGCACCTGCACATTACAGGACTTGACACCTGTCATTGGCCCCTACAGTTGTGCACGATCCTGCAGGTAGCCCCTGCAGCCATACAGGTGGACATCAACAGCCAAGGCCTCCACAGCTACTCATTGGCCCATATCTAAACCTGACTCCTGTCACAGGCCTCCAGTGCTGTGCACACACTTTCATCTAGCACCTGTAGCTCTGCACTTGTATATCTCAGGCCTCTACAGCCATGTGTATGCCACAACTAGCCTCTACAGGAAAATGAATGCATACCAATAGCCCAAGCATCTGTTGTTATTTGTGCACCTAGATATGGTCCTGAATCCTGCCATTGGCCTGCACTGCTGCTCACACTCACTTGCAGCTAACACCTGCAGGACTGCTGATTCCAACTCCTATCACAACTCATGCACAATTGCTTTGCACACATCCACAGCTAGCCCCTACAGTGTCATGAATACAAGCCAATAACCAAGGGACCCACATATTCTCATGCATTTGGTGCTGGTTTCAGCCCCTGTCACAATCCTGCAACACTTCATGTACAAGCATTTAGCCCCATAGCCATGAATCTGCCTACCATTGGCCCTGACCCCTATTACCAGCCTCTACTGCCATGTGCATGCCTGTAGATAGTTCCTACATTCATGCAAGAACATATCAACAGCCAAAGCCCTTGCATTTGCTTGCACCAAGAGACATTTCTGATTTCTGTTGCTGACCTGTACCACCATGCATGTCCATAGCCATCCGCTATAAAACACCCCCTTTATGTCACCAGACCCAACTCCCTTCGCTCATCACCATTGCTGTGTATGCACCTGTGGCTAGCCCCTAAAGGCACACAAGTGCACAGTGACAACCTGAAAGTGTGTAACTTTCATGCACCTGAGGCTGGCCTCAGTCCTGCCACTGGAACAGATTCACTAGACTATTAGATTTATGAAATTCAAAAGAAAAAGCAACTGACCTTAAGTACAGGATTTTTCAAGGTCATCTCTCAATATCTCACAAATATAAATAGAATTTAAATTCTAGAGTTCATTGCTGGATCAACAACTGGTTTAACAACTGTACTAAACAAGTGGTTAATGTCTAGCTGAAGTCATATTTCCAGGAATGTGTGATATGGTAAAACAAAACAAAATAAAAATGTGCATGTGTCTACAGTTGGCACCTGCATCTGGCTCCTGCAGCTAAGCATGTGCACACCACCAATTCTGGCCATCTTCACCACTTACTCCAGTCCCTTTCCACTGGACATGAAGACATGATGACTCAAGCAGCTCTTGCAGCCACCACAGTTCCCCCACAGCTCTTACCACCAATGATCATACATTTGTCATTGTTGTTGGCAGCAGCTTCCTGAACTGATGAGATATCATGCCTCTCAAGCCCAGAGCCACCCCTTGACCTGTACTACCAGACCTGACATCACAGCATATTATGTGCTTCCCTGCCGCCATGCAAGGAAAGTTCTTTCCTTACCAAAGTTAGTCCACAAAGTCTGTAAAGGGTGACTGCTTCTTGAAATGCACAGAAACCTGTGAAAGACTACAGAGATCATGAAGAATTAGGAAAACGTGTCATTACCAAAGGTACTCAGTGAACTCAGTAACTGACCCCTAAAAAAACGGTGGGGGGAATCCACATATTGCCTGATAAACAATTAAAAGTAATTGGTCTCTATAAAAACTAACAAAATTAGGAAAATAATACAAGAGCAGAATGAGTAGTTCAACAAAGATATAGAAAACATAAGAAGAACCAAGCAGAAACTTTATAGCTAAAGAATACAATGACTGACCTAAAAAAATACAATAGAGAGGAGCTTCAGTAACAGACTTGATCGAGCAGAAGAAAGAATCAGTGAACTTGAAGACAGGTCATTCAAATTTGTGGAGTCAAAGGAGAAAAAAGAGTGGAAAGGAATGTAGATATCCTATGATCCTATGGTACTTACAGGACACCATAAAAAAAAAAAAATATTTGTATTATGGCAATTTCAGAAGGTAAAGCGAGAGAGAAAGAGGCTGAAAGTTTATTTTAAAAAATATAATGGAATAAATTTCCTAATTCTGGAGAAAGAGAAAAAGATATGGTTATCAAGGTACACGAAGCTCAAAAGTCTCCAATCAGGTCCAATCCAAAGAAGACTTCACTGGGACTCATTACAATCAAATTATCAATAGTCAAAGACAGAGAATTTTGGAGCAGCAAGGGAAAAGAAGCTTGTCACATACAAGGAACCCTCATAAGGGTATCAACAGATTTCTTAGCAGTAACCTTGCAGGCCAAGAGAGAGCGAGATAATATTTTCAAAGGGCTGAAAGAAAAGATTGCTAACCAAAAGTATTTTTTCCAGCAAACATGCTAAGAGAATAGATCTCAAGTGTTCTTACCAACACCACCACCATCAACAATAACGAAGTAACCACAGGAGGTGATGAATATGTTAATTAGCTTGTGTAATCATTTCACAATGTATACATGTCAAAAAAATCACATTGTACAGCTTAAATATATCCAATTTCAGTAGTCAAAAATAAATAAAATATTCAAAAATAAAATGCTGAAGCAAAAAAAGTCAACTAAGAACACTATATTTGCCAAAACTATCCTTCAAAAATAAGAGATAAACTAATACAATACAAACCAAAAGCTAAGGGAGTTCATTACCACTATACTTGTCCTACAAAAAATGCAAAAGAGAGTCCTTTAAAGTAAATAAAGGGATGACAGATGGAACTCAAAGCCAGAAAAATATGTAAAGGTCTATAGTAAAGGCAAATATATAGACAAATATAAAACCTGTATTATTGTAATTTTGGTGGTAACCACCAAATCTATTATAGGATTTAAAATACAAAATCATAAAAAAATTATTAATCTATATTCATGGGTACATAATATATAAATATGTAATTTGAAATATCAATAACATAAAGTGGTGGATGGAACTATATATAAAGGAGATAAGTTTTTATATGTGACTGAAGTTGTTATCAGTGCAAAATAGGTTTCTCTAACTTTAGGAAGTTTTGTATAATCCATATGGTAGTCATGATAACAATATCTATGGAATATACAGAAAAAGAATTGAGAAGGGAATCAAAAGGAGAAAATAAAAAAATAAAATACAAAAAAATATTTAAGACATACAGGGAACAATTAACAAAATAACAACAGTAAGTCCTTTCCTGTTAGTAATTGCTTTAAATGTAAACAAACTAAACAAGCTAATAAAATGACATAGATTTGTGGAATAGATTTAGAAAATCAGGATCCAACTATATGTTGTCTAAAAGACATTCACTTTAGATCTAAGGACATGCATAAGTTGAAAGTGAAAGAATGGAGAAATATATCCCATGTAAACAGTACATAAAGGAGATCAGGGTGTGGCTATACAATATTGGAAAAAATTGGAGTTTAAAAAATTGTTACAAAAGACAAAAAATATATATAATGATAAAAGAGTCAATTCACCAAGAAGTTTATAAATATTTATAAACATATATATGTTCAAAATACCAGAGCTTCTAAAAGCTAGCTCTAAATTAATGGTAAGAGACTTGAATACCCCACTTTCAGCAATGGATAGAGCAACCAGGTACATCATTAAGGAAATTGAGGATTTGAACACTATAGACCAATCAGACTTTACAGACAGATACAGAACAATCCACCCAACATCAGAACACTTATTCTTCTCAAGTGTCCATTGAACACTCTCCAGGATAGACTATATATATGTTAGGCCACAAAACAAGTCTTAGTAAATGTATAAATATTGAAACCATAGAAAATTATCTTTTCCAATCATAACCTAATGAAACTAGAAATCAAAAGAAGAGCACTAGTAAATCCATAAATATGTAGAAATTAAATAGCATACACTTAAACAACCAATGCATCAAAGAAGAAATCACAAGGGAAATTAGCATATATCTTGAGATAAATGAAAACAAACAAAAACATGTCACCACTTATAGGATGCAGTCAAAGCATTATCAACAGAGAAATTTATAGCTATAAATGCTTACATTAACAAAGAGGAAGTTGTTCAAATAAAAACCTAAACTTTACATCTTAAGTACTAGAAAAAGAAAAACTTAGAATTTATCAGAAAGAAGAAAATAATAAATATTAGAGCAGAGACAAAGTAGAGAAGAGAAAATCAAAGAAAACCAAGAATTAGTTCTTTAAAAAAATCAATGAAATTGGTGAAACTTTAGCTATATTAAGAAAAAAGAGAGAAGAAAGAAATAACTAGTATCAAAAATAAAAGGGTACATTATAGTAAATTTTACAGAAATAAAAGATTATAACATACTATAAACAGCTGTATGCCAATGAGTTAGACAATCTAGATGAAATGGGATAAATTCTTTGAAACATGCAATTGATTATGGCTGAAATATGAAGAAATTGAAAATCTGAACACAGCTATAACTAACAAGGAAATTGAATTGGTAATTTAAAATAACCTCCTGACAAAGAAAAGTCCAGAACAGATGGCTTCACTGGTGAATTCTATACAACATTTAAAGACAAATTAATGTCAATTTTTCTCAAACTCTTCCAAAAAAAAGTGAAGACATAATACTTTTAAATTTATTTTTGAGGCAAGCATTACTCTGATATCAAAACCAGGGGGAAAAAAAAAAGAACTACAGAAAAGAAAAATAATAAATGCTGGCAAGGATGTAGAAAGAAAGTAACCCTTAAGCACTGTTGGCAGGAATATAAATTGGTGCAATCACTATGGAAAACTGTATGAAGGTTTCTCAAAAAAATTAAAATAGAAGTTCATATTATCCAATAATTCCACCACTAGGAATCTAACCAAAGAAAATAAAAATGCTAATTTGAAAAGGTATATGCACCCATATGTTAACTGCAGCATTATCTACAACAGCCAAGATGGGGAAGAAACTCAAGTATCCATTGATAGGTGAATGGATAAAAAAGATGTGGGAGAGTGAGGAAATGGAAAATGGAATATTATTCAGCCATGAAAAAGAATGAGATTGTGCCATTTGTGACAACATGGATGGACCTAGAGGGTATAATGCTAAGTGAAATAAGTCAGACAGAAAAAAACAAAAACCATATCATTTCACATGAATTTCATGTGAAATTCACTACTTATATTTTGAAATGCAAAAAACAAAACAAATGAGCAAAAAAAATAATAAAAATTTTAAAAAGAAAAAAAAGAAACTACAGATCAATATTCCTGATGAATATTGATGGAAAAATTCCCAACAAAATACTAACAAACAGAATTTAACAGCATGTTAAAAGGATTATGCACCATGACCAAATGGGACCTATTCCTGGAATGCCAGGATGGTTCAACATATGAAAATTAATCAGTAGACTACACCATATTAACAGAATGAAAGAGGGGAAAAAAAAACCATATTATCATCTAAATTGATGCAAAAAAAAAAAAGCACTTAACAATATTGAACACTCTTTCATTATAAAAATAGTCAACAAGTTAAGCATAAGAGGAAATTACCTTAGCATAATTCGGGAGTATGAAAATCCCACAGTTAACATCGTACTCAATGGTGAAAGGCTGAAAGTTTTTCCTCTAAGATCTGGAATAAGGCAAAGATACTTGCTCTCACTACTTATATTTGACATAATACTGAAAGTGCTAGCCAGAACAATTAGATAAGAGAAAATAAATAAATAAAAGGCATCCAAATTGCAAAGTAAGAAGTAAATGTATTTGTGTTCACAATTGACATAATCTTATGTGTAGAAAACACTAAAGATCCTCCCCAAAAAGCTGTTATAACTAACCAAAAAAAAAAAAAATCAGCAAATTGACATATACAAAATCAACATACAAAAATCAATTGTATTTTTATACACTAACAATGAACAATCCAAAAATTAAATATTTTTTAAAAAACCTATTTATAATAACATCAAAAGAATGAAACATTTAGCCAAGGAATTGAAAAACTTTATACACAGAAAACTAAAAAAATATTGCTGAAAGAAATTAAAGAATACATGAATAAATGGAAAGACATTTTGTGTTCACAAATTGGAAGACTCACACTACACAAAGTTATTCTCAGACCTAATGCGATCCCTATTAAAATACCAAAGTTTTCTTTTGCAGAAATAGAAATTTTCATCTTAAAATTCATGTGGAATTTCAATGGAACTTGAATAACCAAAACAATCTTGAAAAAGAGCATATTTGAAAATCTCATATTCTTGATTTCCAAACTTATTGCAATGTTGCAGTAATCAAAAAGACGGATAGACATATGGAATAGAAGAGGGGGTTCAAAATAAGTCCTCACATGTACCAAAACCATTCAATGTGAAAGTGACAACCTTCCACAGATGGTACTGGGAAAACTGGATATCCACATACAAAAGAACAAAATTAGACCCTTACTTTATGCCATATACAGAAAGCAATTCAAAATGGATTGAAGACCTAAATGTAAGAGCAAAAACTATAAAACTTAGAAGAAAATATAGGAGGAAAATTTCATGAGACTGGAGTTGGCAATAATTTCTTGGATATAACATTAAAAACAAAGGCAACAAAAGAAAAAATAGATAAATTAAAATTTCTGTATCAAAGAACACAATCACCAGAGTTAAAAGGCAATTTTTGGAATGGGAGAAAATATTTGAGATTCCTTATTTGATATTCTGATAAATATCCAGAATATATAAAGAAATAAAACAACAATAACAAAAATCAATTTAAAAATGGGCAAAGGACTTGAATAGGTATTTCTCAAAAAAAAATATTTAAATGGCTAATTAATTACATGAAAAAGATGCTCAACATCACTCATCATCAGGGAAATGCAAATCAAAACCATGATGAGATACTACCTCACAGCCATTAGAATGCCTATTATTAAAAAAAATATACACAGAAAATAACAATTATTGCTGAGGATGTGGAGAAGTGGGAACACTTGTATACTGTTGGTGGGAAATTTAAAATGGTGCAGCAGATATGAAAAACATATGGCAGTTCCTCAAAAACTTAAAATTGGAATCATCACATTATTCAACAATTCTCCTTTGGGGCATATGCCCCAAAGAATTCAGTCAGGGTCTTTGAAAACATATTTCTATACCCATATTCACAGCAGCATTCTTCACAATAGTCAAGAAGTGGAAGTAACCCAAGTATCCATTGACAGAAAAATGAATAAACAAAATTTGATATGCACACAATGGAAATAGTGGTGATGGAGATGATTACTATTTATCAATTTTTCCACCAGGAGTCAGTAGTCATGGTTACCTTTGCCTATAGGCAGAAATGTCCCTCTCACTGAGTGTTTAGCCATATAGATGTCCTATCCTTAGACTTTAGCTCTCCCACTGTAATTGGGCTAGAGGACCAGTCTTCAGTTCTGGTCAGGCAGTCATTCCTTAGGGCATCCAATATGCAAAAGGATTTGTCTTCAGGGCAGACTAGCTTTAGTTCACTTACCTCTCTGCTTTCAGCTCACTTTTTAATTTAAATGTCTTGGGGCCTTTCTTTGCATTTTCAGAATGCAAAATATTTAAATTTTTGTTTACTATAATTCATATATGTATTAAAGCGGAAGAGCGGTCCAGAATGTCTAATGAATTTGAGGCATATGTTTTAACTTCAGGCTCTATAGTTTGACAAAATGTGCCTATCCCAAGAGTAAATATCCATTACAAAGTGGGTTCAGAGGTGCCCAGTGTGTCTTAAGAGCCAATTGAGTGAGTTATTTGATGTCTATTTGCATAAGAGAACTAGCAGCATCAAAGGAAGGAGGTCACCCAGACAGAAGTGGGAGTCAAGAGGGAAAACAATGGGCACTTGCCCTTCTCCCACAGGGTTGTGGGGAAAATGTGAATGAGTCAGCAAAATGAATGGTACTCAGATTGTCAGTAGGCCTCCCTGCACTCCCACAACCCAACTGCCCCCTATACCCCCACTCCCTAGTAGAGAGAACTCAGTAACCTTTAAAGCTACTTTGTGTATGTATTGGGAGGGAGAGGGTACTTTCTCCACATTATCAAGGTGCCTAATGAAACGTAGGAAGGGCATCACTGGCAGTAGTCCAGAAGAAGCTCTGGCAGGAACAGAGAGACATCATTATGCAATAGGAGGTCTGGGCAGGCAGGAGTTAGAGCCTTAGCATATAATTGCCCTGCTCTCCTGACTTGCTCTGCACTTCTCTGCTCTCTTCTAAGGCATTTCCTGAATTGACATCTGGTCACATTATTCCAATCCCTATGACCTGCCTGTGGTTCTTGTTGTTTGGATGAGGATCAAAAACCTATTCTTTGGTTTCCGCACACTGAGATGAGTCCCTGGCCTCAGTCGCCTGCTTTCCTTCCCTGGCCCATTGCAACAAATCAAATCAGTTACACACTTTTGTAGTCCTGTTTTTGTTGTTGTTGTTGTTGTTGTTTTACATCACCCTTGCCTCAGCTATAATCATTTTGTGGAATTTTTCTGTTAACATCTTCTCCTCCTAATCCAACCATCTCGCCAAGCAAATCAGTGGAGAGGCTGGCCCTACTCCACTCATATTCCCAGGCTGGTGTCCAGTGTCTGTCACAGAGCAGGCACAGATGCATGCTTCTTGATTAAAGTATGATTACACGTGGGGACAACTTGAAGACACTCCAATTTAGTCCAAAGGAGAGGATCCTGGAAGTGGAACTGATAGTAATGGGCTATCTCCTTTGTTCTATGACTATGATCCCCTCTCATGCCCAAATGCCGGCATTTTGCAATTATTTTCTTTTTTCATACAGTTATTGCGGTTTTCTTTAACGCAGAGATATGATTGCTGTTTTACACAATAAAAATAATGTTAGTCACCTTTATTCATCATTTACCATGTAAGGTTTATTTTCATTTTTGCTCATCCTCCAAAAATTCTTCAAAGAAATCATTTTTAACTGCTTTGATCAAGTGAATAGTCTGGTTATCTATCTGTCTGTGTTAACTTTGTGGCTTAAGCCAACCACTACTTTATTATGGCTCATTATGGGTCTGGCTTTCTCTGGCTGGTTATTGTTATACTCCATGCCAAAGAATCCACAGCATCACTGGTGTTGTTCAGCTGATGGATGAAATGGTCTGGAAGGTCCAGGACAGCTTCATTGCCACTGATGTCTTGAGCCCTGGAGCGGATGACTGTGGGCTGGATGGATCCAGCTGAGACTGAAGACCATGCAGGTGAACCAGAGGCTGGTTCACCAGAGGTCCACGACCTCGCTCCATTCTTTTGAGGGCTAGAATCTTACTTTTTAAAAATGAACCAATTTTTAGTTTTAGGGGAAAAAAGATACTTAAGATGAAATGATTTTGATTCCCCCTCATGGAAATTAAGACAGAGAAGAGAAATGTTTCAAAGATGCCAAGAACAACCCATTGATTTCCTAGGTCTGGGATTCTCTGCTGGGCCCACTGGCGTTCTGACAGAAATTCCAGCCAGGCATGGGTGCTGGGCTAAAGAAGCTGCTAGAAGTAAAACATACATCATTACAACTGACATGTCCCTGGGGTTCCCAAACAAGCCAATATTGAAAAGCTGGAAATAATTTACTCTGTTCTATTTCAGGTGATGTGCATCCTTCTTGCCGTCATGCAAGTAACAACTGTAAAACTTTCTGAATTGGCCTTGCCATGGGATACAGATGTTCCTTACGAGAACATCTTCCATTTACTGATGATACAGCACCCATCCCAATCATCCACTTCCCTTCTGACCACATGTGATTGGATGCTCACCTCTTCTGAATGATTTGAGAGCTCTGGCAGACTTTAAATCTGGAGGGTCTAGCCTTTCAAAAATCATCTCAGTGTGCTATTGTATCTCAGGCCTCCAGCAGGAAGGGGCTTGAGTCTCTCTGCTCTATGAGGAAGCATTTTCACCTGCCCTCTTAGTCTCATACCTGTTCATACCATTTTTGCTTTTTATCTCTATCAATATCTATTTCCAGATATGAACCTGAGTATGAGAAGACTCCAAAAAATTCCTGATTCTGGTGGGACCCAGTTCTACTTGGCACTAACCTCCAAATATCTGAGTTATCATTTCCTAATTATCCTTGGCCCTCTGTATGAGAGAATCTTTCTGAATCTTATTTGAAAGGATGAAGCAAATCCTTGGAGACCAAAAGGCCTTAGGATCTCAGAACTTTAAAAATCCTATAAAAGCCAGGCTCTTAGATGTTTAGAATCATTGAGAATCAAAAAATATGAATGATACTGGTCCTGAAATGTTCAATATTTGCTTGGAGGGAGCCTTGGGGATTATGTGATGCTGTTTCAGGGGCCCCTAATGGGTCAGAAAGAGACCAAGCATCCAGGGGTCTCAGTCACCCCAAAGAGCAGTTCCACTTCTAGATATCTTACTTAATGGGGTCCCTGCAGTTCCTGTTCTGGAATACCAGGGTCTTTGAGGTTGGGAGGGAAGTATGCAAATCACTAATACAGGCCAACTTAGAGAGTGCTACTCTTTCCATTGATGATGAAACATTCAAAAGATCACATTCTCGGTGCAATGCTGGGAGTGTCAAAGAGAGGGAAATGAACAGGGCTGACTCACAGGATGGAAGGGGCTCATAAAGCTCTCAGGGCATCCAGTCAACACTACCTGGAGACTCCAGAGATGAGACCTCACAGCTCATGGTTGGACCAGGGGGACAATGCAGAGTCAAAGGTCACCTGTGCTGCCTAGGGACTGAAGAAATGCTTCAAACAGAGAAGACTTTTGAGTGAGCTCCTGGGGGCACAAGGCAAGTGCTCCTGAGATGGACCAAGTGGAAGAGGTGCTTCAGTCCCAGGGATCAGCAAGACCATGGACCTGGGAATGGCAAGACTGGAAAGTAAAAGTCACATAGCCAGGTCCATATCTTGGGAGAGGCTTGGACTGTGGTGCCAGAGAATGATGCATGATTTTTACATCTGCCATTTAACTGTATGCAATTATAGGCAAATTCTGCACCTTTCACAGCCTGTGTCTCACTTTCTATCAAATGAAGTTCCCAAGAAAAGTAAAACTCTGAGGAGTGACTGAGATCAAACATCAGCACAGTACTGGTCCACGGAGGGGCTCAGGCAGGAGATCATGGAACTGTGGTCATGACTATGCCAGGCAAGAGAGTCTAAGACTTCCATTAGTATTCATCAATTGTTGATTAGGATCAGGAGTACACCAGAGCTCTGTTTTGTATAAATGCTAATAGTATAATTCGCTTGTGTATGTATGTGTTTGTATCTGTTGTTTGTTTGTTTTTAATTAGCTTCCACACATTTTAGTTCCTAGGAGCCTCAAAGAATAATGTATTTCATGTAGACTCCACCCCTAGGTTTATTTCATGGAGCTTGAGCAATGACTCCTCTCGAAGATGGGAGGTTTATGGGCCCAGCAGTCGAACATTGCACCAGGAAATCCATAATGACCCCTGCAGTATCGGCAACTACAAATATTCATTAACTTAAAAAATGCAAGTCAGCCATTCACAGACTGTCCATTGGATTTATCACTTAATTAGCATTTTATGAGGATTGTTTGTTAAGGATGAGAACCCAGATTGCTGGAATGGACTTCTTTCCCTTTTGGTTTCAAGAGGAGTTTAGCAGAAGATGTGAAATCTTTGATTAGCAAATCACCATCAGACTTAAGAGATTACAGTTAGTAAGTGATCCCCAGAGGATACAGAGGTTCTTTGAGCATTTGGGGAATCAGACTGCAGGTTGCCGCACACATAAGCCTTACAAAGGTTTAAGTACACAAAATGCAAAATTACCAATGCCCTATACGTTACCATGAATTTCCCAAATAAAAGTATTTGCAGAAAGTTAATTATGATAAGTATAGTTCAGAAAAACAGTGCCATCCTCGTCCAGTTAACCCAGTTTGACCATCCATTTGACAAATATCACCAAGTTCCAACCATGCACCAGCACTGGGGTAGGGGCTGGAAATTGAACAATCAACAAAACAGCCAAGATAATGTCCTGCCTTTGGGGGCAGTGGCAGAGTCAGTCATCAAGCAACTATACAGACAAGCAGTGGCCAGGGTAGGAAAAGAACAGAGAGCTGGAGAGATCAGAAATCAGTGGGAGTTACTTGAGAGAAAAGCAACACTTCCCAGGAGAAGGAAATGACAGATTCAAGCCTCCTGCAGTGGGAGGTGCTTAATTCTAGAGACCAAGAGGAGGCTCAGAGGGCAGAGAAAATTCTGGTTGTAGAGAAGAGATGAGACTATGGCCTTCCAGATATTTTGTGGACTGTCTACAAACACCCTCAGACAAACTGAAAGTGATTTGTGTCAGTTGGGGTCCTCTAGAAAGCAGGCACTAGACTGAAATGTAAACAGTTTATTGGGTACAATACCTGTGGATGATAAAGAGGAGAGTAAGAGGGACCAAGGGTAGACAGGGAAACACTTCCACCTGGACCTCCGGAAAGATCTTCAGACAAAAGCGCAGCTCGGAGAAAATCTTTGCCAACCACAAGGCTATCCAAAGAAGAATCCTGCTCTGGCCAGAAACGGTGAGCCATCAGAGCACCACTGTTCCCAGGCACCCACCAGCAAGTTGCAGGTGTGCTTGAAGGCAGCGTAGCTGGACCTTTGGCAGTATGCCCTCATGAGGGAGTTTTGAGCAGTGCACCTGCATGGCTAGCAACCCACTGAAGAATTTTGAGCACAAAAGTAAAATTATTCAATGTACTTCTCATTTGCTATATTTATTTTTTAATTTTGAAATATCGCAAATTTGCAAACATGGAAGAAATAATGTGGAGATGCCATGTACCCTTTACCTGTTTTCCCCCAGTGGTAATAACTTTCAAAACTGTAGTAGAGTATCACAACCAGGATGTTGATTTTAATACAATTCACCAATCTTATTCAGATTAATCCAGTTGTTCTTGTACTTATTTGTATGCATGTGTATATTTAGTTCTATGAGTTCTACCAAGTGTATTTTTGAGTATTCACCACCGAAGACAAGATATAGAACATTCCATCATTACAAGGATCTTTGTATCTTGTGCTTTTATAATCTCACCCACCTCCCATCCACCCCACTCCCAGTGTTGTCCCTAACCCCCGGAACCAACTAATCCATTCTTTATTAATAAAATACTGCCATTTCAACAATATTATATAAATAGAGTCATACAATATATAAGTTGTTGAAACTGGCATTTCTCACTCAGCATAATTTCTTTGAGACCTATCCAAGTTGTTACACGTATCAATAATTTGTTTCTTTTTCTTTCTTAAGTAGTATCCCTTAGTATATGAGTACCATAGGTTGTTGAACCACTCACCCATTTAAGAATATATAGATTTGTCCAGTTTGGGGCTATTATGAATACAGCTGATATGTACATTCATATATATCCATTCATTTCATGTGAATATAAATTTTCGTTTCTCTGGTAGAAATGCCAGAAGTGCAAGGCAGAATCATGAGATAGCTGCATGTTAAGTATTACAAGCACTGTTAACTATATTCCAGAAAAATGTATCATTTTGCACTCCCACCAGCAATGTATGAGAGATCAGACTTCTCCACATCCTCCCAGCATGTGGTTTTGTCACTATTTTTGTTACAGTCATTCTGATAGGTGTGCAGCGACACTATATCATTTTAATTAGCATTTCCCTACTGGTTAATGATGAACATACTCTCATGTGCTTATTTCCCATCTGTCTGTCTTTGGGGAAATGTCTGTTCATGACTTTTATCCATTTTCAAACCGTATTATTTGCTTTTCAACTGATGAGATTTAAGAGTTCTTTATATATTCTAGATAATAGTCCTTTGTCAAAGGTTTCCAGATATACTTTCTCACTCTGTAGCTTATCTTTTCATCTTCCTAAAAGGGCCTTTGTCAGAACAAAATATTTAATTTCAATGAGGTCCAATGTATTCAAGCGTTCCTCTTATGGACCATGGTTTTGATGTCAAATCTAAGAACTCGTTCCTTGCCCTGGATTCTAAAATTTTTTTCTTAGATTATTTTGTAAAAATAGCATAGTTTTACATTTTACAATTAACGTATGACCCGTTTTGAATTGCTTTTTGTATAAGGTGTGAGCTTTAGATCAAGGCTTACTTATTTATTGGCTTATGGGTGCCCCACTGTTTCAGCACCATTTCACGAAAAGGCTCTTCTTCCCTTGTATTTCTTCTGCACCTTCATTGAAAATCTGTCATACGTAGATGTCACTGAAAATGATGGAGTAAGGAATTCCAAAGTTCCATCCCTCACTGTGATTAAGTTGGCAAAAACTGTCAGAACTTTCTCAAAACTCTGAAATCTAATTAAAAAAAAAAAGAAAATAAGCAAGGAAATGTTTAATGAAAAAAGAAGCTGCTAAATTTTGGTAAGAGAATATCCTGTATTTTTAACTTACCCTTCTACCATTTCCCACTACCCAGCTTGGAATGAGGGAAGGAAGAGAGGATGTCAGGAGGGTAAGGGACAATAAAAAGATTGTAGATTCCACTGGGGTTGCAAGACATTTGAAGGAGAGACCCAGGGGTGGAAGCAAGGGATTTTGAAATTGATTGTAGATGGTTTCAGTGATTGGTAATGGCAGAATCTAGGGTATGGGAGACTTCTGCACTTTTTTCCAAGTCTATAATCTTCCTAACTTCACTTCCTTCCCTATTTAATGTGGCCTCATGCATTGTCAGCACCCTCAGCACCCTCAGCACCCTTGGAAACTTGTCCTAATGCATCTTCACTCCTAAACACTTCCCTGATTGATCTCACTATCTACCTTCCCCACTTCTCCACCCAGGCTGCCAGGCTGATGGGGAAATTTAAACTCATGACATCCAGTCTTGGCTCATCAGTCTTCCCACCATCTCTCAATCCTCTCAACTGTCTTTACCCAAGACAGCTCCTCATCACCTATCTTGGTCTTTTACTGGGTGGATGATCTTACTTATCCACTCACACACATGAGAATTCCTGCAGTCCATATCTAATTTAAAAAAATATTAAAGATATATCTGCCCAGGTCTTAATTTCTATCCAGTCTACCTCCTTAAAAATTATTTATTAGAATATAACATTTTCATAACTAAGGTAATACATTTTCATTATAGAAGTTTTTGGAAATACAGATACAGAAAAATAAGAATATAAAGAATAATGATAATGCCAAGGGTAACCCAAGAAAACCATGTCATTCATATATATATGATATATTTTATATATTATAAACTATATTTTGATTATAATATATTTCATATATATTCATATATATAATTGTCATATATATATGATACTTGAGTTCTTACTATATGACAGCCTCTATCCTTAGATCTGAGAACATAGGAAAAAATTCACTGACTTCATAGAGCTTACATTACAAAGAAGGGAAACAAAAAATACAAAAATTGTTTAAATAAAAGATTAAAATATGTATTTCAGGTGGTGACAAATAATTTTAGAGATAAATAAACCAGGTAGAATGGGCGTGCCAGGAAGGGAAGTTACCATTTTATAAAGGGTAGCAGGAAGGCTGCACCATTAATACAACAACTAAACAGACATTTGGGCAGGGTCTGGGGACAACCTTGGGCTGAGTGGCTGGAGCAATGAGGCCAAGTCACTAGCACAGGAAGTCATGGGACTGAGAGGCCGAGGTTAGTACCACATGGATAGGTACAGAAATCACCAGGAACTCGTAAGTGGTGGACAGAGTAACAGGCAGGAGAAGGAGCATCAAGGGATGGGCTGGCACCCACAGATGCTGACTGCGATGAAGCTTAAGGATCAGAGGACGCAGGTCTCCTCATTGCTGCGCGCAGAGGTGTGGAGCCAAGGCAGGCTGCCTCAGCTGGCCTCATGGAGCCTGGGTACTTGTGCTGCCTCCTCAAGTCCTCAAGTGAATTCAGGACAATAGCATGTGTAACTTGGATCTTTTTAATTAGGTCTCTTTATTATCAGTTGAATCTGGCACCTTTCTTCTATCCTCCCTCTACTTCCTTTTTTATATCAGAAACCGTGTGTCCTTGGGTCATAGACCCTGATGGTTCCCTCCTCTGACCATGCCCACCACTGTCTGTAATTCCACACATATGGTGGTGGTCTTTCCCAAGCCTCATCCACACACAGGCTAAGTCTGTGTGCCCTCCATCACCCCTAAGGTGATGCTCATATCCACGAGACTGGATTTCCCCTCACAGCCCCTGCCTTCTCAGTCTTACTGGTGGCCACTCTCCCCTCACCAAGCCCTGTTTTCCCCTGCTCCTGGCCCCTAGGTTTGCTCAGAACAAGCTCACTCATCATTGTTCAGCTTGGCCTTCCTATGCCAAGAGAATCAGCTGGATGAGGCCCAGCACCTTCTGGAAGCAGTACTATCATGTGGTTAGGAAGCCCCATTATCAGGGTTCAGACCCCAGGTCCTGCCCCCTTCTGAGTTAACTAAGTTGGTGGCTTTACCTCTCTTCACCTCAATCCCTCACCTACAAAATGGGTAATGATGGAATATACCTACCAAGGCATGCTAGAGATTGAATGAGCCAATGGATGGGAAGTCCTCAAAAAAATCCCATCTAACCCAATATGTGTAAACACAACACATGGGAGAAGCACCCCTGAGGATGGTCCAGCTGTGCCTTTGGCTGCCCCTGAGAGCTAGAGTCTGGCAGCAAGAAATAGGGGAGGTGTGGTCTGGACCCCTGTCTCCTCAGTAAACCTCCATAAGGTGGACCAAAAGCTCCCAGAACTCCAGGGGAAGCTGATGTGCATATGTCCTCAGTAGTCTCCCTGAGGCACACAGGTCAAAATCCCCTGAGGGAGGCTACTGAGGACATTATTTCACTAGGAGAGGACTTTCCCTAAGCGACTGCTTCCAAAAAATGGTTATCTGGACCATAAACTATAGATTTCTACTCTCTACTGGAGGTTCTAAATCGGGAATGAGACCCAGGAATCTGAATTTAAGAAGCCTCCCAGGTGATCCTGATGTTCAGTCAGTTTGGGGACCTAGTAGCTAGATGGCCAGAAGAGGCTATGACTCTAGTCATCTCCCTTCTCAGAGGAAATTAGGATTAAGTGCTGCTCCAACTCTGGCACTCATATCCCATCCCAGATCCCTTCATCTCACATGGGTAATCACACCCCAGATCACACAGCAACTCAGAGCTAAGAGATCCTGGTCTAGCAGCCACATGATTCCTACACTGTATATAATCTCTTCTCAGCAGTGCTGGGGAGCCAAATCTGCTTCCTGGAAATGTGTTGGCAAGGACAGGGTCATTCACTCCTGGGCCACTGCTGAGGAGCGTTTAGACCCTGGGAAATGAGTGTATCCCCTTGTCACTAATGACTTCTGCACCACCCTTCTGCCTTTGCATGGTAGGAGGCTCCTGCTGAAAAGGATCTTTCAGCTGGCGGAAATATGAAATGGTAAAAATAATTGCTTCTGGCCCTGGGATTGGTTTCCTGGCAAACTAATTAGCTGTAAAAATTCAGGCTGATTATTTTCCGCCTTTGCTTCTGATATTCCCCAGAGTCCCAGGGTAACATACTAAAGGGAGCCCGTTGGCCGCTGCTTTGATTTCAAGCAAAACATTAGATGAAAAAGACTCCCATAATGGATGCAATTTCGATGAGCACATGGTGCAGTCAGATGGCCTATATCCCCCAGGACAGGATGTACAGCAGGAATAACCCTTACCTGGAATACACACAGCCTGGGCTCCCATCCTGTCTTGGCTTTGTTTTGCTGATTGCCCTTGCACTGGTCAAATCCCCCTCAAGGGCCCTGGATCCTCATCTATAAAATAACAAGTGGAAGGAGGTGTTCTCCAGGCCCCTTAGGCTCTAACACATATGGCTGTGAACTACTGAAAGCTTTCTAAACAATATATTAAAACATGTAAAATCACTTTGTCATAACACATTCTTTTTGTAGGTAGCTAAGAACTCTTCTAGGGAGGCAGGAAGAAAACAGGTTCTGCATATGTTTGGTAAATAGCTACATCAAAATGCTAGAAGCAGGAGCCTAGATGGTAAGTAGACCAGAGACTAGTGATGATCTGTTTTATTTAGGAGGTTTTGATAGTAAGAAAGAGAAAATCCTGCTGAAAATGAACTAAACCATAAGAATAGTTGTTGCTTATTTAAGAATAATTCTGGGTTAATTCAGAAATCCAGTGATGTGATAAAAAAAATCTAGGCTTTTTCAATTTTCTTATTTGTCATTTGAGTTGGTTATGTTTTCCCTCATGGCTACTAGGTAGCTGCCACTGCTTCAGGCATCACGCTATCACACAAAAGCATCCTGAGCAGGAAGCAGTAGAGGCCAAAGGCAGAGCTTTAATCTCAGACACACCTAACATACATCGTTTTAAGTCTCACTGGTCAGACCTGGGTCAAAAGATCAAGCCTAGACCAATCGCTCACAAAGAAGAATGGGGTTGCCGTGATTGGCTTAGATCAGTCTTCGGTCATTCTCTGTGGCTCAGCGCATTGCTGCTGGAGAGAATTATGGTTTCATTGGCAAGTGGTAAGAGAAAACTAGTTCCTTGGTCAAACTTCCAGTCTGTGGGCTACCATCATTCCCTTTCTCCCATATATACATTTTACTCCCATAAGAAGATCTCTGAAATATCACCTGAGTACTGCATGCAGGTCAAAATCCAGGTCCTTAAGACTTACGTGTACCTCCATCGGGTCTAGCTGTGACTCCTAGTGGTGCAGGTAACTCAACCTAAAAGATTGCATCCCAACCCAATGGGTGCATCACAACCCAACCCAGTGATGTAGAACACAGTTACTTTAGTAAAAACTCCTTTGATGAAAAGGAGACTGGGACATGCACAATGGCACAGCCCATATTACACCTAGTGGTGATATTAGTAAGGACTCCCTGTCCTCAGGACCCAGTTCTGCTCTCTGGGAATACTTGCTTCATCCATTCTTTTCCATGGCTTCACAGAAGTGGATATTGAGGAGTGTGCCTCTCCTGGGGAACGTTCCAGCCATCTAAGTCTCTTGATTGCAGGCCCCATTGCTCCAGGTTACAAAATCACACATGAGAAAGGGACAGGGGGTGGGTTCTGGGTGATATAGTGTCTTAAAAGCATAATGGGCTCTGCAGGGACTCCTATTTCTCTTTCCTCCCTGCACTATATAGAACTATAAACCCCATAGAAATTATATAGGAGACAACTAAGAGGAACCCTGAAAGGTGGAAGAGGAAAGCAGCTGATCTAAGACCTCAAGGATGAGGGAGCAGCACAATGTCTTACAAACCCCACCCAACAGAGGAAGGCACCCCGAACTCCCAGCCTACTGACAGAAGGCAGCCCAGGTAGTTGATTCTCTCCCAGATCAAAGTGGAGTCATGTCAGAGACATCAGGCAACCTGGCACAGTAGCAGGAGACATCAGCTGAGATACCCATCAGAAATAAAGGACTAAAGGAGATGCCGTCCTTTCCCACTGGGCCTGAGGTCCCCCTTTTCCACTAAGATATATGGAGGCAGGTGAGAAGACAGAACAGGCATGAAAGCTAAAGAAGGTGGCCAGCTCAGGAAATCTTTTTATAAAAAGTTACTCAAAACAGATCATATACTTAAATGTAAAATGCAAAATTACAAAACTTTTGGGAGAAAAAAATAAGAGTAAGCCTTGAGGGTTTAAGGCTGGGAAAAGAATTCTTAGATTTAACAGCAAACACGCTGTCCATAGAAGGAAAAAATGGTGAATCGTACATTGGCAAAATAAAACCTTTGCTCTATCAAGACTCTGTTAAGAGGATGGAAAGACTAATCACAGAATAGGAGGAAAAAGTGACAAACCACATACTGACAAAAGACTAGTATCTAGAATGTATAATGAACTTTCAAAATTGAACCACAAAAGAAACAATCCAATTAAAACATGAGTAAAAGACATGAACAAATATTAAGATGATGTATAGATGGCAAATAACACATGGGAAGATTTTAGAAATGGAAAGCAGATTAGTGGCTAAAGGGAAGGAAGTGGGAGAGGGATGTGTGGGTGTGTGG